>JBAMJV010003120.1:0-50365 GCA_037951105.1 Echinarachnius parma
TCACAAAGTACCCCTTTAGGACCAAATCCTCCCTTCTTGAATTCATTGGGGTGTACAGTATACAGGTTACCCCTTTGTGCAATTTAGCTCCGTTAATTAAAATCATTTACCTCAAGAAGAAAGTTCAAATTCAACGAGGATGGTTATTATGCCCTGAGACAGACTATCTATATTTCCCTCTTGTCCAAGGCATAATTTGTTTCTTTTACATTTCAGATCTATTGGATCACTATGCATGTGGTCTGCAACTTGAAAACAAACAAACACATGATACCGTTGGACCACAAATAGACATTAGCATCAAATGATGAAAGCTATGTATGTTCACGGTCACGATCATTACCCCTAATTCCCAAATAAGTCGACTATCTTCCTGGGCATTTGATACCTCGTCCAAATGAAGGCTGCATGCACTGTCACCTTGAGTCGAGTTTCAGCTCCAAAGTTCAAGTCACTATTAATTAATGCCTTTACATTAATACCTGTACCCCAATCCTATATGTGTATCCCTACCTTGCGATCTAATTTAATATCTTCAAAGTTCAGAGCAATAGAGTACAGGCATTCTTATATGATAGTGTATAGAACAAAAAGGTTTAAAAATAGATTGAAAAAAGAAAGAAAGGTGAATACTATAGACGGCACCATCCTACATTATGTCAGCCAAGGTGAATATCCATGACACAGAGAGAAAGGAAAACAGAGAAATAGAGAGAACTCCAAGAAGAATGGAGTAAAAGCATAATTATTAATTAGCCAGTCAATCATTGGAAAGGGGGTATTAAACCGTAGAAGAGGTAGAGAAATAGAAACAAAACAAAACATTATTTTAGCTAAAAGGTAAATAAAGAGAGTGTCAACAAGACAGAGAGAGACAGAGATAGAAAGATAGTAGAAAGACATTATTGTGAAAGACATACAGAGGGAGACAGAGTGTATGCCTAAATGTGTGGCACTCTCTCTAATTACCGGCATCAATTAGACAACTAATCAACAGCAAGATGAAAGTGCAACAGCTGGTCTGGAGTCAGTGTGATATTCAAGCCGAGGAGGAGAGGGAGGGGTGGTGGGATCAAGTTGCTATCCATATTTTATATACCTCCTAAAGTAAGGACTTCTCTGTGAAAGTTAAAGCCATAACACTTTTAAAAGTCTTTTATCTAGTGTAAATTTGATAAAAATATCAAAAGAAAAACATCCAAATCACGTACATTATTAACAATAGGAGGGAGAGGGAAGGGGTGTTGGGACTTGGGATTAGGTTGCTATCATTATATTATATCTCTCCTAAACTTAAAGACTTCTCTGCTCCCTTTTCCCTGGTATTATCTAGTCTTTGAAATCTTATAAACACCTATAAAAAGAGAAATCATCTAAATTATTTATGAGAAGAAAAGAGTGGGAGGGGGTGTTGTGATCGTTTTACTACCTCTTTTTACTACCTTTAACCCAAGTCACATTGGCATTGCAATGTTGCTTCTCTGCTCATTGTATGATGAAGCCCCTGTTGTGGCTGGTCTGCTAAGGTGATGTGTTCAGGAATGCGCATCATCAAAGAGACCTGTGTATCAACTGCATCCCTACTTTACATACTCAACCATCTTACAACCCACCAAAAATACCCCACAACAAACTAATAAAACAGCCACCAATTTATAGGAAATTAAATCCAAACCAAGATGATTGACTTTTTACAAACCCATCTTATCTAAAATTTGAATATCTTTCTTGAAATGTGTTGTCCATCATTTTTCTCACTAGCCATACTAGGTGGTGCAATCTGGTCCTGTGAACTTGACTTGGTACACTCCTATGCTCTTTTGAGACAGAAGGGGACAGCAACAGCAAAACTTTCCTCAAAAGATCTTGGGAATATACAACTGAAAATTAGCTGTTTTCAATTGAAAATATAATAAATATATTTTGGAATCATACAAATTTTGAGATTATGCAAAAGAAATTTCAAAAGAGACACAAACCGAAAATGAATGATTTTATATTTAAAGGGCTTGAAGAAAGCCTAGATACATAAAATCTCCCTTGGCTGTGAAGCAAGCTGTAAGGTGTTGATCAGATGGATCGATAATTTATCTTGTGGACAGATATGTTAATCATGCTTGAAGTAAGACTACAACAATAGGGCTAAACAACAACTCTATGCATCGTTCATATTGTGAGGCAGATTTGTTAATTAAGTGTGGCTTGAAGGAAGCCTAGACACAATGGCGTCTCCCATGGCTCTATCATCATGCTATAAGTTGCCTATGCGCCACTGATAGGGGCAATGCACTCTACACAATTAAATAAGAATGTGAATCTAACATGAGTCATGTCATTCAGCCTATTGAAGGAATGCTGACGGGTGGAAAAGAAAAATGGATCTCTGTCGGCTGTCAACATAAACGCTATCATTACCAAAGTCCAGTTAAAAAATACATGGAGTTAATGGCAAATTAGCCCCCAAAATGCAAAAAAGAATGGTAAATTTGAGTAGAGTTCAATGCAAAAAAAAAGGTTAGAGTGCTATTCTTATGCCTCCAAAAAATAAATGTTTATTTTTTCCCTAACAAAGTCTGACAACCGCATTTAATTTCTCTTAAATATTACGAGCATGGACTACCATGTATAATGTTGATGCACTGGCTTAGTAATGAGTGGTTAACCTTTTAATCATCACAGGGAAATTATTGTTATGTTAACACATTGCCTACAGGAACCTGGTTGACCCTGCATTAACTCTATGGGAATTTCATAATCTAGTAGTGAACGGTTAAACAACTCAATGATCTTTTAACGATGGAGAACCATCGTTGAGAGCGAAGTACCCTCTTACGCATTCATTTTCTGAAGAGATCTTTTCCGTGAATTTCATAATTGAGTAATTAGGGCAATCAATATTCGTTGTTTGTTGCTATTTGAGATTTCATGAATAGCTAATCAAAGAAGAGTATGGGTAAAATATTGTAGCTAATCAGTTGAGAAAATGATGAACATGAATGTTATCCCCGTCATGAAAATAACAACGGGTAGTCTGTCACTGTCATATTTTGTAATCCGACACAGGTTGAGTGACCGCGGGCAACTTTAGAATGTCATCTGGAACAATTGCTATGTTCAACGTTACCGCGAAAACAATCACAGCCAAACATCTCGCAGACACATGACGATGATGATGCGCAACATTTGAATGTCGCCGTGTATCTGTCGCCGTTTATCGGCTAGGCTGCGACCACATTAAAAGGCGCCAAAGACACTAATTGATCTTTTACGTTCGGTTTGTGTATTACTAAAAGGGAGGAGAGAGAAAGTGGCCTGGCGGGCATGGTGCCACAATGTTTGTTTGTCGGACACAGTGATTAGCAGTAACATACCCCACGATGCTAACGTCTTTGCAATATGGCGATCATTGCGCAGCCGGGATTATTACTATGATTATTATTTAGGCCGGCCCATTTCGGGACGAAGGTTATATTTAATAGGCAACCACTTCCAGAGCAAGTTCGGCATGGCTCACACACCGGCATGAATGATTCTAATCACGGCTAATAACTCTCCCCATCTCATCATCACCTACACTACCCCCCCCCCCCCCGCCTCTTTCGTCAGTGACATTTATGTTATAGGGAGAGTAGAGCTTATTGAATGGTCCTTTTCACAGAGCTCTAATAACGACCCCTTCCTTCATAACCTTTTCCTCCCAAGTAGCACCTCTCCCCTCCTACTCTGATGTTATGAATGATCCTAAATCAATGTACAGTTAATAAATGTTCCATCCTTCATATCCCATCTTCATCAACACGCGTCACCCTCTGTGACATTTATGTTGTGGGGAGAGCCTGGTGTGATCGCCATGTAACTATGAATGATTGTAATCATGGTTAATAACCGTGCTCCCTTCTCCCAGATTGACCAAGATTGCACTTTGTTATTATTAACCTTTTCGCTACTGGAGCCTGGTATAATATGTATTAAATCTATAGAGTTACAATATCTCAAAGTCAACTGATCAACTAGTGGACCAGTCCGGCAGCCACCTAAGTAACTTCTTCCCAATATTTTGGTGATCCTAAACAAAAATAACCTGGTCTCAACATCACATTTTATTGCTAAAAGTCAAGTCTAGTACTCAACATTTCCCTCAAAACTGATAACTTGTATGTATATAATGGTAACCTAAACATGCTTGGGTCTATTTTTGACAAGCCATTTGGCTCCTGTCCTCATTTATAATAACAAGCAAACATGGTAACCTTCTTCTATTTGCTTTATTACTTGCTAAAGCCTGTTTATGGCTACTAAGTTTAAGTTCATTATAGATTCAATTATATACCATGAAAATTGTTTCCTGGTGCTCCATCAATTTTCAAATTACTCCACAATTTCCTAAGAAAATATTTATCTAAGTCATGGAGAACATCAATTTTAATTTTGTCTTTAAATGTTAAACTTGCCTAGATTTTCATGAAATTTTCTCAATGAAATTTCCCTCCGAAATCCGACTTTCATCTACTCCGAAAGTGGCGACGTTACCAGCTGGTTGTAATCAGAATCAATTAGCATTATCTTGTTGTATCTCTTCCATTTTCCCCCTGGCCCCAACGTGGCGGCCCCTTATTCTTCGACATCTTCCTGTCGCCTTTTTTCTTCTTTTCTTTTTTTTCTATTAGATCGCGATCATCTCTTTGCGTTTTTATTTTTCTTCAAGATCTTTCTGCCTCTTCCTCTTCTTTCTGTTTTGCCTCTCTCATTTTAGTTCTTCTTGCCTTATTTTTTCATCTACATGGGGATCTTGTCGCAAACTTTGCGAGAATAATCGGTTTCCCATCTCCCCCCCGAAATCAACGCTTTAATGGAATTACCAACAAATGTGTTTGCAATCATCATTAGAAAGGAACACACTTAGGCAGACTGTGGTGCCAGTTGTACAAAAATATCTCATCCATCTTTCTTACTTTCTTGCAATACTCTATTGTTTAGCTAGCTCTGTTTTTATTTGAATATATATTTTCAATTAAATTCAGTTCAGTTTTAATACATTCAGCACAAAAAAAAAACCCAAAACAGATAGAAACTTATCAATGTACACTATCTATAACTATATATAAACATAAATCATGTTTGACAGTGAATAACATTTATTCATAATGCTCTCTTGTTAATTTATCCTATAAATTGTAGAGTTGTATTACTTTTCATGCATTATTTAGCTTTCTTTTCGTGAATTACATGCAAAACCTTCATAAAATAATGAATAGGTTTTCAAATATCAGTAAAAACTTGTTCCTAGGAAGTGCAAATTACTACACGTACACAGTATATAGCACGATTCGATCTGAAACAGCTTTCTCTCATTAAGGTATTTTCCTCCCTCCTCGAAAGAAAGGAAATTAATTGCAATTAATGAGTTTGGCGAAACAAGATTTGCATACCTGATATAGGGGGTGGCGATCCGACTGGCGTTGATGGATTGGAGGGGTAACTACTGTTGGTGTGATCCGTTGAATAAATCTGTGAAGATACGTGAGAAAAAGAAACAACGATAATATGTGAGTCAGATATCATTTTCTGATGGAAAATAAGTCACGAGAACTATAAAAAAAAGCTGTTTATTTTAAAGAATTTGAAATATCATTGCAGTTATTGATGGCATCCAGTCCCTAAATAGTTATTTTCTTGATTATTATTCCTTGATATTATTGTCAAGGGACTATGCCTCCACACGGCCCCTTTGCCTTCTTTTTAAGTTCCCTATTATCATTTTCTTTATAAACTGCATACATCTTTGTATCGTTTTTTAATATTTGAAACAAAATTTAACATAATTTGAATTTGAATTTGAAATATTGAACATAATATCTAGGTGACTGTTCACATGTGAAACAGAGTAAAGGGACTGTTTATGAGAAGCTGGGAGTTAAATTAAATGGATGCACAGTTATTATCTTTCAAAAGGTTATATTCTTGAATATGAACTAAAGTTATTAATATTAGGCATCTGACAGATATACAGATGGACTAAAGGGTTAAATAAACAAACTACTTGAACTAGAATAGAACAGATCATGAGTGATGTATCTGAGTTGACGCTCACATTCAAATAAGTTCAAATGCATATAAATAAATAAGAAAATACTTGTCAAAACTTCAATCATTCATCACAAACATCAATCATACACATCACAAACAACCGTAAAGATTACGATAGCCCCCAAGTTCTAACTTTTATTGGGTGGTTGCAGAAGAAGAAAAACATCCACATCCTTCTCTACTCCTTCTCAAATCACTTTTTGCGCAAAGCAAAAAACGTGTTTTACGCATCAAATTTCACTGGGAATATATTTGAAAACCACGAGGCAATCTGTTCTCCTACACTCATCAATAATCGTCAGACGCAATCAGAGGTTGTGGATTTGACAGAAGTTCTATTAATCCAGAGTGATCTGTGGGAGCGCGATCTAGTTTTTGCCGACTCCCAATTCATTTGATAATAAATGAGCACGGCTTTGATTATTGAGGAACTTTAGTCTTAGGCAATTTTTATCTGTATTTTTTGTATTGAAATAAGGAAAGTAAGGACCAAAACGGCAAACCCATGCAATTTTAAGTGATTCCACTTTTAGGACAAGACCTGCATTCATTTCATTACTAAAAAACAGAATTTTAAGACCTCTGTAGCTCTGCTACATACTAAATATTAAAATCTTTAATATTTCAAACTAGTAACCAGAACGTCAATGACGTAGCGCTCATCCGGCATCTCGCAACATCAAATATCACAAATTTCATGTGGTACAATTTTCAACTGGTCAAAAAATACAAATTTGATGCCCTGGAAGGGACATAAAAAAAAAAATTTTAAAATTAGAGTGAAAAATATATAAATTTGACGCCCCAGAAGGGACATAGGAAAAAATGAATAAAAATAAATTAATAAATAAATAAATTTTTAAAAATATATTAAAAAAAATAATAATAATAAAACAAATAAATAAATACATAAATAAAATAAATAAATAAATAAAAAATTACCATAATTAATTAATGGAGAAAAATTTCAAAATTCTGTGTAGAAGTTTAGTGTACCAAAGTTAACTCTACCAGATAAAGCAAACCAAATCAAAATCGGTCGAGAAATGAAGGAGAAGAAGCATTTTTTGTGATTTCGAATAAATTTGCATAAATTACCATAGATAATGAATTTCACGATTCTGTGTGGAAGTTTTAAATCCCCCTCCTAGCCCTATCTTATGAAACAATCAGAATCAAAATCGGTTGAAAAATAACGAAGAAGAAGCATTTTGAAAACTGTGGACGGACGGACGGACGGAAGGACGGACGAACGGACGGACGGACGGACGGACGACACGCCATGGCATAAGCTCATCGGGCCCTTCGGGCCAGATGAGCTAATAATAATCAATCATAAATTTATGACTGAATTGTGTTTAAAAACATCTTGTGCTGATTTTTGAGAAAATTAAAGAAAATGTACACCCATAAATGTATTGTTTATCTGATGGCGTGTATGTTATAAATGTAAGCGCTCGTGTTTGTATTTTCTATGTCAGACACATGTATGCTCTTATCATTAAGCTTTCTACAAGCTCACAAATATAATTTTTACAAACAATATATTAATAAAAATGTTTTCAAAATTGGTGGTGGGATATGAATCTATTTCACATTTCTGTCCAGTCCAATAAAACAAATTCTGAGGACTGAGCGACGTGATGTATAGAACAAACATCATCAGCTCGGCATCTCCGTCTTCTAAACTCTCTTTTCCGCATGCCCTCGGATCCATGATGGCCTTTTGATGGGAGTCCTACTCCCTCGCTCCTTGGGGAAATGAGGGGGTGGGGTGCGGAGAAAGGAAAAATGGCGTACGCGATGTCTGGGAAAGTCATTAGTGCGTTTTGAACAACCGATGCTTCACACGCAAACAGGGAACCGTCGTTTCTTTCGTTTTGCCTTTAATACGCTGCCTGCCCGAGCCAGAGAGTATTCGGCACAGTCAACACCGCATCAAGGAAAAAACTAACAAACAAATAGAGCTCTGATGATGAAGTTGATGTATGAATAAATAAGTACAAACAACAAACATTCAGTCTTGGGTAAAGCATTGGGTTGTACATGTATGAATTGGGGGAATTGGAGATATAAGTTGAGGAGCGTTCAAATTTGTAAACAAAATATTTTCCCCTCTCCTGAAGAAGACTGCATAAATATTTAGGTTGGTATTTCTAGGCTAGGGATGCTCTTACTTCCCCAATAAAATGGGGGCAAATTATGTGGGAATTTGTGCATGATATGGATGGGAGTATGGTGGACAATGGGCCCAGTATGTATTGGGTTGGTTAGGGGTTTGAGGGATAGGGAGGGCGTTGGAAAAGGGGGGCTACGCTTCACACAACTAGACTGAGAAGGGCTGGCGCTAATGGCGGCTGATCAGGCCAATGCGTTTCCAGTCTGTCTGGTTACAAACCAATTTGGGCGCATTTGGGGGGCACCCTCGCGCAGAACAATGCACTCAATGATTCCTGCGACATGTGCGAAAGTCGTCGCCAGAAAGATGAAACGTGGAGATACGGGCACGGGGACAATGTCGGGGGTTTGAAACAATTATTCGACATGGCAGCGAAAGCTCCTTTTCCATATGACCCGTGAGAAACAGACTCATACCGTAATGTAGAGCTGGTGCTAAATTCCCCCCTTGATTCCCTACACACGTTTTGTAGCGTACACCTTTCACGTAGTGCAACATTTAATGACCCAGTGCGTAAGAAATTAAGTGGGGCCGCTTTTGTATATTTGTCAATTTCAATCATAGAATGACTATGATTGCCTGAGTACACTCATATATCAATATTCATCATTCTGTATGTTCACTAAATGGGTTAGTAATAACATCATTACATCAAAATTCAACCATGAACACATGTGGAAACATGTCATATTTGTCATGAAATATAATAAACAACCAACTTTCCTCCATAATTTTTGTAATTTTATTAGAGCTAACTTCTCCACATCTCTACTAAGAAGGGCACAATAATGGTTAAAGAACCACTTTAACCCAAGCATCTTGAATGAAGAGCACAATTGTGAATGAAACCTACAAAATCTTCATATTACACCAACACTTCGTACCTTTATCTTCAAATTCAAATATCCAAACACCTCTCCCTTTCAAGTTCAACCTTATCTGTCCTTTCCTAAAAACTCTTGCTCAACACCTTTAAAGATACTGTCATCCATTTGAAAGAAAAATCATACAAAGGTATTGTATCTCTTGTACAGGTATCATCACCATCACCCAAACATTCCACAAACCAAAAGGACATTACATCCATCCAGTCAGTGAAATTTAAAGCTATCATCCTGTAAACTTTCAAATAAGACAAACTGATAATATCCTTGCAGTTCAAATGGAGTGTTTAATTGAACTTGAAGATGCCTGCAAAAGGAACACAATACCTTTAAGGACCAGTCTGTCAACCATGGCATCCCATGAGCAGCAGCATCAGGAGTGCTTGCTTGTTTGGCTGCAAAATCCACAGGAAATCCACCACCCAATCCCACATCCTATATTGGAGTATTCACCTCTTCCCAAACTCTACAATGCTTCCAGTAAAGCCCTTTTTTAACTCCTCCAAGAAGTCATAACAAAAAAGCACCCACCCCCATTCCTTTTCCCAACTTGAGTGGTCATCGCCACATTACAGTACAAACTACTAGAACTAGTAACCTTTTCCAACTCTCCACTACATATATGCACATTCATGTCAGTATGTCATGTACATACTTGTAGCAACAGGGAAATAATATTATTCCTGTTTTTTTATATTTTTTTAAAATTTCATTAATATATTTTATTTTTACAAATTGTTTTTAGGGGGGCTACTTTTCAAGTTCGCCTGCATGAAATAGCACCCTACAAATTGTTTTGCATAGAACTCTCTATATTGAACGGCTCTTTTGGGCACATTGAGGGCTGAAACGCCCTACGCCCTGAGCCCCATGCCCTGGAATAAAATGCAGCACACAAACACTTCTGATCAACATACTCAAATCTTTCTTCAAAGTTTCTTTCATTATCTGTTGTTTTACCCACATTGTCTTCATTATAAAATCATACCATGCTCATCAATACAGTGCTATTTTATATCCTGGGAAATGGGTGATTTCCTTCTTCCAAATCACATACAAAAACAAATATTGTATTCTTGTTTTTTCAGAATTTCAATCATGGTGACATTATTCAGTCCAACTCCCTTGACAATTACACTTAGTTTTTGGCAACAAAAATTTAAAAATTTCCAAAACAAACACAGATGCCACGGTAACTTCAAGAAACAAATAATCATTTTGATTCTATATTGTAAAACTTATTCCATTTTCTTTATTTCAATCATCTTCAGTCCCATTGCCATAACAACCTAACTTTGTTTATGCCAACAAAAGTGCTATCACTTTCTAAAAACATGCACATGCGCCAGCCACGGTAACATTATAGAACATTTTGAGGAAAAAAGAAATCATTATTATGATTCTCTTCTATCAAACCTAAAAACACTTCTCCATTATTGGTTCAGGAAGGAAAAGGAATAAATATTGGAAGTCCTTAGTGGATAATTCTCTTTCGTTTCCTTCCAAACGATTCGTATCGCGGCGTTTATCGAAACACGGCAGCACTGCGCTGGAGCCAGGCAGTCTTTCCTGTGAGCAGAGCGGGCCCTAATAGAGTTATCCCTCTATGCTGATCGGAAGCTACACAACACAAGTCTAATGAGAAAAGGAAGGTATTTCAAGGCAGACATTCAAGGAGTGGAGTTTGAGAGGTTTACAATTACAGAGTCTTAATCTTTGCTACATATTATTGATCATCACAAAAGCTCTCTTTGTATTAATAAGAACACAAATATGAATGACTGATTCACCGAGGCAATGTAGAGAGCCAGAAACTCATGCTCATAAAATCTAAGACAATACAATTAATTGAAAAGTTATATTTCAGTCACACAATTCACTTGGGAGGAAAGAGGGGCTCTTAAAAAAGAAGCATTCATTACAGAATTTATAAATGGCCTCTTGAAAAAGGAATCACAAATATATGTATATTTATAAACATGTCTTACAGCATATTAGGTAATTTAATTCCTATAAAAATATGACACAAATTTGACTCACGTTACACAAATGGCTCAAGGGACTTACTAAAAAATTGTATTTGTTAACCCAGATTATGCCAGTGACATTGCAGAGTATATTTGGGCTCCACACTCAACTGTTTTGTTTCCAGTGGCCCGGCCGATTGGGCCAGTAAAGTGATTTTCTCTCATTATTTGGTGGCCCATAACACAAAATTTACTGGTCACATATTACACATTCACCAAACTGTCTACTATTCAAAATTGAACTCCTAATATTATTAAACAGAACAAGACTGCAATTACATGCTCGGCTTGACATGGAGCTGGAAAAATAACATATTTCATCATTCTAAAAATCTATTTGCCAAATTGCGCCACTAAAATTGGCCCAACATAAATTTTTACAGGTCCCAGGCCATCGGCCAAATGCTAGTGTGTACTAGCCCTGTCTAAAGGCAATGTACGCATAATATAGAGGAGCTTCTTGATAATATGGTGGAAGACTTTTACATCGGTGCTGTAAGAGTTTAAAAATCAACTTTTACGTACAATGATGTTGCTTTTTTTCTCTCCTCTCCCCTTTCAATGAGATCCCTACGGCTTAGTTTCCTTCTTTAATTGAATGTCGTCAAGTGACAAAACCAATATCGATATGAATTTGATGGCTTTCTGAAGTCCTTAATTCAGACGACAAACCTACAATATTTTTAGCTGATTCAGACTTTTCCTCCTGGCATGGTCGTGCCATTTATGGGAATGTGCATGTCATAATTATCACCAATATCTAGGTTTTCGCTTTTACGTAAATTCACATATTTTATACCTAATCGTTTTTTAACGCAAAGTTGCAAATCACTTTCAAAATAAATATTTCACAAGTTTCAGGGAAAGGAGAGTATCACATTTAAAAGGCTAATTGTATTGGTTATTAAATATATCATTTAGAACATCAACTAATCAATATCTTTTGTTTTTGCTTGCATTATTTATTTTTTGTAGGGGGGGGGGGGGGGGTAACAACCTATAATTGTTCCAAATTGTAATCTTAATAATTGTGCAGAAATTAGTTAAATCATGAGTTTTGTAACGGACTGGGCAAGGAGTTCACCACAAAACCACAATGAAGATACATGTACACTTAGCTAAATTGGTCAAGACAATTTAATTTCTGACTCTCCATACGTGTCCAAATTTATGGTCATTGGTTTGACCATTCTGTGACACATGCCTGGCGGCCTAGGGGAAGTATCACTTTCTCTAGCTGACCACAGACAATTTATCCCAAGGAGAGAGTGAATTTAGCAAAAATTGCGATGTAATGGACATTTCCTCAACAGTTTATGTCCCCTGGACAAGAACTAAGTGCTTCTTGGCATTGGTCAATGGTCAATGGATTGGATTGGAGACTCTCTGACGTGACTGTTGTTGGACAGTCTGCAGTCTGTGGGAAGTTTTGTAAGAAATACAGCAGCTATTAACCTTGGGAAAGTCTTGGGGATCTTCTTTTAAAGGGAATGCGTACCCTAGAAAAATATGAAAAATCCTCATGCAATGGTCAATGGATTGGGCTGGACACTCTCTGTTGTTGAACAGTCTGTCTATGACCGACTGTGTTGTGAGAAATCCAGCAGCTATTAAAGGGATAGTTGAGTATTGGTCAAACTTAACTTTAGTAACCAAAACCTGCATCATTACAGTACAAACTAATAGTTATAACTCCACCATGCTCGAAAGGTATACACAATTATAAACGACTAAGTAAAAACCTGTTATCATTAAAAAAAGAGCCGTTACAACTCAAGAGGGCGCTCTCTAAAAACTCATCGGTTTTAGCCTTTTTTGTCATACCAAATTGTGCATTTAATGTTTTGTTAAAATAATGATTCAATAGAGATATCATCAACAACTATTTAAAAACCTATTTAGATATTTTTAAAAGTAGTCTATAAACATTTTGTGTATTTTTCTAAAAAGTCAAAATGTCCCCCGGCCGGTAGACATATGAATAAAATATCTTGAAATCAAATTTTTCAACTATGAGAGCATTTGGAATGATTCTCATTTTACATGTTTTATTCAAGAAATTTCAAATGGAATTAAAACCAACCAATTTAGTGTCAAGGGGCATTTCGAGAAGTACCAATACTCAAGTGTACCTTTAACCTTGGGAAAGTCTTTGGTTCTCCTTAAAAATGTTAAAGGGAATGAATACCCTGAAGAAAAAACAAAACTGAGATGAGACGCAGTATATTTAAAAGAGAAAATACTTTTTCTTCCCTGGTTACAATTATACATACATGTGCAAATCTAAACACACAGGTTGATGGTTTAAAAAATGCAATTCCATGTTTATTATTGCCACCACTCACCAGCCCAAGATAACCATTTTTAATAGAGCCAAAGCATTTTATTTGTTTACTAAGTAGATTAAATTGTTAAATAAATGGAACAGAGGACAGTATAAAGAGATGAACATGGTTGAGCAATAATAAAATAAAAACTTGCAAGAGGGGGGTTTGTAAAACAAAATATTGCATGTGCAGAATTATGCACAAACTCAGATACAGGCAGAGAAACACTCAGATACAGAGCCATGATGGCATAATAACCATGGCTATTCATGCATATCATTTTTAGTCAAAATTGAATTGGAAAAAGATTTAAATTCCTACAAAGAATGATTAAACTAAACAAGAATAAATGACTGATGAGGGAACCGGAGGATAGAGACCGTGGGAGGGGTGGACTTTGTCGATTCTTACCCAGGGGTATCTGGCGTGGGCAAAGTTTGGCACAAACATGGAGGGCTGCTGGTGGTGATACGGAGCCATGGTCACGGCCACTGGTACTGGGTAGCCAGGGTCTGCCTGCATGGCGTGGGCCGCTTGGCTATACATCCTGCTATCGATATCCACCCTTCTTTCTTCCAAACAAAAAGGTGCTTGAAATACTCCTCTTATGACTTATCTATGCTCCTCCAACTTGAAATCCACAGGTAAATTTGTTATTCCTGGTTGACTTGAAGTATCAGTTGTACTTGCCAGCCACAAGTCAAACAACAGTTGCAGAATTGTTTTAATTATTTAAATATCCAATTAGCCTTAAAATAAACAGGACTTCCAGCTGTCCGCATGACAAATGTGTTGTTATTCCAATTTCTGAGGGTTATAATCCATGGTCCAATATTTGGAAGTTTTTGTAAGATTTGCTCTTAGTAATAGTGAGCAGTCTTTTTACTAAGATTTGTGTAAACTAAAAATGAAATTAATCAACGACGGAAACTCCCTTTAAATAATATCCTAGGATCACAATGTCATATATCCAGCACCATTCACAATATTCATTACTGAAGACAGTGAAAAAACTAACTCCTCTCAATCACAGTATTGTCTAAAAGAAGTACCACAAATACAAGAGTGGTAGTATTTTTCTACCAGCTACCACGATAAAAACCAAAATACAGTCGTAAAGCCGCAGTGATGTAAACACTCAGTTAGCCATGTGCTCCCGATCTTTCGCCAATACCGCCTCGTCTCCGAGCCAAGGGGGTTATTACCACTGATGGGTAGGTAGGGCAGTGTGCATGGATCTATCGCACAGCGGTGTGCGACTCTACCAGTTTACTAGTCACTTCCACTATGCCAGCGCTACGCTGAATCGACTACGCTGGAACGGCCCACGTTATCATCAAATGCCCCACAGAGAGATGAGAAACACAGGACCTAGAGCTATCGCTATACTATAGCTCCAATAGGAAATGCACAACACTGGACGGACGTAGTGCTACTGTTACTGTTAGCAAATAGCTCCATGCACAGATGCAATGTATTAGGTTAGGAGCACATTGGGACTGTGATGAAATCCTGGGACTAGCACACCGCATGGGCCTACCGCATGGTGCACTGGCACTAATAAGCCTAGTTCCACCACTACCAAACTAGACTTTCACTCTCTGTGTTGGAATCGACCAATCGAGACCAACCATATGACCATTCCTCTTCTGGGGATTTATTATCATGAAATCACTTTTTTCCTATCAAGCTTGCTTGATGTTATCAACCTTTTCTAAGATCAGGTCCTAAGAAAATGGTGATTATCTTAGGTTGTGTGGGAAAAGAATGTAAAGATTATGCTCCTAAACAGGATGAAATCACTTTCTAAAAAAACAAGAAGGCAATTGTTGAGATAAGGAAGTGGGGGCTGATAATACAAATCTGAAAAGATAAGGCTAACGCAAGAACAGGACTAATTTCAAAGTCTACAGAATCCAAGTGAATTAAATGTATGTGTGTGTGTGTGGGTGTGTGTGTGCATGTGCACATCATGGGTAACATGTGTGTACCTGTGTATTTATGTGTATGTGTGTGTCTGTCTGTGTTTGTGCTTATGTGTATGAGTATATGGTTTGTACTTTTTTTTTTATATCCCCTTCCAGTTATTTATTTGATGGAGATAGGGGTGAGGGTTGGGGGAGGGATTATGTAATCTTGAAACAGACTATAAACTGACAAGTCTCAGCTGTTTGTTGCTGACTTGGCAGGGGGACCAAACTGACCAACAACAAAGACGCCTGAGAAATGACTGCTTCTATCGCTTACTCAAATGACCAAAAATAACTCCTGATATGTTGCATATGTGGCACTTTTTGTAAGTAGTACAAGTAAATATCGTCATAAACTTTCAATGGTTTTCAAAGGGGAAACCTCTCCAATCAAAATTCCCAACATAACTCCTCCGATGAAAGTGTGTAATACTGTGTAATACTGTAATGCATTCTTTGGCGATTTCTCTTCTAAAGCCAAAGGAAAAACAACCATGAATATCAGATGTTACATTTTTTTTTTTTCGAGGTATAACTTAAATTTATTCTCATTTTTTCTTGAATAATTGTATAATGATTGCCTTTTGTGAATAACTTGTATTCATTTGCATTTGTTTTCAATCATTTTTAGTTGCCCTTTCGGAATCAAGAACTGCTTCACTAAGCGGAGAACACCCCCTCCCCTCCAAAAAAAGTTGAATTTAAAAACAGAGAAGAAAAACCAAACTTTTTGCATTATATCAACTTCAGGCATATTTTCACGAACTAAAATGGAGGAAAGTCTACACCTTTCCGAACATCAACACGCTCAGGGGAGAATTTGGGAAGCAAAAGGAGGGGATTATAGCCTGGGGGCAGGAACTTGTACCCCCATCGACTTCCTCTTCTTATCCCCTATGACCTGCAAATGAAACTACCTTCTCAGAACCCATGTTAGTCTTTGTTCAAGACAGGAGTCCACCATCTTACACCCAAGGCATGCCCTCATAGTAAAAAAGAAAGAAAAAAAAGAGACAATGGTATTCAATCAAGAAATTACCCCCTTCCATCAATTAAGCAACAGTATGGTATACATGTAAACCTAATCTTTTTAGACCTTTTTTTTATCTTGCCAGTTTGTCACATAATGGAAAAAATCATTGTTATTTTAAATGTCAAAAGAAGCCTAGTTGCATAATGTCATCTCATTATTTTTGTCTATGAACAATATATTTATGTTTTAGATAGCAGAGACCTGACACATAAAAATTAAAATTGTTGCAGTAAAAAGTCAATGGGAAATCGAACATAACTCTACTCTCTATGAGTACCGAACATGACTCTTAAATGTGACACAAGATCACATTTTAATTTGATTTGGATGTTTGGTGACTGCTGTGAATGAGGTAGGTAACATGAAGCATGAGATAGGAAGTCCACGAGGGCAACGACGTTGTCTTCCTACAATATTTATCTTTCAAAGGGTGAGAGGATTATTGATTTGGAACATCTCACGGTTTGACACGCGCAATATTGAGCAGCCATAAAAACGCCAAATTGAAGATGCGGTGCGTTAATTTGCTGTGAAGGGGACAAATGATGCTGCAGAGTTGGGAGCCGATGAGAAAAACAGGGGCGGAACGGTGCGTCACAGGAGCCTATACTCGCGTAGTAGGGTTTAGAGCGTCTCTTGTCCAGCTAGCTAACATCGTGAGCTAATTGAATCACACAACCTGCCTACTCTGCTCTTCTGCTTATGCACCCCTCATGGGGTAATAGCTTTGCCACTTGAGGAGCTATTCTTCCACCATGGTGACCGTGATGCCCCCCTGGCAACTCATCCCTTTGTAATCCATGTCAGTTTTCAACTTCTCACTTCTACCCACCCACCTATACCTACCCGACCCCCGAACAGCAGTCACAACCACTATGAATCAACAATGGCCGCAGGGATCATTTGAAAGCGATTCACAACGTAATGACTGTACATACTATCCGCTGCCCAGCGCATTCGCACACTTATGCCTGGGACTCATTACAATAAAGAGCTTGACTGCCCAATGAGTGAAAGCACTAAAGGTGCTAATACTAACACCACCATCGATGGTTACTAAACATACTTGACCTCACGAGGGCTCACCAGTCTTTTGTCCATTACTGTTTTCACTGCCCCCCACCCCCAACCCTAAAGATCTTCATTATCAATTTATGATTCCGAATGATTAATGGCTCTGCTTCTTCGCTGGCTGGTAACCCTTCATTATTTATTTAATAAACAGCCCTGGTAAAACAATTCGGTAATTTAAATCCAATTATGCAACCGGGCGATGACAAAACCTGGCGCGCTCGGGTCCATCAACTCTTGCGCTACATGTATTCTAGAAATAGTAAAGTGCGTTTCACTTCAGCTAGCATTACACATACACACACACAAGGGTTAGCCAAATATACCTACTATACTAACTACTGGGTGAAGCATGCGGAGTTTTCTGGGAGCGCGAGTCAACCTGATATTACGATTAACTAGATTTAATTAAATAATGCCGATAGTCTGATGCTCTCCATTTAATCACATGACAAGCTGAGCGCTAACCAGAGAAGACATCGGATGCCTTAACTTGGGGCTCAGAACCCAATTTATCAATCATGCTTCATGTGACAAGCAGAAAGTGCAAAATCCTCATCTCGCGCAAAATTACGTCATCACCAACCACCATCATCGGATTTCCGAATTCCACATCAAGAAAGTTGCATATCAGCAATATGAAAACAAATAAACAGACACAGAAAACAGTCATTCATATATTATTATTTTGAAACATCTGTTTGAAACATAACAAGGTTTTTCTTTTACTTATTTGCTCACAACACAAGAGTGGATTATTTCAAATGCTTTTTCTTTATTTGTTTACATTTTTACAGTGGAGTTTGGTAGACTAGTTACTGTTACTTCCTCCATAAATGTTGAGTGTGCCGGCAAATTATAAGAACATATGAGGTTATCTTACTGAACCGACTAGGTTTGTGAATAACCTTCAATACTATTATTATCTACCAACTAAATTATTGAGATTAAAAAAATCTATTTTACTGATTTTATCTATGGGAAGAGTGAACATAATAAAAGATACCTCAACACTAAATAAAAGTTACCAGAAAAATATGTCTAGACCATAAACCATTTCTAATTCTATCCAGGACTGGGTAGACACCTAACCTACACTGTCTGAAACCCAGTGAAAAAATACGTGGGACTTTGGGCTATTTACCCCCCCAAATGCCCTCAAATACATTTGCATGCAGTCAATTTCAAACGCAAAACTAAATTTTGTGTGATATTTCCATACAGGCAATTATTATACATGATGATTGGCCCCCAAAATAAAATAATATTTTTTTCTCTGCTAAATATACCCAACTGTGGTTTTAGGTTTGGTTTGTAGTGTTGTAAGTTGTCGAGGGTCAAAGGTCACCCTAAACAAAGGCTGGTAGGCCAGTCATTCTACTAATGAAATTATTGAAGCACAATTCCCTTCAGGAAGTTGAGCAATCCCTAGCTTGTCTCTGGAGCCTGCTGATGAATTATGACTTATGTGCATTCAAACAACAACTTTTCCTATAACTCTCTCTCTCTCTCTCTTTATCTCACTGTATGTCTCTCTTTTTAAGTTTTCCAAGTTTTTTCTTCTGTTTCTCATATCTTTTTTCTAATTGTCTCTTTTTCCTTTTATTAATTTCTTTTTGACAAAGCTATTCACCAAACTGTTTTATTTCCCACCATTTGTGCTCAAAATGTGTGTGCAGTGCTTGGAAACACATCCCCCTGTAAATAAATGCTCTGAAAATTTAATTAGCAATTTACAAGTATTGATACAATATGCAACAATTATTCTAATTTATATTAATGCTGGTATCTGTTAAATTAGCAAATTCAAGAGGAAATTTAGAATTTAGAAATGGATGTTCATGGGTGAACAAATAATAATTTGCAATCTTGAACAACATTTGCTGGGTTTTACATCTAAACATTTTAAACAACATCAAGCACGGGGATGCTACAATACAATGCGGGTCGCCGTTTCCAGTTTGCACGCCATGCACTGCATAACACAGATTAAGTATGCATTATGCAAGGTGTTCGCAAGATGACACCGCGGCCCAGGCGCCTCATTTATGAATATCAGTATTGTGCATTCATACCTACCATAATCATATCATTTTCTATAAATCTATCACAGATCTGTAGTTATCAGCACATCTAGCAGAGGTATGTAACTTGCCGCTTGGTCTACACCTAGTCTGACTACTCTCATTTCATCTATGAACAACATCAGAATTTAGATGCAAAGGATTACATGGATCAGGATAAAGGTTAGAGGTTGAAATTAAGGTTATGGTTAGGTTTTGGGTTTGGGGTCAAGTATGATATTAGGTAAAATGGAAGTTCTGGGTATCATTTAGTAGACTAAATGAGACTTAGACCGAATGCCAACATTGGTGTAGACCCAGTGAATATAGACCCCTAGTATTTCAGGCATGTCTGAAATTGGCGCTAATGTGCTAGCAATGGTTCTGATTTCAGCTCATTTGTCTTCTGTTCATTTCCCTGACAGCTTAGGGATCTGTTTGGAATAGGGTTGGCCTTGGTAATAAAAAACACATGCATCTGGGTTGTTGCAACAGGCTTCTACTGGAAACATATATTGTACACTTGAATGTGAGGGAGTATACAGCATGTGCATACTCTAATGTAGGCTTGAATGCTCCATAGGGAGTGATTCTGGGGCATGAGATAAATTGCTTGACAAATTTTGTTCACACTTTCGCAGATTATTCCTTCAAGTCAGTCTCTTTTAGAGAAAACACAAATTTGCCCAAAATTTATTTTTAGTAAAATCTGGTGTTTTCAGTTATATTTTATGCAAGAGCTGAATTTATAACTAAATTCACTTCCTCAAAGTCAAAGAAGAAAATGAACTTTGATTGACACAATAAATATTTATTTATCACCAGAGAAAAATCTGGATCTGTAGGACCTCTTATTCCCTGGCCTCCCATAAAATTGTTTCCATTTTGCCTTTTTAGACCATTATTTTCTAGAGGCAAACTGTTTTTATACTTTTGTGATACAACACCAAGTACTCACACCAGGAAATGTATTATTCCTAAATAGATTATTTTCTCACACACATTTAACCCTCTAAGTGCCAAATTTAATTGCAATAATCAACTTGACCCACTTCTGTTGGACAAGTAGGAACATTTGTATAATATCCATTCATCTACATGAACATGATAAATAGAAGCTCGGAAATAAGTTAAGTATCTATCCAATTCATACAACACATGTACATGCAAATTGTGTTCATCTAGGAACAAATCAGTAGATATGTGAAGTTGTGATTTGAGTTGACCCTGGCACTCAGAGGATTAAATAATTGTCACTTTTTCTATTTGGCCTGTTCTCCAGATTGCTTGTTTCATAAAAGTATAGAAAAGAGAATTCAGCTATAAATAATGTTCCATGTAGATTCGCACTGTAGTAGTTCAAATAATTGGATATATTATATCAATTGGAAAAGTTTGATGAAACAGTACCCTGTATAGTGAAACAAAACTAAAGCTCAAAACTACACAGGTACACTACATCCTGGAACACTTTGCTCGTCATAACTAAATTACAACAAATAACAATCATTTGATAAAATATGAACTTTAAACAAAATATAACAACTAAACTGGACTATGTGACCAAAAGGAAACTGAAAGTAGATGAACGGAAAAGGCTAATACAAGTGAGTCAAACGTTCTTTGACACCGAACAAAAATTTCAATAAAGTTTCAATTAGATTTGAGATAATTGCAAGAGAATAAGTAAGCTGTGTGGGAGGGCCATGGAGTCATACAACAAGTATTTGTGTAGGATTAACGTGTCAGGAAGAATATTTCTCACTGACTCCCTGAAGAGAGAAAGAGACTTTTTAAAGAAAGGGGGCTAAACGTTAAGAAACACCAAAAAACAAAGAGAAAAATTAAATTGCAAAAGTAATAAGTTAACTATTAAAAAATAACTCCTTTGCAACCTATCAATCTCGGTGTGAATTATCAGCCGCTGAGAACTGATAGATAGTGGGAGTATTGATTTCCCGTTAGCAAATTGGATCATGGCAGCGGCAACGCACAATTTGGGATTTTTGCTCTCATGAATTTGTGGCCCAGAATGTTATCTTATGTTACCGTTTAAACAGAGTTTTGAATATAGAATATAGCCTGAGGCTAAGGGAAGCATCAAACACTTCTTAGGAAATTGCAGACAACTTTGGAATCATTGATGTAACACTGCATACGTGGTATAAATAAGATGGTGGCAACAAAATTAATGTGATGACATGATTTTCTACATGAACCAATTTATTTCATGTAGATAATATCATTCATCAGGTGGAAGTAGACTTTTTTTCTTTTTACTAATTTCTTGAACTTTTGCCTATTATGACCTTATATGGGAAATATGAATCACTTTATAGGATAGGATCATCCTTGTATTCAATGTTCATTTGTCAGAATCGTGTGATTATTATTATTTTTTCTAGTAGAAGAAGAAAAAAACAACTAATGGTCATCACTTCAATATATTTCTGGCTTTAAATTATTAACCTTTGATTTGAAAGTTGAAATCAGTTATATTGATCAGTTAATGTTCAATATAATAAATTAAACAGAATGTTGCACTTATATTTTTGAAAAAAATTTAAAAGCATTAGTCGGGGGTTCTGATAGTTTGATCTGATCCAAATATGACTATAAAATTGGAAATTGCTTTTGATGGTGACATAATTTTAAGACGCCTCTAAAAAAAGACACCGGCTTTGTAAGAGTTCAAATGTCCTAACCCTAACCCTGAATTCAATAAAAATTGCTTTTATTTGAACGATTCATTTTGTGTCTTTCTTTTTGCAATTCCATGGATATTCAAGTGTATCACACAAACCAGGGCTCAAAATGAGCACTTGACCTGCAGCCCCAAAAAGGGCTTCGGGCCACCATGAAAATAAAATTATGTATTTTTATGATAAACTGACCTGAAAGTTGGATATTATAAAAAGCATATTGAAAAATCTAGTGTTTCCTAAAATCATTATATCACAACCAATCAGATTGAGTGTCAAATTGATATATCATATGACACTCACACCTCGATCTATTATGGGATAAGACCGAGAGGCAGGAAAATATTACGATAACTATCTTAATTCCCTTTCTTCCTCACAATTGTCGAGTCCTGTACATGTCTTATCTCTTATATCACTTTTCATATTTCTTATTAATATTAGATCTGAAGTTGTATTCTAAATCAGGGTGAGAGATCAAACTTAGAAATATGGAGTCAAGATTTGTTTTTTTTTAAGAAAGGAAAATGAGAAAAAAATGGGCAAAATTCAGAAAAGGGCAAAATTTAAAAAACAGAAGGAAAGAAAAGAAAAAAAATAAGAATAGGTGAACACATGAAAAGGTGAGCCTCCAAAACTCATCTTTGATGAAGGTGAAAATATTATCAGGATAGTAAATTGGGCAGAAATTTAAGAAAAAACGTAGCTGAACTGGTTATGGCCCTTGCCTTCCCTTTATGGTCAGTAATAACCTTGAATAAGATCCTGCCTCATAGACTATAGTCCTGCTCACAAACTCACCAAATCAGATTTGGTAGCTCTTTTACAAAGTCTGAAAAATATTTTTTTTAAATAGAAATACTGCAAAGTATTGCCATGTTCTGAGAAATTAGTTGAGAGCCTAGTTGTTCCGTTGAAGTTCAAATGGCAGTAGCTTTAAATTTAATTCTCATGCCAGGTTCAACTTTGACTGCTTGGAAAGAGCAGTTCATACTCAAAATGCATTTAAAGGTAGTTTGGATTTGTAAATCAGACGCGTGGTGCCATCTTGTTAAGGCCTTGCACACGGTGCAAAATACAATCTTGGCTCAGTGTTGTGTAGTGCTCACAAACTAGCCCAGTTAGAAGAACTTTACCAATCTTTGTACAGCCCGCTACATCCCCATGTATGACAATCTTTATACTACCATAGTGCAAATTATGATGCTGCTGTTGCAACAAAATCGCGTTTGGGAAGAGCTACAAAACATCTTTCTTAGCCCTTGCGTACATGCCCCATGGAAAGTTTGAGCTTCAAAAAATTGCAATTCATATTACAGCTTAGAAGATGGAAAGAAAAATGGTGTATTTTAAACTACAATAGCGAATATCACATAGCTGCTGTTGGACTAAAACGTGTTTGGAGGAGCTCCCAATCAAACTTTCTCTGCCCTTGTGAACATGCCCCCTGAAAAGTTGCTGCCTACTAGACTATAAAGTAATCAGGGGCGGGGTGAGGCAGCCTCTGTCTCTCCTATACTTCCTGTTTCCACTTCCTCATCATCATCAACAAACCCCCGAGAGACCAGTTTTAGGGCCTCAAACTGCCAATGTTTCTTACCCATTAATGTTTTTATTAGAGAGGGAGATTCCTTTTATGGGTCCTATTAAAGTTACCTACTTACAAAACGTCTTCTAAACCAGGCATACTCCAAAAACATATTTAGTTCTTGTTCTTCTCCTTTTTCTTTATTTTACGGAGGGGGGGGGGGGGGGGGGGGGGGGAGTTCTGTACATTTTAAATAGAATTAAAGCTACCCATTGCCCATGCATACAGGAGGTGGAATCATTCAAACTCCCTTATATAGCAGCAAGAACCAAACGTGGGATGCTGGGGTGCCAACAAAGTGTGCCCGCAGATTATCTTGATAAAAGATAGATGCACATAAATATGATAAGTCATTTGCTTCACTTTACATAATCAAGTTAAAAAGGTATTTATTAAATGTATACTCAACAAAATGCACCATTTACATCACAAGTTCAACACCAGCCTTGCATTTTTGCCAGAGGGAACATAACTTGTCAAAAGATACGCCCCATCTGAATGGTTTATTTTAAAGCGCCATTTTTTTCATGATGGGGCGGTTGACCTTTACCAAAAAACTCCTACCAAATATGTCCCATTTACAACATGAACTGGGTGAGTCAAGCAACCTTTTAACACTTTCCCTCCTCCCCCTCCTCACAATGTTTTAATGTTCACACTTATGGGAGAATATGAGTGATTTATCTCCAACAATCAATGACAGTCATTACCGAACATTCAACACTTATGAGATAACTTAACTCCTACTTTGCTAACATTGCTGCAACTCCATAGGTTTAATGTGTCTTGCGCATCGCAAATACATACCACCGACTGTATAAGAGTTTATAATGCATGACTTGTGCTCTTGAATGCCCATGAGCACGGAGAGGCCAAACATTATCAACCCCGAAACCCACGGACCGTAACTAAAATCACATGACGCGTGATCCAATCGTTCACATGCACGTAGTAACATAACACACATAAACTTAACTTGAATCACGTGGCGCCAAAGTCCGGCCTCCAGAAGTTCGCAAACTTAATAACGAATTGCCCACAAGAACTTGGTCAACATGTACTAACTCTACGGAAAAATCAAGATTGAGGAAGGGAGAGGTTAACATTGAGGGCTAACTCACGTCATTATGTAAAAATTAACATTTTTTTTGCAAAGGAAACTATAAAGGAAACCCTAGGAGAGTTACAGTATGTTTATAAATAATCTATGTGATAAACCATAGGGGGATAACAGTTAAGATCATTTGCAAGTGACGACGGTGATTGGGCAAAAATTTAATTGAAAATGTGAACTAAAATAAACCCTCAAAAATGAACGTCAATGGTCCAAGGCCAATGTGAGAATTTGAGGACAGTGATCATTTGCAAAGGTTATGTTCTTAATTTGTGCCCTGAAATATATTCATTCAAGAGGAAAAAATTCTTCCCATATCTGTTTGAATTCAAACTATCATTGAAATCAAACAAATATGAAAGAGATATGCACATACTATGTATAAATACAAAATTCAAGATACAAGATACTGTCTTTTTTAAGCAATGGATGACCATCAAAGTATTTTGCTCAAAATCATGGAAACATTTTCATGCTTATGTTATTACACCAACAAGATGTATGTTCATGCCATCTGAAACAGTTTCACATTTCGAATGAGCATGTTCATCAAAGGGTTGGAGGAGAAATTGTACAATAATCAGTGGACCCTATATAAACATCGGATTCATAAATCAGACGCGCGATGCCATCTTACGAATGTCTTGCCCACATAGCAGAATACACAGGCTCAGTATCATGCAGTGCTCACAAACTAGCCTAGTTCAAATTGGTGACCCACAGTGTAGCATGATACACAACATGCATGGCAGTCTTTAAAGGGATCTAGTAACTTTGTTGACATGTGTAAAAAGTGATGAAGGGTTGATGCAATGTATAGTGGTGTTATCTCATATGTCCACAAGGTATTGTGTGAACATTTCAAGTCAAATGGACATTGCATGGCCAAGTAATGAGCGAAAATGCAAAGTGATATTGGGTGATATTCACTAACTCACTGCATTCACTTTGTACAGGGATGAAAAACTCGCCCGGAGTTTTTCTTATCTGAATACTTCAATCGTACATATCTTTGTAACGAAAGGGAAATTTGAAAAACCGAAACTGGTCCCATGATTTTATTGTTAATATGAATACAACAAGTTATGAGGGAACCGCTAGATTGAAAATTTTATTTTGAGGATTTGGACAATGTTACTTAGTCCCTTTAACAGTACTACCAATGGTAGCACAAACTTTTTTAAAATTTCTCCTTTTTCCCTGCTTAGTTATAAATAATAGTCTCAAAGTGAATCCCCAAATCCTGCATGGAGAGTGGATCTCAAGTGGAATGCCTTGCGATTCCCAGAGTTTGTGTCAGAGTCTGGACTGGAACTGATCCGTCACTGGCCCGTCAGCTGACACGGCCCGACGCCCTGACATTTCACAGCCACACGAAACCTGCATAGATGGGACTATGAGCCTCTACTTAACTCTTTCATTACCAACTACAAGTTCACATGGCCCGACACCACACCGTGACATTTTACAGGCACACAAAACCTGCATAGATGGGACTAAGAGCCTCCCCTAAACTCTTTCACTATCAACTACAAGTTCACATTGCCCAACGCCTTGACATTTCATAGCCACTCAAAACCTGCATAGACCTACTTAGTTCTTTCACTACCACATGAAACCTGTATAGTATACCTCCTCGTAACAAAGGATGCATTCCTGGAAACATATAACAAGCTTGCCTGATTTTTTTTTTCTGACATAGCAACAACTAGTGTATGCAAGGTGGATTCCAAGTGTTGCTTTGAACAGACTAATTGACTAGAGCTTGTCTTCAGCTCATTAGGAAAGGACGCACAAAAGAAAATCAATTGGAAGAGGAATTAGGAGAAACCAGTGAGGGTTTTACTTTACTTTTAGAAGAAAGATCCAAAATGGAACATGGGGGGGGGGGGGGGGGGAATATCAGGTAAAAATGTAAGTAAAATATCCACAACCAGCGCTTTACATGTTCCCCTTTGTTAAAAGAAGAAGGTGGAGAAGGAGGAAGATACATTTCAAGAGTGTTCCTTTAATGGCCGGGCACAGGCAACACACTATCCACTGCTTACCTATACTTGAGATAGGGTTAGAAGAGGGCAGGAGAAAGGTTAATGAATAAAACAAAGAACGGGAACAAACATCCTTGAACATAGATTAATTCAACAAAAGAGGGGGAGATACAAAATAACAAAGACAAAGAGGGGAAAGGGGACCCAAAATAAAGGAAAGTAAAGCAAGGCAAGCCTAATATCTTTACCACATGCTTCTCTAACGAGATGAATGGAGGGCAGAACAAACTAGTCTATTTCAAAGATACTATGGTCAATAAAATCTGTCTGTGGTGTTCCTAAGTCCATTATACAAATGTTTTGAAAAAATTGTCTAGAGCTATCCAAAATATATAAACACCTTCAATCAACTCCTAATTTCTAACTTTTCATAATTAACCCAAAGATAAACAGAGACACGATGCAATTAGTTGTCTCATATACATATTGACAGAGTCTGAAGTAAAGCCTAGCAGGCTCATCCTAAACTGGGGGAGCTGTGGGATAAAAGTACACAGCTATCCTCAAAGGGATTTTCAGAATCATTACCGCGTTTATTCTGATGGTGCTACCACTCTCAAATCACTAAATTGCTCTACTGAAGGATGTATTTTTCTCAATTAGTCCCCTATCAGCATTTTAAAATTAAATTTGTTAGTTCGAAGCTTCATCTTTTTAGTTTCTTATATTTCTATCCTATAAACCCGTTGAACACAATTTGATTCTGGTATTGAATGCTTTCTCTATAAACCCCAACCCTATTTATTTTCCTAGATTTTTTTTAAAATTACTTCGTTTGTATACCTTATCTCTATCCTATTATTCCATTGAACACAATTTGATTCTGGTACAACACGCTTTCCTCATAGACCCAGGCGGCCCACATATCTTTTTTAGATATATTTTTTTGTATTATTTAATTTTATTTATCATATTTCCATCCCATTAACCCATTGCACACAATATGATTCTGGTATTTACTTACACTATATACCCCAGCCAAAGTACATGCACATGTATGTATTTCAGAACCAAGTCTGAATGAGTTAAAGGGATGTTTTCCCATCAGCATATTTGGGTTGCTGTTGCTAAGCAGGGGAGAAAACAAGGGCATACATACAAGTCGTGGGATTACTAGGGTGAAATACCCCAGATAAATCAATTTAACCTACTCGTCCTTTGATGGCTATTCCAGATGGTCTAGCAAGAATCTCATCTTCTAATTTTCATCTCTCCCTCTCCCATTATGTTTGTGCTCTTCAACAAATATTGCTAGAGAAAACATTGTTCTCACTATGGTTCGAGAGAGTGATACATCGGGATGATATTCTCTTTATTTTCTTAACAAAAAGTGTTCAATATTCCTGTATTACTATCTTTATTCTTATGTGTTACTAATTTCAATAAAGACAATATTGATCTAACTTTTGAGAGAAATTATCCCCCAGCCCTATTTAGAAAATTAATTTGGTAATGTAGCTGAAAATTAAACTGTAACAAATTAAAAGATCATAGAAAAAAAAGTTTGATTATCTATAGCCTACATATTCTTCATCAGAAATTAAAGAGCAAGTCATTAAAAAACTGGTTTAATAGAGAATTATACGGCTTGAAATTGAGAGGAAGAAAAATCACGACAGCATAATTAGTGTTTCTGTGTCACATAATTTCATTAAATCTTAAAGAAATACAAAAAAAAATCTTACTCGGTTGGTGAACTTTTAAGCTTTCTGCCTGCAGGATCGTGCACAAAATTGTTCATATTTTTTCCCTTGATGCAGTTCTGCACATGCATGTACATGTACGTTCTTTAACCCATTCAAGACAATCTCATGTTGCTATATTACATGCATTCTCCATACACCCTAGCCACAGTAATACTGTCATCATTCCTTAATGGGTTAATTTGTTCTCGTGTGTGGCTTGGAGATATTTGCAAAAATAAAAACAACTTTTTAATCCTACTTTTGCTAGTCAGGAAGGTGAACCCATAATTTTGCGGTTCTGCAACAACTTTCCGCACAACCGCGAGAAAATTGGACGGATTTGCCAAACAGCTCCGAGAGACAGGACTAAGGATGCTCCGCTAATCTCTATTTCTTCCTCTCGAATCCACTAAATTGGCAACCCTTCCTCACCTTCAAGCTACATGGCTTTACTTTATTGAATTTTAACCGTTTCATTTGACTTTTTTTACCGCAAATATCTTAATTGAATCAATTAAAAAGTGCTGACTGAACGACTATCAGGGATGTCAAAAACAAGATCACGTTGTGTCTTTGAGAGATGGGTGACTTGATGGTTGGTCTACATCCATTTCGTCTATGCGAAATATATATTCAGTGGTGTGGCAAGATCGGTAGAGCGCGTGCTTTCTGATCGTGAGACCCCGAGTTCGAACCCTGCCCACTGCCTTTGTCCTTCAGCAAGGCATTTAATCCACATTGCTGCTCTCTGCCCAGGTGTATAAATGGGTACCTGGTCTGGTGAAAATTAGCTTGGTGCACCCATAGGGTTGCCCGCTAGTATGCTCCCCGGGGAGTTGAGAATGTGTACAATATCATTGTGCAGGTCTGAACTGTACCAAATGACCAGGGATAATAATAAGCGCTTTGAGCACCTTATATTAGGTGGATATTGCGCAATATAAATATCCTATATTATTATTATTATTATTACTATGCCTAGATGGTTAATGGTTCAGGTTAGGGTTCGGGTTCAGATTAGAATTAGGGTTAGGGTTGGGGGTTAGGTTTGGAATATGAGTCTTGGAGAAAACAAAGTTTCAGGGATCATGTAGTAGATGAAATGAGAAGTGTATTAACAAAATCAGTGTAGACCAAGCAAACATAAATCGAGGGATGTTATACAGAGGGTAGAGAATTTCTGATTTGCTTTTCAAGAGTTGAAATGAGTGCTAAAAAAAGAAAACATGATCAGTGAAATTCAGACAGCAACTTTCATAAGTAGGATATGCATCAATTTAACAAAGAAATCATTTATTAAATGATTATAAACATTGAGATAAGCTTCATAAAATAATGCTGGATATTGAAGAATATGACTATAGCATAGGCGGGAAGTACATCTATTGGTGATATGACCAGATTGTTGTCTTTCTTTTTTTAATACTATCTTTCATTCCTTTACCACTATTGTTTCAGAATTTTGTAGTGAATAAAGACAATGAACAATGCTTCTTCAGACAGGAAGGGAGGGGAATGGACGAGACAAAAAGAAATGCAGCTTGAATCCATCAGTTTGCAGATCTGTTCATGATTGCTTGGTCTACACCCAATTAATATATGTTATATCTCAAACAAGATGCCCGAAACTTCAATTTCCCAAACCCAAACCTTGTCCCTCAACCCTAAATCTAACGCTAATCCCAACCCTAATCTTAATCTAAATCGTTAGAGGCTTCTGAATTCTGATGTTGTTAGTGAAAGTGATAGACTGAGAAGGGTAGACTAAATTGGTTTAGACCAAATGGCAATTTATCATTTGCATCTGGATGCTAGCTGTCTTTACACTGTTTGGACATACAGCACTTGGCTCAAACCTGCCACAAGATGGCAGCATTCACTTCTCCACATCTTCCAACATCCAATACACTCTCTCTCTCTCATCTCTCTTCTTCTACCTCTTTCGGTCCCGGTGTATTTTTTCACTGCTCTGTTTAGGGGTTTAGTTTGGCAGTGCATGAAGAGCACTTTTATAGATGGCAGTATTCACTTTTCCCCCGACTATTCATACAGAGCACCAAAGGAATGACATCACATGTTGGAAACTTGTCCTGTGATTGGGGCTTTTAGTAGTGGGTTCAACAACTAGTAGGTCATGCATACTTGCCTTGCCTGATATAATTTATAACCACTACCCACCCATGGCAATGTGAATGTGATATAGTAATTGATAACTCTATTGATTTTACTCAACCTATCTTTCTCTCTGTCCCTCTCTATCCTAGGGGCTCAGGGAGATTTAGTATGCTCCCCTGGGAGTTGAGATGGTGCACAAGATAATTGTGCGGGTTTGAACTGTACCTGATGACCAAGGGTAATAATGTGCCTCTGAATAGGGCACCTATAAATGGCGCTCTATAAATGCTATATATCATTATTATTATTAAAATGCCCAAAGCACATACAATTTCCACAAAAATTCAATAGCCCACATAGAATTGAAAACTAGCTCCTGAAAATATTTATATTCCCCCAGAGGAGACCATTATTTTAATGAGCACACAGGACACAAGTTTACAGCATTTGATTCTCCAGAGATTTCAATTTTTGTTTTTCTATTTTAAGGTTGGCCGTTACTTGACCCCTGCCACGGTGTCATGAATGGGTTATTATTCGCTCATTATTTACATCCGTCACAGGGGGGCACTGCTCACTCACACCAACACCCCCGGGACATGAATTATGGGGACTTTTTTTTTGTTCAAGTTCACTTTCGGTACCTAATGCGGGGCATTTACTACTGTTTGTTTTCACTACTGTTAGTAGCCTGTGGGACATGAATTACTTTTCACTTTTTGCCCCCCTCCTCCTCCTCCACCCCCCTTCTTCTCCTCCGCCCCCCAAGGGACATAAATTATTATGCTACAAGCTGTTCATTTGAAACATCTCCCCTGAGATATAAATTACGATGCCAGCGTGACCACTGTTTGAACCATTGCTACATATATTACCATTCTATTATTAGTATCATTCACAGCAGTGACCCTATTGTTGTAATATTACTAAGTTCCTTTGCCATTGGCAGATAGAACAATAAGCTGACTTTTCTTCCATTGTTCAAATATATTAGTTTCTATTATTGTGAAATAATATTGGGAACAGAGACTCCACCGAGTATGAAAGATATATATACCTTATATCTCAATCACATACATACACATACAATTTTTTCTATTTTTGGGGATACACAACTTGTACTTTCAGATCCATACAAACAGCAATAACTTGTTGGGAGTCTCTATATGTGTGTAACAAACATTCACACACACACACGTCCCCTCATGCAAATACAAAAACATCTACACACATGCATACATGCACCCACACTAACACAAACAAACAAACAACCAGCATAAAGATCAACATGCGACACACAGACAGGTAAAAGAATAAGTTAAACTTACAGATGCTAATGCTTTGCCGAGTGCGTCGCCCGTATGTGAAGTTGTCCCCGATGTGTTACTTGTTGTATTCCCTCTACTGCTTGCTGTAGGATCAGAAATAAAACAAATAAAACTCAATTGAGTACTCGATTGAGTATAACTCAAATAATGTTTATCCTTTCTTAATTAACCATATATCAGCCAGATAAAACTCAATTTACCATAACTGTAACAAACTCAATTAATGTTTATCCTTTCTCCAAAATAAAACAATCACTCAATCATGTATAAATCAAACTCAAATAATGTTTTTCTTTTCTCCAAAATAAATGAAGCACTAAGCAATTTACCTTCCATTAACCAAATAAAACTTGATTAACCGTGTCTCAAACTGAAAATAATGCTTATCCATTCTCTGAAATAATGAAGCACTTAGAATATCCGTTAACAAAGTACACAAATCAATAAATGTCTATAAAAGCAAATGAAATGGTATCAATTACTTCTCACGATTTTGTTTTGGTAACTATAGCAAAAGGACGAAAGGGTGAAGTTTTTTTAACCTATAAAATTGTGGGGTCGCGATGTTGACGTAATTCCATGTCCCTAGAGATAACAAAACCTTCAGTTTCCTGGAATTTGGAATTATGTTGCCAACAGGAAACCATGTTTCTTTGCAATAATCAAATGTTTGGCAATTGCAAATTATGGAATATTAAAGTGATCCATTAACTTTGTCAAATTCTACTAAAAATCACTTGGAGCTTACTGGCCATATGTCTATAGCAGCTAACCTGTCTATAGTGGCCACCAAAAGTGACCCCACTGCAGAGAAAAACAATGTTATTAAAGTTTAGAGGTCACCTGTCTACAGTGGCTTGACTGTACATACCCATCACAGTATCTGTGCAGTTGACTGGTGGTATTATTATTATGAGGTGTAATGGGTGCTGTTGCTATATAGGTCATGTTTGGTTTGAATGCCAATATGATGATGATGTTCATAAGAATGCTTGTGATATTCATATTGGAATAATTTGTTCAATTTTACATTAGATTTGTACTTACCCATGACCGTGTCTGTTCCATTGACTGGCGGTGATGAGGTGTAGGGGGCGCTGTTACTATTGGTTGTACCCGGTCTGAACGGCGTCATGGAAGGAAGACTGTGGGGGTCTGGGTGGCCGGGGCCTGAAGACATACTGCTACCATGGTGATACTGGTTTATGAGAAGAGGAAAAATTAAAAAAACATGTATATGAAAATGTGCAATAAACTTGTTTATTTATTTATTCATTTGTTTTTATTTCAGTCTGAATGGTATCATCAAATGAAGACTGAGGGGTCTGGGCCTGAAAACATACTGCTACCAGGGTGATACTGTTTTAGCAGAGGAGGAAAAATAAAATATATAGAAATGTGCAACAATTTATATATTCATTTGTTTTATTTTAGTAGGGTCTGGTAGGGTATGGGTGGCCAGGGCCTGAAGACATACTGCTACTATGGTGATACTGTATAACAGAGGGGGAAAATCAAGGATTGAGAAAAAACATGGAATAAAATATTGATGAATGTTATTCAAAATATAACAGATAGATGACTACATGTACATTAGGCGGGCACAGAGGCTCAGGCTCCACAATAATTTGACAAAAAAGAAAAGGTGTGTCTCCTAACCCTAACCACGGCTACACCACTGATATTCACACAAATTATTGATGAATATTTTCAAAATTATGAAAGACCCATCAAAGACTATCTAGCATCGTCTGTTCCCGTTTTCAGTCTCTCAACTATTCACTCGTTCAGTAAAAGTGATCTGAACTAACATGGCTTCTTTCATCGTTCTTTGAATTCTATTATCTCTTCCTCTGCTCCATAAAGTTAAACGTCCTTTCCTCTCCGACAGAGACCTTCTTGGTTGTACAACCTTTTCTTGAGATAACAAAGAGGGTTGTTCGTAATAAACCAAAAGACCTTTTCTGTTATCTTTTCTAAGCCTTTTTGCTCATCTACCGAAGTGCAACCCAACGCTACTGCACTTTTCATTCTATCAACGCCAAGTCAACTGACAAGAAAGAAAGCTGCTTCTATCTAATTACTTGACCAAACAAAGTCGGGCACGTTACGAAAAACTCTAAAGGAAACCAAAAGGAAAGGGGTAGTACAATTTTGCCATAATCCACTCTACGAGAAGTGCCCCAAGCCATCAAATGAAAGCAAGAAGCCTGTTTGGTTTCTTGGTGCTTTTTTCTTGCCAAAGAACGAGAGTAAAAAGATGGGTCCTGTCACTTCCATCTTCTCACAAAACCTCATGAAAGTGATGTTTCAATTTTTAGTTTGATTCTGTTTACAGTCCTTGCCCTTTCCTAGCGAAGACACTAAAGTTAGAGAGGCTGTTTTTCAATAAACAGAACGTGGGAAGAGAAACCATTCTTTTTAAAAACCAGTATCATGGATGCAACATCAACTACTCAAATAAGCAAATAAGTGTGATAATTATTTCTACAGATTAGCATATCACTAAACTGTTTAATAGTGAATAATGTATACATAGAGTTTACCACTTTATCTTGACCTTGTAAGTCTCATGGGTCACATAACTGTTTCTATTCATTCTTTTTTACATCAACCCAATAGCTCCTAGTAACCAAAATGCCCATAGTGTCAATACATGGAGAACCAAGTCCAATAGTCAAGGCGTGTTAATACTAATACATACATGTATACCAAAAGAGTACTGTACACAATTCCCTGTGAATTTCGACCCTCCCCTAGCCTCTGTTCTCAAGTACCCTTTTTCTCTCTCTTGCCAAAATTGTTTGAGGTAATTCGGTTAAAATTCTAAGAGCTGACATTGGTCGCTGACATTGATGGGGGTAAATTCGGGGAGGAAATTGAACGGCCACTTGTGTGCCAATGAAAATCTTCCGTCTCTTGTTAATTATGTAAATTCTGCCCTTCCTTTCCGAAGCCGCCGTGTTTGACCGTGATGTCGCATCTGACCGCAATGCACTTTGGGTTTGACAGTTCGACCGTCAACTGTAGGTCTTATTAAATTTTGTCACATTTTCATTTTTGTTTTTCTAAATGCAAACAATTGAAATATTGTCTCCATTTCAAGTCTAATCTTTCTACTATTTTATGAGCGCAGGAGAGTCTCTGTGCCAATTGATCACAGAATTTGCATGGAAATGATCTTCAATTTGTAGGTCTTATTATACTATTTGGACCATTTTCTTTTCTTCCAGAGTGAGCTGCATCATAAGAAGTCTCATGTTGATACAGGCCTGTCGTAATTTAAATTCATGTCAAAAATATTTGATTTTGATTTTGATATACTTTGCACTTTTGGTGCAGGGAGGGAATATCATTTTCATGACAATTCTGTTATTGTTTGGGGCAGATAAACTCTTGTCATTATAATAGAAACGTCAGAATTTAACTTGAATTGAGGACAATATCTCAATTTTACGCATAAATGATCCAACAATTTCACATGAAAATATACAAAACCATATGGACAGGTGGATTCTGTGAAAGAAAAAGAAATTGTGTTTGGGTTATTTGTTTTGCAAAGTAATCTCCTCTCTATAACAGTAAACACAACTGAGTATCAGAGTGACAGTTTTGGGCAGAATGGTTACAAAGTTTCAGTTTGTCAAATAACCTCACTGTGTCTCCCTTTTCATTCGGAGCAACAAAGTAAGACTCCCCTATTTACGGGATAAAAATGGCTCATTTTAACACCTTGTAAATGATACTACGCATCTTGTTTTTATTTGTATTTTTACTTTATTTTGTTATTGTTTGTTTGTTTGTTGTTGTTTTGTTTTTTTTTTGGGGGGGGGGGCAAATAAATTATAACAACTATATATCAGACACCACACAATTCAGGAAATGAGGCCGAAATTGAGTCAGGAACTGCTTTTAACTCTGTTGCCAGAAGAATGTGGCTTTGACTTGATCCCCCGCTCATCAGCATAATTTCATAAGGCTCCAAGTAGCTCATGGACAGTGGTTAATTCATTTACCACTCCAACCACAAGACAACACTAGAGTAGAGAACTGGGGGAGGAGGGAGAGGGCGAGAGAATGGGAAAGGTGAATAGAGTACAAGTAGGGGGTTGACAGAAAGTAGATATTGTTTTTCTAAAATCTATAGCAAAATTAAGACACTAAAATAAGTAAAATAAGTGGAAGAAAGGAGGAGTATAGTGTAAGTAACAAGAGCCCCAGGGGGGCACGACGCTCACCTGAGGTCAATCAATTCACATCTGGCGCATGTTCTCTCTGGCACCCTCAGAAGATATGAAATCAGTTGAAATCATGCCAAAATCTATAATGTGATGTACTATTTAATCAATAACTTTTGATCCCCTGTACCTAACATTATGATTTACCATAATGTTTGGGTGAATCATAAAAAAAGACAGACACACATATAAGACAAAGCTTAACACATTTCACCAGCCACTGACCACTTCAGCATATTAACCCCACTCACATAGGGACCCTATGGGGCCATTCTGCGATATGACAACTTGCATTGTCATTTACCGTAAATCTCCGTGTGTACGGCGCACTCGTGTATAAGGCGCACCCCCTACTTTCTAAAAAAAAGAAATTTTGTTTTGGGACACTTACTTACAAAGATCTTCAATTATGAGAAAAATTTATAACAAATTGTTAATTATTAGATAATTGCATATATAATGAGTACTGCTGCTCATGAATGTATGAATATTCATTAGTAATTTGCTTAATAAACTTGAATTTTTTACCTATTTTTTACCTATCTTATATATTTTTTTTTTTTGCTGTACCTGTGTATAAGGCGCACCCCCAACTTTTTCTATTTGTTTCCGACGGAAAAAAGTGCGCCTTATACACGGAGATTTAGGGTATATAGATACCTACATGTTACAAAATGTCCAGATTGTAATACTTGTTGATGTGGAGAAGAAAATATTTGAAATTCATTTCACATTTCCTACGAGCCATTCTTGGGTCCCATGCAGCTAGGTAAGAATAAGACTAGTTATGTGAGGTGTACAGGAAGAAAGAGCATAAATTCCTTTATTTTTAGAGCCCTATTTTGTTACTCTACCTGCTTTAGTTATGTTTTAATGATTTTTATTATTGTGTAAATAACTATAATTTCAAAAAAATCCTCAAATTGGCAACACATTGTGATACATGTATTTGTGAAACAGATATATTTGTGTTCAAATTGGCATCTTTTCGGCAAAGTCACTATATTTGTCTTAAATGGTTATTACTTAATATTTTCCACCTATTTTTATGCCATTGATCCGTCGATGAAATTTAGGAGTTGCCAATTTGTAGAGGAAAACAATGATCAATTGTGCCTTAAAATAGCTCTCGTCCTTGATGGGATTACAGCTAGGTTCGGTATGATTTGATCATTTGATCATCTTTTGAAGGAACACCAAAATGCACAAACAACTTTCATTCTTCATCTACCATTTTAGCAACTTTGGATCCCCTCCCTAAAGATAATTAAAGGAGTATATACCTCTGTGCAAAATTTAAGCTAGAGTTGTTGAATAAGTAGTAAATGCATATAACAGAAAGAAAATAAAACAAAAACAAAATGTGACCTAGAAAACATCAATGATACAATAGGGGCATTCACACATATGCTAAAAAGTAACAATTGCATGTTGCTTCAAATCATGATTATTTTTTTGCATATTTTATATTCATTTAATTCCAATGGGTTAATTTAATAGCATCATTTTATTCTCTGGTCTCTAACAGTCGAAAAAGCACAATGCAACTGAGTGTGCAAATGGAATGCTGTGAAACCACTAGACCACCGAAAGGCTGGTTAATTTTAGAGTTTGATTCTAACTATCCCAGTAAGTAAGGTTATTTAATTCATTTAATTGTGCTGGGTCATTAAAAAAAGTATGTTTCTTGCATGTTCACACAGGCAAAAAAAACACCTCACAACCTGCTGGATTGTACGATTTTTAAATCAAAATGCACATGAGCAACTGGACCAAACTTTGACCTACATGTAACTATTCCGCACCCATCCATTGACCGAGTGCTGAAGATACTGTAAGCATGCATTTTGCATGTTGGATATGAAAACTGATACAATTTACACTGTTCACACACACAAACACCACTTGCAAAAAGATACACCAAAAGTGTATTGCACATGATGATTTGAATCATACTTATTTTCATAAATAATCCGAACTACTATTTTCACGCACAAAACCGCCCCTCCCCCCCCCCCCCCCCCCCCCCGAAAAAAAATAAATAAAAATAATAACAAAAAAAATAATGAATTGCAACCTAAATAATCATAACTATTTGGGCAGTGTGAATGGTACTAGCAATGAAAGCTGCTAACAAGGTCAAGCATGAAAACATCAAAACATGAAAACACATGCTATAAATAGAAAGATTTGGGTCAAAACATGGTCCTAGATGTAAACAAGTGTCTGGGTTTCCTATTAGCATATTTATTTGCATATTTGGGAGAATGGTGATTGGCTGAGAGCAAGAGAAGGATAACCAGGTGCTTGTTAGTTGGTCTGCAGGCAATGTAATGTAAAAGGCTTCTGGATTTTGAGAAGAAGATATTTAAAATTAACATATTTTTTACACTTGGTGCCCTCCCCCAGGGCCCCCCTGAGGGCCACGCCCACCATTTTAGCAACTTCGATTCCTCTACCCCTAAGGATGATTCCTGCCATGTTTGGTTGGAATCTAATCATTGGTTCTGGAGAAGAAGATGAAAATGTATATTTCCTATGGTAGGGCCCCCAAAAAAACTGTTAAGCCCACAGGGCCCTTGTGGGGCCACCCACAAAAATCTTGTGAACAACTTTCATTCTTCATCAATAGAGGCATCTACATATGAAATATCAGGTCTGTCATACTTCTGGATCTTGAGAAGAAGATGTTTAAAATTTACATATTTTTTACACTTGGTGCCCTCCTCCAGGGCCCCCCTGGGGGCCACGCCCACCATTTTAGCAACTTTGGTTCCTCTACCCCTAAAGATGATTCCTGCCATGTTTGGTTGGAATCTAATCATTGATTCTGGAGAAGAAGATGAAAATGTATATTTCCTATGGTAGGGCCCCCCAAAAAACTGTTACGCCCACAGGGCCCTTATGGGACCACCCACAAAAATCTTGTGAACAACTTTCATTCTTCATCAATAGAGGCATCTAAATATGAAATATCAGGTCTGTCATACTTCTGGATCTTGAGAAGAAGATGTTTAAAATTTACATATTTTTTACATTTGGTGCCCTCCCCCAGGGCCCCCCTGGGGGCCACGCCCACCATTTTAGCAACTTTGGTTCCTCTACCCCTAAATATGATTCCTGCCAAGTTTGGTTGGAATCCGATCATTGGTTCTGGAGAAGAAGATGAAAATGTAAAAAGTTTACGGACGACGGACGACGGACGACGGACGACGCACGACGCACGACGGACGACGGACGACGGACAAAAAGCGATCACAATAGCTCACTTGAGCCTTTGGCTCAGGTGAGCTAAAAATGGTGGAGTAAGAAGAAGAATAAAGAGAGGGAAGCAGGACAGAGAGAGAATAATAGGAGGAGAGGAGAAGGAAAAGGAGGAAGAAGAGAGAGAACCATATACAAACAGAGAATAGAACAATGAGCAGAAAGATGAGGGGTGAGGAGGAGCACGAAGGGGGGGAGCATAGAAAAGATAATAATACAGAACTAGAAGTTAGACTTAGAGACAGAAATGGACCGACTGAAATAGAGGGAAGTCAGGGAACATAGGCAGAGAAACAAGGAGAAGAAATTGTGACCCCTGTAATGCCATTAAGGTCATCAGAGGTGCTGAGCTGAGCTGTAGTCTCACCAATATGCATGAAAATATGCTGTTTTTATTTGCATTGTCCAATCCTCCCTTCTTACATGGTGCAACCGCAAACCAACGTATTAATGTATATATTGTTTGCATGTTTTTTTTTTTTTAAGGAACATAAGAAATGTTCAGTCAAATCCTACCCAGTTAACAGGTTTAACCACTTTAAATGTTAACCCTTGAAGCGAGACTACCAAATGTTCAGCTAAGAATTGTAAGTACCCTCAAAGTCTGAGTGCAAAGTCTTAGAGGCTGGTGGCAAGACCAGGGGTCGTGGGAAAGGGGCCACGAAGGGCAGGGGGGAGGGGGTCAACAGGAAGTAAGAGTGGTGAGATGGGGAGTTAATGAGAGGAAGGGTGGAGACTGGTGCATCATGGGGGGTCTATTGTTGCCATGGCAGCCAAGTGGAATGGTAAATGATTTCCATGGCGGCATGAATTGACATCATGCGGTGAAGCGACAAAGGGCTTCACATGAAACCCAAACATTCACTCATTTTCAATTATGATGCATTGATAGAAACAATTCCCTGATTTGTGCTTTATTATGGTGTAGGAACACCAGGTTAATGGAAATTAAATCGTGGCTCAATAGTAATTCAATATTCAAGAAACAGACAAGGGTCTAAGCTTTTGATACTCGGACAATATTTATAAATTAAAATTAGAATTTGTTTGTTTGCATGTGGTGTAGGGTAATGCCCTGCCTGAGAGTAAGGGGATGAATTATGACCCATGGAGGAGAAATGGAAGGCTGGATGGATGCTTAACAAACTACACATCTCCACTCCCTGGGGAGCATTCATTCTAATGCTACTTACCACTCCCCAGGGAGCATTCCTACCGATGCTGTACTACTTACCACTCCCCAGGGAGCATTCCTACCGATGCTGTACTACTTACCACTCCCCAGGGAGCATTCCTACCGATGCTGTACTACTTACCACTCCCCAAGGAGCATTCCTACCGATGCTGTACTACTTACCACTCCCCAAGGAGCATTCCTACCGATGCTGTACTACTTACCACTCCCCAAGGAGCATTCCTACCAATGCTGTACTACTTACCACTCCCCAGGGAGCATTCCTACCAATGCTGTACTACTTACCACTCCCCCAAGGAGCATTCCTACCGATGCTGTACTACTTACCACTCCCCAAGGAGCATTCCTACCAATGCTGTACTACTTACCACTCCCAAGGAGCATTCCTACCGATGCTGTACTACTTACCACTCCCCAATGAGCATTCCTACCAATGCTGTACTACTTACCATGGGTTCGTGTGGTGTAGGGTAATCCCCTGCCTGAGAGTAAGAGGATGAATTGTGACCCATGGAGGAGGAATGGAAGCTGGATGAAGTGGGCGCCATGCCGTTGCTCCACGGATTCGTACTACTTTGGGAACCTTCTGTCAAATATCAAGTTTATAGACAAAATGCACAAAATTATTAACAGATCATGAATTGAATAAAGAAACAAATTAATATTAAGAAAAAATTATAACCAGAATTTTTTCTTTAAAAATTCTATACATGAAAGTTTGTGAGAGATTAATTTGAATGATATATTTTCCATCATTAATTTGATTCACTAAAATTGATGAATCATTATGAAAAAAGTAATAATTTCAAATTGTAAAACTTTCACCAACTTTCTTCAATGACTTTAAAGTCTGTTTAAGCAATCAAATCGTTTCCTTCTCTTTATCTAATAATGCATAGTATCTTCATGGCTTTCCTTTCCTTCCCCTTCTTTATTCTTCTCAACAATTTGGCAACGATTCAAATTGGCAATTGTTCTTTTGGATGCATTTTCTGGGTAGTTCTAACCTTCGTCGACTCCCAAGTCCTACATGGCTACATCAGTTCACGTGTCATACTCCCTACCAGAGTGCTAACGACATCAAAGGCCACTCCGCCACTTTCTAAGGGGCCAGGACGTCTGCGTTGGACACGTGAACGACTAACCATCTGGCTATGGCACGTTTCCATGACAACAGGATCTCTTTCACAGATACCTTCCTTTGTTGACGAATAGACTCGGCATCTAATTTCTCTCTTCTTTTTCTTCCACGACCAAGAAAGCATGGTCTATCAAGCCTCACACAAAGTGGCATGGTCTATCAAGCCTCACACAAAGTGGAGTCATTTTTTTGTTAGACTCCGAGAGCCAATCAAATTTTAATATGTCATTAGGAAGATTTCATCTTATTTTTGATAATTTTTTACAAGTTATAATATAATTTTATATTTAATATGCTATCAGGAAGGTTTCATCTTGTTTTTTTAACAGTTTTACAATAAAGTTATATATTGTGTTGAAATTTAATTTTTAAAGTTGACAACTTAACAAAAGGAAATATATATATAAGTTTAGGATCAGTACTTGCTTTTATTCTTATTATCATTTAATCATTAAATCCTGCATATTAAGGTATTATCATCAATCATTAGCTGGATATCCTGAACCCAAATCCCTGCCCTCATTCAAATTCCATTTTTACTTTGATTTGAAAAATAATTCCAGGAAAACTCCTAATACAAATTGATCAATCTTTATATTGATTTTCATAAATGTCGCATTCTCCTCCCAAGAGTGGGGGAGAGATTAGGGAAATCAATAACAAGCAGCGGGATAAAGACTGAAATTGTGTATCCTGTCGGAAATGTCTGAACCCCAATCATAAAAACAATTTCTTTTGAATATCAGTACTACAAAGTCTCTTAGTCTCATCATTAATGTTTTATATCATCAAAACTTCAGTCCTTCAATTCAATGCAATTTCAATTTATTTTGTCCAAGATTAGGAAATCTGTTTGCATTGATGTTTTATAACATCTAAACCTTCTTTGATCATCTCCACATCCCAACTACATCTTTCCCTTGGACTATTTTCATTGTCGTCAAGACATTTAAAATCTCCTTACAAATTCCTCATGTACTGCCCCATCCACACTCCTTAAAAACATGATACTACTACATATTTGTCATGACATTTAAAATCTCTTTACAACCCCCCACCCCATGCAATCCCTGCCGGACTGCCCCAACCCCACCCACACTCCTTACAAACATGATACTACTACATAATTGTCATGACATTTACAATCTCTTCACAACCCCCCCCCCCCCCCCCCCCCTCCATTGCAATCCCTGCCAGCCTGCCCCAACCCCAAGCACACTCCTTTCAAATACCACACTACATTATCTTCATGTTTAATTCCTTGCAACCAACCATTACCTGCCCTATCCCCACCCACACCCCTTCAGACAAAAAAGAGACCACAATTTTTCATATGATATATTACAATCAGTGAAAATAATTAACGGGGCTGAGGGCTAAAAGCCCCTAAATTGATAAAAAGAGATCCCTAAAATCATAAAAGTAAATTTGCAAAGAGTTCAAAGCAGAACAAATTTTAGAGGGCTTTTTCAAGTAGGCGAGCTTGAAAATCGGGCCCCCGAACAATAAATTTGTATTTTTTCCCCTGATCTAAATCTTCTTTCATCCCCACCCCACCCACCTCTAACAAACTTTTTTAAAAAGTAGATCCCTGTTTGCTTCGCTCTACAAGTAAAGACGGGAAAAAATGTTGGAAATTGAGATAAGAATCGTATTGATTAGTAACTCCATCCCTTTGCGAGCACTTGAGCAACAAGTAGTTATTTTCATGCTAGTTAAAGGGACAGGTTTTTTCTTGCACAATGCTGTAAAAAGTGGTAATATACACGGTGCACAGGTAATTTTTGTTGATTTCGCAAAACTTTTGGCAAGCATAAATTCTAAAGCATGTGACAGTATATTATGCATTTACTGTAACAGTAATCAACTTAAGTTCCACAAAATTAGTTCTAAGATTGCCATAGTGGAGAAGAAAAAATCATATAAAGTGTATAAATACACAGTAGGTTTCAGAGTTCGACAGATTTCCAGATAAAAATATCAATGAAAGAGTTCTTACACTATTGTGGATATTCTGGAAAATCAAAATGCTATCCAAGTCGGCTTTTCTCTGAATTTTCTCCAAAACAACCTGAATTGTCTCTGAAATACAATTTATTGCAAGAACGAGGAGCAAACTGCCCCTTTTAAATCCTCCGGACTGAATAATTTGTCCCCGGGGTGCGATTCCTTGCGAACACCTGCCTCGCATGATCCGCGACTCGGTCCCAGGCGCGGGCTTGCGTTTCGGCTCCGTCACGGGAGGGGAAGATAGCTTTCGTGCCTCCAGTGTCCCTCTTTTTCCCACCATTCTATGCTTTTACCCGTCTTTTAGACAATCTTAGACAGACTTCTCTATCTTGCCTTTCCACTATTTTCTTTTTGCCTAAACAAAATTATGTTTTTTTTCCCCACCATTTTCTGCTTTTCCCCATCTATTATTCAATCTTCCCTTTGTTTTAATAACTGTCTTTTAGACAAACTATTTTGTTGTCTTTATAAATACAGACTTCTATCTTGTCTTTTGCCTATTTTCTATTTGCTTCAATGAATGATCTTGTTTTTTTCAATGATGTTGCCTTCTATTTCAAGTTCTTCAGTTGTTGTCTTTAAACAGTTTTGTATTTGCCTTGATAAACATCTTCTTTTCTTCTTCTTGAATATTTGTATATGGCCAAACAGGCAGGAGTAGTCTGCTAATCCAGTTAATTAGCTCAAGTTTTTCAACTTGTTTAATGTTTTTCCTCAATAAAAGTTGTATCCTGTACTTTTTTGTATTAACATGAACAGATAGTGTTGACTTTTTTTGTTGTTAATGGGTGCATTGATGATTGATGATTTACAAATACATGCTGATTTTACCAAATTACCCTCTTTAATTAAGATATTTTTTATAGAAAATCAGAACATACTGATTAAAGCATTGAGTCAAGATAGAATGTCTATGTGTGGTAATTTTTCTCTTCAATTTATTCTTTACCATGGAAACCTTCAAACAGTTCAAAAGTAGTTAATGTTTCTGGAGGATAAACAAAGATTTCAAGAGTAATTCTTGTTTAAAATTGTGACTTACCCATGTAATATTCTGGAGGATACATGCCGGAAGGTTTTGGTGATGAATAGTTTGGGTCTGAATGGTAGTCTTCTGCACCTGGGGAATATACCTGCGAATGAGATGAAAGTGACAAGCGCTAAATGTTATGGTTGGGACTATGCTGAAAAGAGACAAACGCTAAATGTTATGGTTGGGACTGTGCTGAAAGTGACAAAGGAAAATATCATACAAGTTGCTAACAAAGGGCTGTAAATGCATGGAACTTGATACAAACTCATAAAATACACTGATCTCTTCTTCGTTGGCATAACCAAACAATACATTGGCAAGTGATGAAGATGGAACAGATACATTTAGCAGTTAAGTATTAAAGTATCATGACTTTGATAATGTATAGCAGACTACTAGTCATTTGAACTATTGCGTCATATATTTAGCAAAAGTATGTTAATGCCACAAACAATTTGCGTACTAGATAACCTTTCCTTGGGGGAAAAATACAAATTCATTTCAGGGGCTACATTTCAAGCCCCCTGAATTAAAAATAGCACTCTGAAATTGAACAGTATGAGAAATAATGAGGGTTTTAACCAAAATTGTGGGGGGGGGGGGGGGGGGGGCCTCTGCACTTCCTTGTACTTTTTTCATACCAACCCATCTTGTCGCATCTTCCATCCAAAACATGCTGGATTCTACAATGCTAATCAAATAAACTGATTGATTACTGTATCGTAGAAATTTGAGCAACATTTGAGCATGGGCGGCGCGTGCCTTCCAACGAACGAACAACAATGACTGCCGAGGAATTCGAAAAATGAGAGCCCCTGTCAAACTCAAGTTTCTTTCGCTCCTGTTTAACATGCATGCCCCGTAATATGATGACTTTTATTTGATTTGGGTTAGAGGAGGTTAGGGGGGGGGGGAATAATTCAATTGGGTAAATGGACCACTCAGAAAAGGAAAATGGTGGCTGGATGAATTTATAATGAAAATTGGATTCACTATGCTCTCTCATGATTCAATTGTAATTGTTCCTTCCAATGATTAACAAAATTTCAGAGGTTTGATTAGATTTGATCTGATTTCTTTGTTAGATTCATGTTCCACATCTGTGTACAACATATAATATATGGAATACCAAAACTAAATCAATCAAACATTTCTTTGTAAAGAAGTGATTTAACATACCAATTCAACACATTTAAATAGTACATAAAGGGGAAAATTATCTTAAAGAAATAATTACACAGGATAACTACACAAATATTCCAAATGTAAATATGGACTCAGTGAGAAAAATAACTCTACCTACACGCTCATCTTGTTTCTTTTGAATATCTTCTTTCTTTCTCTCTTTCTTTCTTCAAGTAATTGTTCTCTATCTCCACTTAAAACTGCGTATATCGTTATTCACCTTCTGCTACCTCTCTTTTTCTCCACCTCATTTTCCATCACTCTTTCCCTCCTCCTTTCTCATTCATTCCTTCCTTCTTCCTTTCATTTGTCAACTAATTCTTTATACCTTTTCTCAATCCTGTTCAATACCACTAGGCCTAGGCAATCACTGAAAGCAAAATTAATGAAGACCCGTTAACTTGCATGAGTGAATAATTATCAAGAATCAATCCAACTCTCTTCATATCTCCAGTAGATTTTCTTTATCTCCACTGAAACCTGTTCGTACCCATACGAGAATGATGACCTGTTAACTCCCATGAGTGAACAATTAGCAAGAATCATGCCAAACATCTTCAAGAGAATGGACAAACGCAACAAACCGTTATGTCAAGAATGATGGCAAATTTCAGGCGATTGCACAACAAAAGCTACTTCTTTCTACATTTTCACGCTCCTGTTCAATACCACTAGGCATGCCCAATGACTGAAAGCTAAAAAGAATGATGACCCGTTAACTTGCATGAGCGAGCAATTAGCAAGAATCATGCCAAAGGCCTTCTGGAAAATGGACAAAAGCAACCAACACCAAGAATCGTGACAAATTTTAGGTGATTAAAAAAACAAACATCATGAATGATGGCAAATTTCAGGCCACCAACGTCCTTCATTCTATCAGTGGGCTCAGCTGCAGAGTCACGTACCTCAATCACGTAATCAAATTTCATCTAAATTCACTCCGAAAGATTCCAATATTCCCACGAACCCAATCATTAGGCACTGATTTCACTCCTCTTCATTACGCAATTACTTCTCCTACCATGAATACCTACAAAACATTTTATAGTGAAATAATAATAGTTATTTAACACAGAGCTTTACACTATTATTATTACCCCGTTCAACGGATACACACGCAGACTCAGAATTATCTACCAGTAAACAGTTATTAAACAAAACTACATAGAAATATGAATTATTGCTATCACTATCATAATTTTTTTTTTTTTAATGTAATAAACTATAAAGATATTGTATCCTTCTGTTTCTCACACATCTAACTCATAATTTCTACCATTTAAAGAGAGAAACAAACTGAACTGAACCAAACAGTAAACTATTATAAATGATACAAATTATGGATTTTGTTTGTATTTGAAGCCGTAGATTTTCTTGTTGACAGATTCAACCACAATGTACATACCGCAAGCATCCCTTCCCCTGCTAACCAACATGACATCATCATGGCTATTGGTCAGTCCCACAAGTACAATCGTTTGTCCTCTCGAACCAGAGATCACATCGATTCTTCACCCAAGAAAACAACAATCTGGACTCGTACAACCTCGACACATGTCAAACATGACTCCCGACTGCTTTCTAACAACAACCTGCTCCCGTTTCGTTGTTTCATCATAAACGCAAGTTACAAAAGAAGAGAAAAAAATCCAGAAAAGGTCTGGTTACATAACCCCCAAGGGGAGATGTCAGTCAAGTTGTCCTGACAAACAGGCATAAAAAGATTAGTGTCCTCTTTTCCTCCCATCTCGCTAATATCTTGTTACAAATGCAAAACATTCACCTGTTGGGCAAAAAAGTGTGCACAAATTTGATTCCCCTCATTTAAAACCCCTCCTTCTCCTCCGCCTTACCCTTCGTCCTTCACCCGCTTCTCCTTGTCATTTTGCCCTGGGTCTTGATGGATTATCATATGAAGGAGGAGAGATGATTTCACTTTAATAAACCAGTTTGCTAACATATTCAAATATTATGCATATTCTTTAAATAAAGGAAGTTCCCGACAACATTGCAACAATTAATGTACTACAGAAGTATGCAAGGGAGATTCGAATAATTGAAATTTGTTTATTGGGAAATGGATAATTTAATAGCTTTTCTCCAGGAATGCAAAGGAGTGCCTCTCAAAGACTTATGAATTATTTATGAAATACAGTTGTTACGATTGGGTGGTTTTTTCCTACCAATTTTCACTGAGCTAGAATCACAGAACCCTAATTTAGTTGAATTACAAAAGAGACACTGTATTGTTTCAGAAAGACAACAGTTAGCAAGGTTTTTTATCATTTTATGTCTCCCTCTCAAACAAGCAAGAATAAATCCCATGCCAGTTTTAAGTTTAATACCAGAGTTGGAGTTTTTAAATGGAAAAGAAAATTAAAAACAAATTTTCTTACAAAAATACAACAAACTTTTTGTAGACCAAAACGTGAGAAAAAATTGTTAGAAAGCAAAATTGGCTCAAAGACGACTTTTAATGACCACAATCTTGTAACTACTCCTTTCAACGACCACTAAACAAACCAAACAAGGCCTGATCGGTGCCTGTCAATAACTCAATTGACCACATTGCATGTACGGCTGGCAACGTTCGCATGAATCACGCAGGAAAGATTCAACCCCCGATCAATTGACAAGACACAAAAGGACAAGGAAAGGAAATCGGGAGAGCAGTCCTTGCTGCTACAAAACTTCTCAACCCTCACAACACCATGTGGACACACAGCATGTAGCATCAACAGATGTTTGTATATAACGTTGGACTGATGGGGTTAACAGCATGGCAAAGCAGAGGAAATGAGAGAGAAGACAATTAAAAATTGGAGTCAGCCGAGGGGGCAATGAACTATCGCGCTAATCCGTTGCGTCGCCCTCATGTCTTCGAACGCTCTTTGCCAGCGAGAACTGGTCTGGGGGACCCACTCATTGGCGAGGTTGATGCTTGAGATGGTACACATGGCAGTTAAAGGGATCCAGTAACTTTGTTGATACGTGCAAATATGATGAAGGGATGATAACATTTGTACTTGTGTGATCTGATATGTCCACTGAGTGATGTGTGAACATTCCATGGTAAATGGGTGTCATATGACAGACAAATGAGTGAAAATGCAAAGTGATATTCCCTAACTCATTGCATTGAATTTGTACACAGTTATAATTTTGGAGCTACATGAACATGTATAAGCCGACACACTTGTACAAGTATTGACCATTGGTCTATTGATTTTGAAGCAACACAATCTTATACTTTGTTTACTTTCCGTTTCTTCTTTTTCTTCTTTATTTTCAATTGGCAATTTAAGATTTGAAATATCAATCACGTTCCAATAAGGAAGTCTTCTTTTTATATGTTTCATATCAATTTCATTGTAGTATTATTCAGATAATGTTTCAATCAATTTTCATCATCAATAATCAATGCAATATTAAATCACGTACTTTCACATCTTATCACTCATTTATACACGTACATTGATTTTGTGACACTGTTTTTTCGCCAAATATACTAAGCTGAGCCGCACTAAATAAGTCTTTCCGCCAATACAACTACTACTACTGCCGCTGCTACAACTATGAGTATGTTGTCAAATTTTCTTATGAATGAAACAGGTGAAAATTCTGGCACAGAAATGACAGAAGGAAAACCCAAACATCATTTCCCCCTATGCCATAATACAGGGGCAGGAATGTTAGTTTGATTGAGACCCTTTCACATGATAACAAATAAACGTGTTCGCCATCAGAATTGCAATAGGATTTTATTCCAATTATATAATTTTTGCCTGCCTGGAAGAGGATTAGAATTATGATTACAATTTGGATATAAGTGGAATCATATTCAATGCCTACTGGTTAGGTTAGAAGGTTCATTTACTATCATTACCTATACTCTATAGCAATCTTGGATTTCAAACAAAGTTTGTTTTTTCCATGTGAACTGGGTCGAGCCGAGGGGAGCAAGCAGGTGCCCCAGCACATGGGTGCAGGCTGCATACAGGCAATGAACCCTGGGCACAGGTGCACTGGCAGTGGGGTAGGAGAGATGGACAGAGGTGGGGAGACTGGGACAGAGGTG
>JBAMJV010003121.1:0-421864 GCA_037951105.1 Echinarachnius parma
CCCAAAACAATAAGAAACTTGATGCCCCCCCCAAATCAGTCCGACCATTCTCCCCCACTGACATACATGTACAATGCACACTCTGTGACAAAAAATATGAGTACACATGTATTATGTCAATTCTGGCAGTAAGATATAGTCTTTTGCTTGCAGGCACGATAAATGTTACTTTAAACCCTTTAGCTTTTAGACACTAGAACACAACTAGAACACAAAAGGACCGTGGGGAAAAACAATGCTAGAGTAAATGTTACCTTGAAGTTGTCCAAAACGAAACTAGAACAAACAAAAAGACGGCAAAAAAGAGTGCTGAAGTAATTGATAAGTGCACAAGTAAGTGTAACAGGTAGATGTTATCTACTTTAGATTGCGAATTACCACTCTAAACTCAATCAATGCCCGTAGGCCAAACTGTAATAACATTGTTATTACTCTGAAGGGATGCTCTTAAAGAAAGAAACAAAGAAAAAAGAGCAGATAAACAGAGTTGCCAGTATTCTTAGATAGTATATGTTATAAGTTTAATATATATTCTTTCTTTTAAGTCTATTTTCTATCAGATTTTTTCTTCTTGTTTCTTATTGCTTAATTTTTTTTTTTTTTTAGGTTTTTCTTCATTCGTTTTTTCATTGGAAGCCAGCTACCATGCTATGTACATACTTTTTTTTTATGTAGAAAGGGAATGAATTGTATCTCTACAGTTTAATTTTTTTTTGTAATTCCCCTAGTCTTTGCGCTGTATCTCCTTTGCATTTGATACGAACGCAGTACAGGAAAGAAAAAAAATCGCTACAGCAACAATTTGTCTCGAATTGACCTATTTTTTCTGTGTGAGCTTGTACATGAGACGTGAATACACATTATGTACAAACATGCCTGCTCAATGCACATATTGTTTGTTATTGCATCTGAAAATTAACATACAAGTTATATTACCCTCAGGAAGGATTTGCAATCTGCCAGTATGCACATGTGTATGCATTTTTGTTATGATGCTTAGAATTAATAATATCTCTACTTTTAAAACTACGGTCTTCATTAAGTGTACTTGAGTTTATTATAATTATATTGTAAACTAGAAAGAAAAAAAGACTGCTGAGATGATGTATCATGCGGTAAAGTTGGAAAACATAGCAGGATTTAGTGGTCAGTCAAAACAGAAGATTGTGGTTTCAAACACATTGATTATTTCCATTATTACTGATACATATTAGGTATTATATACGGCTAGAAGTAACATGAATTATGCAATTATCAGTATTAGACGTGAGCACAAATGCCAGCTTTTGGTTTCCCTTCTAATGGAATCAAATGTCAAATAATGTATGAATTGTAGATATTTTATTATCTAACAACGCTTTAGAAACCCTGTATTAAGCATTATATTTAAACGCAATTTATTATTATGATTATTATTCTGTTTTGATTCTTCAGAAACAAATTGCACAAGTGCTAGCATTCAAAGATTTCAGACATCCTTCAGGTCCACTATTTAAAAAAATAAAACTGTTAGACTTCTTTAATCAATACCGTTATAAGATATTCATGCATGATTTGATAACAATCTACCTCATAAATTTATTGATTACTTTTCATTTCTTGCTCATCCGTATGAAACACGGAATAAGGAGAAAAGGCATTATATAAATTAAAACAAACGTTGGTAAACAATCAATATCATATTCAGGGACACATTTATGGAACAAATTACAGATGAATTTACGGGGAAATATAAGGCCCCTGTTACACATGCGTCGGCTTTTGAAGCCGGCCCCGGGGCCGGCCTCACGCCGGCAATTTGAAGCCGCCTCGAGACCATTAAACCCCTGTTACACATAGCGCACGACCCTGTTACACATGGCAGGACCCCTGTAATTATATTCACACGATTCACGGTGATCAGGCCTCATATCCATATACGGCTCTGCTCATACCATATTTAGTGTTGGCATCAGCACGCCCTTGTATCCCATATTAGGCATATTAAGCGACCTACTTCCTTATTGCGGGCAGTACGCGCGTGCTACAAGCGCATTATGCGCGCGCTGCAAGCGCATTACGCGCGCGCTGCAAGTTCATTTGCATATTCAAGCCGGCCTCAGTCCACTTACCCTGTTACACATACCGATTGCCGGACTGAGGCCGGCTTCAAACCACATCCAGAGGTGGACAGAAATGGGGCCGGCCTCAGGCCGGCTTTTCAAAATTGACCCAGGGCTGTTACACATGAATGAAGTGGACTGAGGCCGCCTCAGGAGGCGGCCTCAGTCCACTTAAAATGTATGTGTAACAGGGGTCTAAGACGGAAAAGGTTTTGCCAATAATTAAAACAATACCTTTGTAGCAAATACAATGACAAAAAATAATGAATTACAAAGAAGTTGTGATATACAATTTAAATTTGTACAAATAGTGTATAGTGTATTGATAGAATCCTATTAATTCAGCGGAAAATTAATATTTTTTTGTGTAATTTATTATGATCGGGGTTAAACTCGATTAGCATTTTGTTATTTGTTAGCCTCATTTGTGGATCAATCAAATGTATTATTTATATGTGTAATTTGTTATTAATTTAAACTGTGAATATTGTCAATTGTAAATATTTAATTTATTATTATTGACAATAAAGTTATTTAATTTAATTTTTATTTAATTCCATTTCATTATCATTATTATGAAAAACAGGAAATTTAAATAATGCTTATTTACATAATAAGAGTTCATAAATCAATGTATGACTATGATGACACTCTTGCTTTTTGGCAGGTAAAGCACACAAAACCTGCACCATTACATTACAAAGTAAAAAGCCTTTTATCATTCGAAAAAGGCTGTTAACAATCAAGAGGGCGGCGCTCTCTAAAAACTCATTGGTTTCAACCATTTTGAATAAAGTATTGTGCATGTGATCTTTTGTTGAAATAGTGATTGTAACATTAGATAGAGAGATAATCAACAACTAATTTAAAAACCTCTTTTGTAAATTTTTGAAAAGAGGAAGCATTCAAAAACAAAAAAAAATGTCTACAGTTGGTTCAATATTATTGAATAATTGTGAGACCCCACAATTATAACAAATGGTTATGTTTATAGATATTTCAGCTAAATCGATTTTGATCAAATAAAGTTTATTCTGTCATTACAATTGTTTGCTCTTTCAAATTTGACACTCATTTTCATTATCTCTCAAAAAATTTATTTTGTATAGCGCCCTCTATACCAAAACTCAACTATCTCTTTAACCCATTCAAGAATTCTGGTATGACATGCTTTCTCCATAGCCGTCAGCCTGAGTATTCTCAGGTCCAGTCCTGGTCCCCATTGCAGAAAAGCTTGCAAGCGTTGTAAAGTTGCAATTAATTGCAAGTCAGAATATGTGACTAAATGCTCAAATCTGATTGGTTCAAATATTAATTTTTTCGGACTGGCAATTAATTGCAACTTTACAATCGATTGCAACTCTTTCTGCAACAGGGTTCTGGACGGAATAATTATTTGTGCACTGACATGGGTGATGCAAAAGACACTTCATATTTAATACACATCCAATGTCATATGGCTATGCCAAGAATTTATAGCATATGAATAGGCCCTCTGTCCTATATATATATGTACGTCTCAATATGTGATGACAGACGTGTTAGTCTAATATGTACTACAGAGGTATTATAAGTCGTTACAGACCAAAGTATATGTACTAAGTACATGTACATGTACAGAGTATTCATAAACAATATATGACAATTTCCATATTATTTGCATGTTTGTAGAAGACTTGAAATTAGTGAGTGACAATAACATAATTTACATTACTATGAAAGTTCATCTGTATTGGTAGTTAATATGAAATCTATTTTAAACTTTTGATCACAATACAAATATTTACCTCCGAAATTTTCGGCTGTCATCTACAGCCTTCGTCAGCGATGTGACCCGACTTGACCTTTCGTGACGTAACGATCGATCATCGGGTCGTAGACATTCGGTAGCTTGTATCGCCCCCCCGTCTCGGTTCAGTGAAGGTTGAAAGGCCCGGATGTAGATTGCTTCCTTCACCCCTCTCTCGAAGTATCGAGCCTCCCTGTCCAAGATGCGAACCTCTTTCAAGTCCACTCGATGGCCAGGAGACTCGATATGGATGTGTTGTGACACCTCCGATGCATACGAGCTGGGGCGTCGGTGTTCAAAAAACCTGGTCTACCTGGTAAACCTGGTCTACATCCGGGCCTTTCAACCTTCACTGAACCGAGACGGGGGGCGATACAAGCTACCGAATGTCTACGACCCGATGATCGATCACGAAAGGTCAAGTTGGGTCACATCGCTGACGAAGGCTGTAGATGACAGCCGAAAATTTCGGAGGTAAATATTTGTATTGTGATCAAAAGTTTAAAATAGATTTCAACATAATTTATAGTAATTCATAGCAGTGCTCAAAATTAACTGCTGAGTACCATGTATAATGCCCATTAATATAACTCGAAAAGAAAATTGCTGGCTGTGATCTAGTAAAGTAAACTAGTATGGCGGCCACCACAGAAAGGTGTCCTCAATAGACAGGTTCCATAACATTGTTTTTCTCTTCAGGGCCATTCTTGGTCACGTGTGTGACCCAAAACATGAACATTTTTGAAATGGGATGCTTATATTTCAGTAAGTATAAGAGGTATAATGATTTTTACTTTGTATGTGACTTGAATATGTTGAAGTCTTTCAGACTTAACACAAAAGATTTTATAAGGATTACGTTATTCAATGTCAGAGGTCAAATGGCATGGGTCACGTGTGTGACTTCGCACGGAGCGCTTTTTTCATAACTCAATTTCATTTGGGAAATCCTTTGAAATATGAAAAGCTACAATGTTCATCTTATTACCAGACAAGTATTATAGATCTGTAAGTACAAAAATAGCAATGAATAATAATTATATAAAACCGTTGTTTTTTATTGCATTTAATTACGTGGTAACGTCTGGTCACTGTGTGACATTTTGGGGTGGTCACGTGTGTGACATGTACAATATGAATGGAAAAATGGGAATTTTATAATATCAGGTTTAGAAAGGAATGAAAGGTTCAATTTACAGTGTACAGGAAAGTGAGAGAATAAGCTTGCTAACTATCCTTTGGATATCTTGATTATTTTCTGGGTTATGATTTTAGAAAAATATTGAAATATGTAAATTTATGCAAATGAGTATGAAAGTGTCTTTATTTAATGTAAATAATATATTTCATGAAACTTTACACATGGATCATTCCAAAAATGGAAGAAAACAACAGAAAAATACAACTTCAATTTTTCCGAAAAAGTTTCACTTTTCAAAAAATGGCCCTTCAGGGGATTATGTATGTTTTGCCACTAAAGACAGGTGGCCACTAAGACAGGTTGCCACTAAGACAGGCTTGATAGTAATAACTGATTAAACTGGGAAGGTTTAAAATAGATGTGCCTTTCAAAACGGTTGAAAATGCAGAGGATAATAAATTGCATTTATCCTTCAGGACAACATGATTCTGGCATGGACACCCAAAGTGCAAGCTTGCATTTATCTACACAAGGTTTAGTCCCAAAAGCATTCCAAACTGCTGATTCTAGGCTAGCAAAAGGTAGATTAACACCCCCTAGAGTCATAATAGAGTCATATAGATTTAAATTGTGTGGCACAGAAAAATAAATAGGAAAACAAAAATGAGTTCATTGTCCTATTGGTCAATGCACCATGATACATCCATGCACACTTCACTCTCGGTGGATCGAGCGTGATTGAAACAAAAATAGATAAATCTCCATCCATACATTGCAGGAATAAACGCTATAAATCATAGATAGTGCTTGCGATTTGCACGGATCTTGTAGCTGGGGTTGGGAAAAAAGACGTATTAATTATTTAATTAATTATTTTCTACTGATCATGTGATGTATTTGGTTCTAAAGTTTGATCACTACACATTTACAGTTCTCAACAAGCTGATCAAGGAAGATTAAAAAGCAAAAACAAGATTTTGATGATTAATACTCACTCCACAATTCAAAGATTTATTTTCTTTCTGATGAAACATAGCTGAGATTTGCATTGCTTGTGCACCGATCGGAAAATTAATTTATATTTATTCAAAGCTTTTTTTTAGTGTATTGTCAGACTGATAAGTATACAAACAATTTATTACAAGTTGTTCACCTTGGCATGCAATTGAATGTGGACAATAACATAAACTTGCAGAATATTTGAGCATCTTAATTTGCAAAAATAAAGGGAAATTACATTATTATACCAATACAATTACCTGTTACGCCGAGCTGACAATGCTAATGATAATTATACATTTACACTGTTATCGATAACAATGATGAGGATGATGTTGATAATGATGCTGCTGATGATGACGATTACCAAGATGTAAACAGTGGTTTTGATAACGTATTTAGAGTAAGACAATCCCTCTGATACAAATCCATTTACTACAGGCTCAACCCACCAATGAAGACAAATGTTTTTTTAATGTGTAGCACCACATATAAAATAAAATAGCACCATGTTTTAAAGAGCTATTTTTTTGTGTAGCGCCACTATGGTATGAAACCAAATAGCACCAAGTTTTAAAGAGCTATTTTTATGTGTAGCACTACTATGGTATACAACTAAATACATGTGGCACCAAGTTTTAAAGAGCTATTTTCATGTGTAGCGTCACTACGGTATAAAACAAAATAGCACCACGTTTTATAGAGTTGTTTTTACTTGTAGCGCCGCTAGGGTATAAAATAAAATAGCACAAAGTTTTTTATAGACTTGTTTTCACTGGTACAAAATAATGTAGCACAAAGCTATGAGTTAACTTGAAACCACCACAGCAAATGGGACACACAATCACAACGGTGACAAACTCTATAGTGATGATAAAATCTCTATTGCTAGTGCAAGGTGTCACAAAGACCGGAAAATGTATTTTTGGGGCGTCAAAAATATCTCACTGCAAAAAAAAAGAAGGGAAAAAAAGACAATCTCTCAGGAAATAAAAGGAAAAAGTACAAATAAAAATAGATTTTAAATACCGATCGCCTATAAGAAACTATGTGAGCCGGTATAAATTCTTACATGATTAGCATAATATGAGGATGAGGGTTTATCAAAGAGAGAGCGGAAACGCATGCATTAACAAACAGAAACGTCTACACCTTCTCTTCTATAGAGCCACACTTGATGTATTATTTAGAAAAATGCAACCCACAAGTACCTGGAAAATGGAAATGGCTCCTGTGACGAAGTCACAGAAGATGCGGTTGCTAGGTGACGGATCAAGCCTGAAATCCTCCTTTAAATATCACAGACCATATATGCACATCTCGGAAGCATGAGAAGAGTTTGTTTTCTAACTCGAGCTTCAGCAAGCTCCGGCCTACGGAGATATACGGAGAGTGAATAGAGTAGTGCAGCATTCACCACGCAAACTTTCAAGTCTTTTACTGAAGTACTAGTACTTGGTAATGATGATAAAATAAGATCACCAAAGATGATGATGAAGTAAATTTAGGTGATGACACTGGCAGTGGTAGTAATGATGAAGTAAAATGCTTTTCAGTCCCTTCCCCACTGATCATGTTGATGACAGTGGAAATTCCAATAGAGAGATAAGGACGCATCTAGTGAATACATCCCCCACTATCGCATCTCGGAAACGGCATGTGCGTGGATCGATGAAAGAGCTTGTGCATCCCTGTTGATGGGGGAAACAAAATTGGTGCAGCATCCCACACTGGCCACACAACTTCTACATGTAGCTTCTGTGTCTCTTGCCCCCCCTTTCTCTCTCTCTGCTCCTCTTTTCTTTCTCCATCTGTTCTACCCTCTCATATTTTCCCCCTTTATCACTCTCCCTCTCTTCCCCTCCTTCCTTATTTCCTTATATCCCTATTCTTCATCTCTCTCTGTATTTTACCTTAAACGTGTATGACTCATTGTTTTAGTGCCCTTTTTCCCCTCTCTCTCCCTATTTCTCTTTTTCTTTTTACGTTTAACCATGTTGCTTTATTCCTCCCTCCTCAATTAACCCATTGTCTATGGGAACCTGGTAGGTCCTGTGTATTAACTACACGGGCATTGCAAAATCTAGTGCGAACAGGTTATGTATTCAGTATCCTTGTACATTCTTGCTCTCTGTCTGTCTGTCTGTCTGTCGCTGAACTCACTTTCTCTTATTCTTCCCCTTACCCCTTCTCATTCCTTTCATTGTAATTGCACTCTTGTGAACTTCATCTTGCCTTCTGCCGCTTATTTTCATCTATTCTATTTTCATTAATTTCCATAAAACACACTCCCTGACCCACACATGTACATATGCACACACAAACTCACACAAAAATACACTCAAATATATTTTTAAAAAGACATCTACACATACACACACAAACAATTTAACACAAAGGCAAACAGCTCACACATACAAAAACAAAATTCACATAAATAAGTAAGCAGGCAATTTCATTCAGAAGCAGTTACTATTTCATACCAACAAACACACATACACACACACACACTTTTTTTTTACACACACACACACACACGCACATACACACAATCTTAAAGAATATTTTAGACCTACTGTAATATACATACACTTACCAAATCCTGACAGGCTATCAACACAAGACAAATGCAATAACATCTGTAACACATCTCGGAGATGGTGATGCAGAGAGGAATAACATACCACACATCCCTCAGACATAAATGCATTACATCTCAATAAACAAGCCTTTCATTATACATATTTCTCGGATTCATTTATCAGGAATTGCCCTCCAGGAAAACCGACGAGGGGGCCTAATTCATTTTTCATTTTTCGATTCCATTTTTTGTTTGTTCGATCCCCAACATCAAGGACAGTTATGATCGGAAAGAGTTTTTTTTCTTTGCTGAGATGCGATAAAATCTCCACATTCTCCCGCTTTCCTGTAATAGCAATTATCACGGGAATGCTAATGAGGAAAAGACTACATTATTCAATAACAAAAAAAGGAACAGTCACTTGGCAAACGCACACAGATAGTTTACTCTCCAATCCTGGGGGAATTATCATATTTGTTTCCACTCATAGAGCATGCAAGAAAATGCAAGATATTGCTTCTTTGTTCTGGATAAATTAAACACATTCTTTTGCAAAAAGATATAGTTGCAGAATACAAAGCAAGATAGCAATGACTTGAATCAACATTTTATGCCCTTTAAAAGAACTTTTACAAAACAAATGTAAAAGAAACTAACTGCTTTCCATATTTTTTAAAGTCCAACTTAGAGTTAAGTTCAACTTTGGATCTTTGTGAAACAGGCATACATACATGTATACTGTAGGTATGAATACTGGTATTACATCTCTGAATTAATAAGTTATAATGCAATGTATCCTCCAACAACATTACCAAGCTACCTTCTTCTACAAGAATGTTTCAAGGAAAATTGAGATGTTTTGATCAGTATGGATTGCTTGGATGTAAGTGAAAACTTGAACAAATACATTACTTTGTGAGAAATCATACAGTAACAAAACCCTCTATAACAGGGTAATTTTACGGCTCCCAGTACTTTACATTCTTTAGTGTGGTTTGTTTTCACTCTCAAACAAGATGCCTGCTATAACAAGGTAATCATCATGATCCCAAGGACCTCGTTGTAAAGAGGTTCCGCTGTAAAAAAAGAAAAGAAAAATGGAACACTAACTAAAACCCGTTTAACTTTAACTCAGAATGATGTTACTACATTTTTTCGCTGTTTAATATGTTACTATAGCATCTTGTTCTTTAAAAAAAGATTACTCAAGTGTATCTGTGCTAAAAAATCTTTGATAATGGTGAATTACACGAGTATTTCAGTTAAAAGGCATATTTTCCAACGTTGGAGGATACACAAACATTAATAAGAATGGTAAAAACTCTACTGACGACAGCTCTTTAAATTACTTCTCACATTTATTGTCAAATGTGTACAAGAAACTGCATGTACATGTACATGGAGTCAGGATGTGGAAATATCCACAGTAATGTAAATTAAACAGTAATTTTCATATATATCAGAAGCCTTCTGGTTTCCCCAGCGGTCAACTCGTTCAACTACTAACATTACACTTAAAATTCCAAAATAGAAACGGGAAAAGCTAGCTACATCTAGATTTTTTTAAAAGCAACACATTTGCCACAAATTCTACCCTCATCTGAATATCGAAAAGTAAATTAATACACCTCAATGCACGTTTGCCCCGGGTTCCTAACCAATCTGAATATCGTAAAACGTTAAGTAATACCTCGCTACAAAAAGGAGCACGCCTGCCACGATTCTAACCCCATCCGAATATGGAATGAGCCACACACACTCTCTAGGGGTCTTCAGATTTCGCTCCAGCTTTTACCGAATCTCATTGATTTCGGCTCTCGTATTTTTTCCCCCGGTAAAATATACACGCCGAGAACACAACACTGCCGGGGGCTTCTACCCTTTTCACACCTTCAATTTGAAATGTGAACCGTCTCATAAGTTGTTAAGATAAAGTTCAGCCCTTTCTCATCATCATAAATTAACCTATTCCCCTTGAGATTCTGAAATTCTTATAGACTTTGCACATGGCCCACGAGGCTCCTGTCCCGTAAGCAACTGGTTAATATTATAACATCCTAATTTCTGGGCTGGTTCACTCGTAGACTAACTTGTTCTCCTGTGAAATGGGTATGTGAAGGGGATGTCTGAAATGCAAGCCAATACTTGCAGACACAGAGTGAAGAGAGATAGAGAGATTCAAGCATAAGAAACTATGTTAATAGCGCTAAGTGACACTAAATGCCAAAACAGGCCTTTGGGGCAACTGCGAAGTAGTGTATGTAGCAGGATGCCATATCAACACCATTATGTCTAAAATCTGAACAACAGATAATTATTGTATGTTTATTTTATACAATACACATAATACACAATAATTATTGTATGTTTATTGTATACAATACACATAATACACAACATGTGTACAATAATTGATATTACTATCATGGAAGACATACAGTATTCTGTAACAACAAAATATGTTAACTACATGGCCCATCAGTGCCTAAGGCCCACATATTTGTGGTTTGGTAGTCCTACACTTTAAAGGGATCTAGTAACTTTGTTGAGATGTGCAAAAACTGATGAATGGTTGATGCAATGTATACTGTTGTTATCTCATATGTCCTCAGGGTATTGTGTGAAAATTTCAGGTCAAATGGACAATGTATGGCCAAGTAATGAGCGAAAATGCAAAGTGATATTGGGTGATATTCACCAACTCACTGCATTCACTTTGTACAGGGATGAAAATCTCGCCCGGAGATTTTCTTATCTAAATACTTCAATCATACATATCTTTGTAATGAAAGGGAAATTTGAAAAACCGAAAGCTGTCCCATGATTTTATTGTTAATACGAATACAACAAGGTATAAAGGAACCGCTAGAATTACAATTTTATTTTGAGGATTTGGACAATGTTACTAAGTCCCTTTAACAAGAAGAAGACTAGTTATGTGAAGTGTACAAGAAGAAAGAGCATAAATTTCTCTATTTTTAGAGCCCTATTTTGTTACTCTACCTGCTTTAGTTATTTTGTAATGATTTTTATTATTGCGTAAATCGCTATAGTTTAGAAAAATCCTTAAATTGGCAACACATTGTGATATTTTAAAAACAGATATTGGCATTCAAATTGGCAACTTTGTGGCAAAGTCACTTCATATTTGTCTTAAATTATAACTACTCAATATTTTCCACCTATTTATAGGTAGACAAAATTTAGGAGTTGCCAATTTGTAGAGGAAAACAATGATCAATTTTGCCTTAAAATAGCTCTCGTCCTTGATGGGCTGAGTTAACCAATTAAACCAAATTGTGTTATTAAATTACTTAACATGCTTTTATTCAACAACAAAAGACACTAATTAAAACTAAATCACCCTTTTCTTAATAAACATGTTAACATCTACAGATGATTACATGGTTATTACCACATATTACAATCATCTTTAAAGGGATCTAGTAACTTTGTTGATATGTGCAAAAAGTGATAAATGGTTGGTACAATGTATATTGTACAGGGTATTGTGTGAAAATTTCAAGTCAAATGGACGTTATGGCCGAGTAATGAGCAAAAATGCAAAGTGATATTCACAAACTCATTGCACTCACTTTGTACACGGTTTTCGCGATCCGTTGGATTATTTAACATCTGAAAACTTCAATCGTAAATATCTTTTTAACGATAGAGAAATTTGAAAAACCGAAACCTGTCCCATGATTTTATTGTTAAAATGTATTCATACAACAAGGTATGAGGGAACCGCTAGAATTCCAATTGTATTTTGAGGATTTGGACAATGTAGTCCCTTTAACCATCCAGTGTCAATCAAATAGACTTGCACGGGTTAAGGCTCCTCAATAGTGAGTTGCTCTGTATATCAAAAGTTTATTGGAAAACAACAAATAAGACAACATTTTTTTCATTAGCTTTAAAGAAAATGGGGTAAAGTAAACGTAACAAAAGGCTTTTTTTTGGGGGGGGGGGGGAGGGGGGCAGGTGGTGGATGTTATCTCTCTCTCCCAATCTCTTTCTCCCTTCTCTCAGGGAAAAAATTAAACTTTGATTTTCGGGGGCTACATGAAAATGGCACTCTAAATTTTGTTTTGCATATGATTTTCAGGGGCTATTTTTGGCATTTCTGGGGGGTTAAATCACCCCGAGCCTCAGTTTATTTTTTTCACTTTTGCCACTTCTCAGCTAGATGGCTTGCCAGAGGGTCTTCATCTTGACCCTAAATAGTCTTTCTTGTTTTGGACCAACAAGAATTTACAGAATAGGTCGTCATCCCCTCAAAGTCCAGCCACTAACCCGTTTATTTCTGGTCCTGCAGATACTTGGGCTGGGGTCCAAGGAGAATGTTTTTTTTTTAAATACCAAAATCTATTAAGTCTCTAAACAGGTTGAGTGAAATTTGCCTGTATATTGCCTTTTTTTTTTAACTTGGGGATGTAGGTGGGAGATGGGGTTAATAAATAGGCCCTAATCCCAATGATTTACCTTATCTTGTAAGCGTATTTTTATTCATTAATTTATTCATTATTTATATTTCTATTGATATTGATTGATCGATTGATAGATTAATTAATAAATCAATACATTAATAAATCAATTTGTTTAATATTATTTTGTTTTTTATTCATTTCTTTGTTTAAGTTTTGTATTATTATTATTTGAGGGGGGGGGGGGGAATTGAGCATGAAGGGGTGTTTGATGCACACACATCCTGAAAATGTAGCTTAGGAGGGAAAGTGAAACTCTACCCATCACACACACATGTACACCACAGTGCGGATTTCCATTCCAAACATAAATAAAATGAAATAAGACGCTGGGTATTTTTCTAGAGCTTCCTGCCTTGTCTAAATTAACTCTCCTGTATGCCATTACCATGTTAACCCGTTTCTTCCTCGATAGTGTTATTCCTTTAGTTAACTTGTTCCCTTTGAGAAACTGCAATACCCATAGACTTTGTACATAGCCCACCAGGTTCCCATAAGCAAGGGGTTAATACAGGGCCTGCCAGGTTCCCGCAATGAGTTAATGCACAATACATATAGGATCCTGCAATTGATTATTAACCCATTTACAATTATTGTTTGATTTTCGTATAAATTCCTTATGTTTGCTAGCCAAGGTATTTCCGCTGCCATCTGTTCCTTAATGGGTTAAATGTAACAAGTCTTACATGTTTTATTTCATTTTCTCTATCAATTTTATCATTGTATCACATGACATTTTTATTTGGTAAATCCCCATGCCATCTTTACTTCCCTGTTATGGTGTTTATGAAAACCCCTTTTCACTGTTATCAAAAAGATTAAGGCCCTGCCAATTGTTGTAGAAAATTCCCATATCATCTTTACTCTTTCTTTATACGCTCTATGCACATTTTTTTATGTTAACTCTTTTAAAAAAATAGTATGCTCCTGAAATGACAAGTTTTCCAGAAAATCCATCTTCAATTGACCGATCAAGCAAGCAGATTTTCAACCTGACATTGACAAAATTAGAATAATCTTGTTTTTTGTTTTCCATGTCTTTCTTCATCTATAATCACAGGTTTGATCAGGAAAGGGTGATATTTTATATAGTAAAAGTTTACTCATGAAATAAAATGTTTGGGCCAGTAAACTTTTCTTTTGGGCCACCAGAAAGGGGGAAGAAATTATTTCACAGGCCCAAATGGGCCAGTGAAAAAAAAGGTGTGGAGTGTGGAGCCCTGGCTACATGTCTACAATACATCCTCATTATAGGCCAATCAATGGTTCACATCCGCATAAGATTTCAGAATGCCCTCAGATACTCATGACCCCCCCCCCCCCCCCCCCCCTCCTTCATCATTCGGACCAAGCTACGTCACTGACTTGAACCATGTTTATACCAACCAGTGATGCATGTATACAGAGTCAATTAGTGGTGTTGATAGTTGACAGCATTGTCTGCATTATCTGATGAAAAATCAACACCAAGTGAACATAACAACATTGCTAGATATGTGAGTTCCATGATGATTGAACAAGCATGCTAGATTTGGAATGACATCTAATCTACAATGTATGTCCTCAGTCCAATTATTGCTCTTTTTCATTTATATAACTTTATATAGTAAGTTTTCTTTGTTTATATTTGAACCATTAATTGTCTGTACATCATTTGATGACAAGTCAACACCCGAGTTAACACAACATCATTGCTAGACACCGAGTAACGTGATGATCAACAAGCATGCTAGATTTGGAATGACATCTAATCTATTGTCAGAGCTCTTTTCATTTATTTCACTTTATTTGGTCAGCTTAACTTGTTTATAATCAAAACCATTGTCGATCAATGCATAATACCAGTAGTCGAGGAAGATAATGTGATGCTTTGAAAGAGCTTCAAAATTTAATAGTTAAGTTGATTTTGTTTATAATTCAGTAACATGTTCAAATACATTTGAATTGTGTGTAGCATGCATTCTCCATGTAGACCCAAGGCAGAGTAATTTTGTCCAGAGCAGTTTTGAATGGGTTAATATGAATGTCTCCCTTCGCCCCATTCACACTGTTCCCCAAATACCCAGGCTGGTTATTTCTGATGAATGCATCTTATATAGCAATTTTAACCCATTTACTATGTACAGAGGCTATGGAGAGAACACTATAGAAGTCCATGGGTTAATTACAAATAAATCCATGTTAATGTCATGAATGATGCAAGTTTTAACAAAACTAAATACATTTGGGCATGGAGGATCACCATGGGCGTAGATCTGTCATTGATACCCATTCAACAGGGGGGGGGGGGGGGGGGGGGGATGATCTATCATTCACCCACCCCTGATGAATAGGTATTATTATGTTAGTATCTACGCCCATGAGGATCACTGTCATACACACACGAGCCGAACAAGCTAAAAAATAAAATGTTGTATAAAGATGATGTCATATTTAACCTCAACAATGTGACAAGTTTAACCCCCTCATGATTATTTCATTTTAGAACATATGTGCACTCTCCATGGACCCCAGCCAGAGTGATACCGGGACCAGTCCAGAACTGGTGGAAATGGGAACAGGAAAAGCACGAGGAAACGATTTAAACTGCTGACCGCGTAATATCAGGAAATGTCATCACGGTCATTAGCTGCCCAAATGCAGGGCAAACCGGTTGTCCAGATATCTAATGCAAATTGGCCGCCCATATGGATGTAAAAAGCTTCCGCGATCTCAGGAGAGGCAATAGAAAAAGATCACAGGTATTTGCTGCTCAAATTCAGGGCAAACTTGTTGTCCATATTTAACTGGCAAATTGGCTGCCCATATGTATGTGAAAAGCTTCTGTAATAGACGGAGAGGCAATAGCAAAAAGGACACAGGTATTTGCTGCCAAAATGCAGGGCAAATTGGCCTTCAATATCTAGGGCAAATTGGCCGCCCATGTGTAAAACGGCTTTCGCAATCTCAGAGGAATCAATGAAAAAAAAGGGGCTTTAGTATTCTGTAACCGTTGATAGTGATTTTATCCTGTTCCCTTCAAGATTCCAAAATTCTGATAGACTTAATACATGGCCCAACAGGTCGTAGTAGGCGATGGGTTAAGGCATGATTGGTCAAGAGTTGATGCAATGAATGTCACATGTGACAATTCTGTTATACAGCTTGCCTAACACCACAGCTGTACCATCACCTGCGTGTTTACTTTGACAATGCAGGAATTCATTACCACTCTGGTAACCCATTTTGTGAGTCTTTCTCTTGCTTTTGAATCCATGTAAATGTACATTGATTATTAACCCGTTGCTTATAGCCCGGTCACATACCAACGGATTGCGTAAACGGACGTAAAACGGAGAGAGCTAAATTTTCCATCCGTTCGTCTCCGTTCGTATGCGTTTCTTGTCCGTTCCTTGTCCGGTGATGTACGTTGTTCTATGTTTTGTACATAAAGCAATGGAGACGACTTTCATCACCGGATAATTTCATTTCGCAAATGTTCTATTCGTTGGGCATTCGTTTCCGCTATCCGTTGATATCTGACCGACCGGGCCATTAAAGGGATCTAGTAACTTTGTTGACATGTGCAAAAAGTGATGAATGGTTGATGCAATGTATATTGTTGTTATCTAATATGTCCACAGGGTATTGTGTGAAAATTTCAAGTCAAATGGACATTGTATGGCCAAGTAATGAGCGAAAATGCAAAGTGATATTCAGTAACTCACTGCACTCACTTTGTACGGAAGAAAAACTCGCCCGGAGTTTTTCTTATCTGAATACTTCAATCATACATATCTTTGTAACGAAAGTGAAATTTGAAAAACCGAAACCTGTCCCATGATTTTATTGTTAATACGAATACAACAAGGTATAAGGGAACCGCTAGAATTAAAATTTTATTTTGAGGATTTGGACAATGTTACTAAGTCCCTTTAAGGGAACCGAGTGGGCTATGTACAAAGTCTATGGGAATTTCAGAATCTCAAAGTGATTAGGTTAAAGGACTTCTTAATAAGAATGTTGACCATCATCATCATCATCATTATCATCATCATCATCGTCTTCATCTTCATCATCATCATCATCACCACCACTATCATTATCCTCCTCCTCCTACTCCTCCTCGTCGCTTTCGTCGTCATCTACAGGGGCATCGTTGCCGTCATCATTATCGTCAGCAGCATCATCATCGCCATCATCATCATCACCATTACCATCATCACTATCTTTACCACCATTAAGAATTTAAGATCATAACAATCATCATTATCATCATCGTCATCCTCGTCATCATCAAAATCATCATCATCATCAATATCACCTCCATCCGCTTCTTCCCCTGTTTATAGATAATAAACACCTTCATATCAAAGGTGAAATTGGGTGCAAACTTCCTTCAATCAGGAGGTCATAAAAAGTTAACATTTCAAAAACATAACTGCAACCATGGATGGTTTTATCATTTCTGTGTCTTTTCATTTAGGTGGAGTCCTGTCTGCAGAAAGATAAATACATCTTCATGAAATCTGCAAATGTGATCATGATATCTGCTGTCAGTCATTTTATCTAGGAACTTGAGTAAACCCCTTATACATTATGAGCTGACAAAGCTGTGGGACTAGCCTTCTTTGTGCAGACCATGAACAACTCAGAGGAATATATAATGCAAGGATACCGAAGATCACAAATATGGTAACAAACATTCGCCAAGTCAGAATATGCGTCTTAATGCACATATCTGTTTGGTTAAAATGTGCAAATTTGTTGACTTACGATTAATCACAACTTTGTATGCAACACCCCCGGTGCAGATCTGCAAGCGGTTTCTTTTGTTCAAGGGGTGATCTATTCATTAACTACTTGAATATGAGAAATCATGTCTGCCAATCTATGCCAGTGGTCAGTGGTAAGAGGAAATACAGAACAGAGCTATAGTTTTGTGGCGAGTTTCTGTGAAGAAACAGGACTTAAATGGGGCTCAAACCCACAACCTCTTGATTACCAGGCAGTCATCATGACCACAAGACCACCAGGATCACTTGATGATTTTGGTTTTGATACTAGATTCTTGATCAACCAGAACCACCAGAACCATCAGAAAAAACACTTTAAATTCAACAATTACCCTCAAGTAAACCATTTAAGCAAGCCTGAATACATTTCTGTTTGTGTCATTTATATTTTTGTATAAATATTTCCTTTTATATTGATTATATTTATGTTTGTACTGTGTAAATGTGTCATTATGTAAGAGTAATATTTAAAAGAGGTACACCTGTTAATGGCCTGGTCAGATATCAACGGATAGCGGAAATGAATGCCCAACGAATAGAAAATTTGCGAAATGAAATTATCCGGTGATGAAAGTCGTCTTCATTGCTTTATGTACAAAACATAAAACAACGTACATCACCGGACAAGGAACGGACAAGAAACGTTACGAACGGAGACGAACGGATGGAAAATTTAGCTCTCCATTTGACGTCCGTTTACGCAATCCGTTGATATGTGACCGGGCTATAAAGAGGTATGATTTGACCCATGTTCCTTTTAAAAGGACATTTTCACCACTTAATCAGGTACAACTATTAAAGGAGTAAAATATACCTTGCAAAATCCTACCAAGTTAAGAGGTGTCAACTGTAATTGATTCATTTACAAAATAGACTTTTCCAAACTCACCCAAGTTTACACTCTTTACGAGGCCACTTGCCTCCACTACTTGCTCACCGCGTACCAGAGAAACTTTCTTTGACAATCTCGGAATCTTCCCAGACTTGGATCTGCCGAATGGACGTTGGCCTTGCATATTTCCGAGCAATCGTCAACTTGCGGATTCACAAAGCAGAATTATCCCACAGAGAGTAACGCTCAAGGGATACACAAGAAAGGTTATTTTCTACAAGTTTTTTTCCTGCGCCATTGAAGCTGTTCCAGTTTAAACCTTACAGTATGAAACCACTTTGTGATGACAGTAAGAGAAAAACAAAACCTCTAAAATCCTTTGAAAGAAATGATATGTTCCTGCTGTTAATTGAAAAACAGTGACAGCAGACAAAACTAAACTATTGTATTACAATCCTTTTGTAAACTGAATAACACCAGCATGTAGATAATCCTTCTATTAATCAGTTTCCTTTGAGATTCTGAAATCCTCTTAGACTTTGTACATAGCCCATCCGGTTTCCATAGGCAAGGGGTTAATTGATTAACAATGATCATGTAGACAAATCATTAGATCACTTTTCAATCACAATTACAATGTAGACAATCCATGTGTTCACTCAAATGACAATTGAAATGTAGACAATCATTTAAAGTTAAAAACATTGAAAATGGAGACAAACAAAACTTATGTTGTGTAACTTACCCGAAGGAGGAAATAGTCTGTCAATAAATTCCTGCAGGCCCAGCGAGTCTGATGTGTCCGTGGTGGTGACGATGATGGTGGGCAGCGCTTCCGTCGTTTCTGCCGAAACTTCCTCTCCATTTTCCTGTTCCATGATTTGGCCCAAAATCCAATCGTTTCCGGTCCGATTTGGTCCTATCCTTTAGGATTGCAACAAGCGCCCACTTCCCAAACGCTATCAGTTACTGTTTGTATAAGTTCATAATCAGCTGGGTCATATGGATATAAAGTGATTTTGTTAATAAAAACCTTTTTTTAACAATGACATTGACAATTCCTCTATTATTTCATAATCAGCTTGGTCATATGGATAGAAAGTGATTAATTCCCATTTACTTTGTTCATAAAATCTCTTTTAACAATGACAATGACAATTAATTTGATTTTTTCATTTCACGTCCTGTTCCGTTCTACAAAAGCTGGGTAAAACATCCCAATTATCGCTAGTTTTATATTAAATATTACAAAATTCCCCTTTTCTTTCTCCTAAATTCACCTTTAAAAATGACATTGGCAATTTCCTTGTGCAATGTATTTTCTTTGCACTGGTCTGTATTTCTAAAAACGGTTATTTTCTACCAGTTTCATGAAACCATGAGCATCTTCCAGCCAGTAACATTAAAATCCTTCCCTATGGATCTGTATACACTGTAAATAAATCTGTATAATTTGTTTCATTTTCATTTTAATGTTTGACTTCTCACTATTTGTTTTCAAAATGAATGCACAAAAACTTTGTTTGTTTGTTAATGGTTGCGGATAAGGTTGCAAATTACCTATGAATAATCCTCATAATTGCTATCAAATTAAACACAATTAAAACCACTCTCCACGGTCGGGGAAGGTTGTAATGATAGAGACAGGGTCACATGCAGGCAGAACATTCTTTGTGGGCTTTCACGATGATCGGATAATCTTTTTTTCTCTCCGGTGACTTTGAATTACAGGAAACTCCTGAGGTCTCTCTATAGCATCCGTTATGATTTCCTGTATTTAAAAAGATCAGAAAGACACATAAAAGATAAATTAATAATAGTGGCAATTTGTTTGATCAATGTACTAAAATGTGAAATAACAGAAGCTTACATTTAGATTAACATCTAACAGGCAATAGGTATACATCCAACGCTCTATTGAAATGATCAGCGATGTTGATTTGTTAGCAAAGCACAATGCATTGGGGGGGGGGGGGGGGGGGCATTTTTTGTAAACAATGCTCTGCCCCCCACCCCCCCCCCCCCCGCCCCCCATGCATCGTGTTTTCCGAATTTCCGAACACGCCCGACTACTCTGGAAATGGTGTAGGCCTATTTGCACCAACCATACTACCAAGTACAAGTACAACAGAGTATCTTGCGCTACCTCCTAACAAATGAAGAAGATTAAATCAACCAACAAAATAGAAGCAATAGGCGAATAAATACTATCATTCTATCGACAATTTTCATGAAAAAAGTAATATGCCAATTATACACATTAGGAGACCATTTGACTTTGAACCTCAATTATCCCCAGCCCAGATATTTTCGGGACCAGTCCAAAATGCAATATTTATGTTTTATTATTTATAAACAAATCATATTGATTTGTTGATAGAAATTTAAAACACACAATTTGAATGTACTATGCCTGTCAATGAATGCTAGATTTTTATCTGAACAACCGAGTGCAATGTTCAACTCTAGTCACAATATACTAAGAATATGATCTCTTGATTTGTCCCTAGATGAATATATAATAGATAAGTGTGGAATGGATTGAATAAACACTCAGACTTCTTAATATTAAGGTAAACATCCTCTCTACTCAAAGTGTAGATTATGATGGGGTGGGGGGGGGACTGAATCCAGTCAAGTGAATTGTTGCAATTTAATATGACATGAATGAATTGGTCCAGAAATAAATTGGGCTGTTGTCTATAGAGGATGCATGTAATTGTACCAAAATTAAATACACTGTAGTCTTGAATGGGTTGATCCAAAGTGTTGGTTCCAAATGGAATTGATTCATGATGTTGGTATAACACACGATGTGCATTGTTTTGATATTTCATTAACTCATTCAGGACTGGGTCCGTCAGGCAAGCCACACATTTGAGAGCTCGGGGTTGCTACGAAGGCAATCATCAAGCTCCAAGAACCCCGCACTACCAAAAGTCCAAATCCAAGAAAAACCTGTTTAGAACAATTGCTATGTTATAATCAATGAATGCAAAAGAATTAACTGCATAATCAACTACCTTTATGTAACCTTATAACAAACACATTTCTTTGGTAGACTATACATACATTGTAGGTGGGAACGGGTTAAAAAGGGGTACATGCACTTTCTCTTATCATTCAATTCACCTTCTGATCCTCAATGATAACCTATCAACCATATCAACACATAAAATGTAAAGAGCCAAGGGAGGGGGTTGGTACAGGTGGGGGGGGGGGGGGGGGGGCATGGAGAAGAGCTCTCTCAGGGTGCTAGAGAATCAGAGATGCAGGGGCATAGCCAGTAATGTCGTAACATAAGGGGTAAAGTTTCTGACTTACAATTGATTGTAAGTTACTATTGATTTCTCTTTCTGCAACGGGACCCAGGGCTGACATGTATTTTCCATGGACCCAAGTATTTTTGGGACCAGTCCCGAATGGGTTAAAACAAGGCAATTTTGCTGGTGCATGCTTTTTGTATTATGTTGTTCTTTTACCAATATATTTACATGGTAATTTGTCATAGTCCAAAGGTGCTCATTATAATGAGGTGCCACTGTTTTTGTTTCGTATACACTTGTAAAATGCCTTGTTTGTGATTCAACTATTGAACATGATTTATACTTTTTTCCTGTAGGAAAACTTGAAATGTAAATTTAGGCTTGATTATGGCTAGATGGTGCTATTTCACATTTTCCAACTTCAAACAGACCCAAAAGTAAAATAGGCAGTTTTCTAACATTGAAGCATAGAGGGCGCCATATAGCTTTAATGTAACTTGCAGTTGGAGTTGCAATACAAATACAAAAACAAACAAAAAAATGCAGAAATAAAACAAACAAACAAACACTTCTGCTTACAAGAGTTGGATTTAATTAGATTTTGAGATCAGTGGACTTAATATGCTGTACAGCCTAGAACATGAACAAAGTATGGTTGAAATGTAAATTCAAAAGGTTATTCAATAAAAGAATTTTTCTACAATAAACAATTAAAGCCATTTTTGCGTTCAATACGCAGATGCCGCTTCAAGCCTGGTAGCGTGCACATGTATGCAATTCCGTTGTCAAGCGCAATTGTGTACTTTCACATGAATTCTAAACCAAGCAAGAGCCTCACCTACAATTTTTCTGAAAGAACCATTACTCAAGTATATTTTTAACTACCGTATTTGCTGGTGTATTAAACCGCACCTTTAAAAAAAAAAAAAAAAAAAAAAAAAAGTGCGGTTAATACACGACCGTATTAACCGCACTTTTTAAAATTTTTTTTAGGGGGTGCGGTTAATACACCGGAGCGGTTAATACACCGACAAATACGGTATGTATTTATAATTTCTCACTCACTCTGGTTATTGCGCCCTCTTTGAAGCCCTTTTTTGCTATTAACCCCTTCCATACAAGAATCTTGTGGGCCCTGTATTAACTCTGTGGGGATTGCCAAATTTAGTAGGGAACAGGTTAAATAGGCAATACAAATATTTGGCCTTGTGTCTATGATGAAGATTGTACATTACGCTTAAGCATCTCTCACACTAAGCCGAGTGCTCATGTCTGAACATTTCCAACTACATGTAATATACATGTAACTCGCGATAATTTGTGCAGAACTCGCAGTAAGACTCATGACAAATTGGGACAGCTTGGGTCAACTCGGCATAACTCGACAAACTCTCCAAAAATCGGCGTAAACTCGGGGAAGTGGTCAGACAAATTGCAAACATGTTTGAAATTTTGACCAGCTTGAATTGGTGCAACTCGTACTTAACTTGCTGAAACTCGTATTAACTCATATTATGCTCGAACTCGTCATAAGTCGTCTTAACTCGTATTAATAATAAGAAGAGCGCTGTACGAGTAAGGTTGAGTTGTTCAGGGTTTTACAGGCTAGTTAACCGATCAAGTTCCCATTTATCACTCCTGGGTAAAAATCAGCAATGCCGGTGCATCGATCGGTTTCAAAGTCGGATCCCGTGATTTGGAGTCAAGTGCTTATCCGATTGTGCCACAACACCTGCACAAAATTGACAAAGCAAAGCTTGGGTACATACATGTACATTAGATCATCACAACTCGTGCCGCACTAGGTTAACTTGTACGAAGATCTTCTCTACTCGAATTGTGCTTGGTTCATATCACGATAAACTCGACTTCGGGCTTGTAAAGCACTCATCAACTTTCCCAGGTGTCCAAGAGTTGCATGCGAGTTGACGCTTGCTTCAACTCGCCCTATCGTAATTACAACTCGCCAAAGTGCGAGAGTAGCATTAATTCAAACCGTCTTCCTAGGGTTAAACTCATTCGAAAATACTCGGGTAGGGGTCAATGGAGAATGCATATTGTATCAACATCAAATATTATTCAATTGGTTTAATTACTCAATCATATATATCATTACCCAATAATAGATTGTAATTTGGTTTCAGATTTTGTTTAGACATACTTAAGATCTTTAATTTTTACAATGGTACTCACTAATGAAGACAAATGTGGATAAGTATAAATATCAAACAGAATTGTCCATCAATCAAACAGTTTTTGATTTGTTAAAGGGATTTAGTAAAATTGTCAAAACCCTCAAAACTTAATTTGAACTCTAGTGGCTGTCAAATATAATGTATTTGAATTACCAATTATAGAAGCTTGGAACAGTTTTTGGTTTTCCAAATTTCCCTTCCGTTGTAAAGATATGTATGATTGAAGTGGTCAGATTTATAACTATCTACTGGATAAGTATAACTGTTTAAACAATTCAGTGCAATGAGAGATTGAATATCACCTGGCATTTTTGCTCATTACTCGGTAGTTCATACAACATCCATTTACCACATGGGAATTTTCACACATATCAGATCACAGAAATATGTACACATTGTATCAACCCTCCTTCATTTTTTGTTAACATGTCCACAAAGTAACTAGATACCCTTTCAAGTTAGATTTGGCTAATAAAAGTGCCACAAAATAATTTCCTAATTCATTTTTAAAAATTCATTCAAAAAACACAATGACTAGCAGCCAATTTTCTTGACAGTGTAAATAAATGTTTTCTTTTACCCCATTTGACATCCGTTGACATTTATACATGTCTAGGATAACAGCAGTGAAAGTAACAAGTTATATATTACTTTCACAAATCTGGGCAAGGAAACTCTAGTTCTTAACTAGTTCAGATCATCACAGAATATCTCATAGAATATAATATATGTTAAGAATCATTTTATGTGTAAATGTATATTTTTTACCACACTGTACTACTGGACCTCATCAAAATGTAATTACTATTTCAAAATACATTTAGCATCAAACTAAACTACATGTTGCATAAAGAGCTGCGATGAAACACAACTCAATAAATCAAAAATTTGCATTTTAACGCAAATCCATTGCATAAATGTTGCATTTGATTTCAAGCGCAAGTTGATTTTGATCCATAAGCTAGAGTATAAGTTGCATTTGAATTCAAATACAACTTAAATGCAATTGACAGTTGCATCCAATAGCAAAGGTGCATTTAACCCAGGGCTCAACACTCGCACTAGCTCGCTGGCCCGGGGCCAGTGAAATTGCACTTCGGGCCAGCAAAAATGGTTTAAAGTTATATTTCGGTGGCCCGATCGGGCAAGCAGATTTTCAAACTGACACTGACAAAACAAATTTAAATCATTTTTTCGTCATTGTCATGCTTCATCTATAATCACAGGTTTGATCAGGAAAGAGTGATATTTTGAATAGTCAAAAGTCAACTCATGAAACAACATATTTGGGCCAGTACATGTTTCTTTTGGGCCACCAGATAAGGGGAAAAAATTATTTCACTGGCCCGAACGGGCCACTGACAAAAAAGGGTAAGTGTGGAGCCCTGAAACCCATTCATGACTGGTCCCCATAATACTTAGGTTGTGGCCTATGGAGAATGCATTTTATATACCAAAATCAGTCAAAATCAGTGTTGAATGGGTTAATTGCAAGATTGGGCCTGATTGCAAATCAAAGTTTTATGCAACACACCCTGGTTTATTGCATAGATTTAAACAGTCTCCAATACAGGGTATGAGACAACCAAAGGAAATGGAATTCACGCATTCATGAGTAACTGTTTGCTTTCTGTTTGTTTATTGCTCTCGGTTGAGAGTAAATAATATGTCTCGTTAATTTACATTTATCTAGGGTGAATCACTGCATAATTGTTTGGGATATTTCCTTCAAACCAATTTAACATGGTTTAATATGGATGAAATCAACTTTTTTTTGTTGGTCCTAGCCTGTGTATTCTGGGGACCAGCTCTGAATATAATCTAATATCTTCATAGAGAATGTCAACTTAGGTCTAGATGGAGATTATACGTTGTAGTAAAATTAGTCCGTCCTGAATGGGTTAAGAGGTGTTTTTCTGTTGGTTTATTGTTCTGGGTCGAGAGTAAATAATATGCCTCATTAATATACATCAAGGGTGAATCACTACTCTGTTGGAGATATTTTCCAATTATTAATTTAAACCCACTTGTAATTAACATTCTCTATGGATCCTAGACTTGAGTATTTTGTGGACCAGATCTGAATAAGTTTTAAAATTAAAATATTCAATAGTTCAATGACTCTATTAACCCTAACCCTCCAAGTTTCTAACATGCATCTCCATAGACTTTGTACACAACCCACCTGGTTCCCGTAGTCAAGGGGTTAAAGACTAAGGATGTTTTCTGTTGGTGTTTTCTCTTGGTCTAGAGTAAATAATATGTCTCATTAATTGATGTTTAAAACTGTCCTGAGTGAGTCACCCCTTTGTTAGGGATTCCTACATTCCCTTTCAACCCGGCCACTGAAGATGGTTTAATCTTGATGTAAATCAATCCTCTGCTGATCCCAACTTGATTACACATGTATTTGGGGTAGCAGTCCTGAATAAGCTACATAATATTCATTAATTAATGCAATGTCTCTTGAAATAGATAAAGGATGTTTTCAAGTGTGTGTGTGTGTGGGGGGGGGGGGTTCTGTCTGTGTATTGCTCTGTATAGAGTGTAAATAATATGACTCATTAATTTACATTTTATTTGAGTGAATCTCTTTACTTGTGATGAGTTGGAGTTACATGTACATATAGCCACTTCAAATGCACTTTGAAGCTTACATTTGTACATACGAAGTGAATAGAGTTAGTGCAAACAGTTAATACTGTAATGTACATTATGTATACATTCAAATCATTCACTGTATTATTTTGATTAAAAATGAGCAAAGAAAATGGGATTCCAACGGGATTCGAAACCGAGACCTCCGGATTGCTAGACCGGTGCTCTTACCGACTGAGCTATAGAAAACCCTATGACGGCATTCGTCCCAGAAACCCCTTAATTTTCATATTTTGTTAGAAAGCCAGAATAATGGAGAATATTTGTACACCGTAACAGCAGCTAAATTCCATGTAGTTTTAATAAGAATGTTTTCAAGTGTTTGTCATGTATTACACACGCTTAGTATAAATGAACCTGATTTTCTTCTTGTTTTTCGCTCATAAATCAACCACTATTCCACATGAAGCATAAATTAGTAATGAGGTAGATGCTGAATTCAAGTAAGGACAACTTTAAGAACATAGCGCATTGTATGTTAATGTGTTCATGTGCCACCGGAAAATTAATGCTAGGATGTGCATAGCTCCTGTATACACACCAGCAGGAAGCGTTGTCAAAAAGTTCTCATATGTGTTCATGAAAAAAGTTTTTATAAATGTAGACAGAACAAAGAATAATTGTGTGTTTATAATCAAACTTAACATTAAAGGGATAGTTGAGTATTGGTCAAACTTAACTTTAGTAACCAAAACCTGCACCATTACGGTACAAAGTAATAGTTATAATTTCACCATACTCGAAAAGTATACACAATTACAAACGACTAAGTAAAACCCTGTTATCATTCAAAAAGAGCCATTACAACTCAAGAGGGCGCTATTAAAAAAAAATCACTGGTTTTTGCCATTTTTCATACAAAATTGTGCATTTAATGTTTTGTTAAAATAATGATTCAATAGAGATATCAATCAACGACTTTTTAAAAACCTATTCAGATTTTTTTCCAAGTAGTCTTTAAGCATTTAATTTTTTTTTCTAAACAGTCTAAATATCCCCCCCCCCCCCCCCCCCCGTGAAGAATCTTTTGAATAAATATGGATATTTCAGCCGTTTCTGAACCGATTTTGATCAAATAAAGTTTATTCTGTCATTAAAATTGTATGATCTTTCAATTTTGACAGTCAGTTTTTTATTATCTCACAAAAAAATATCAGGGGGGGGGCACTTTGGGAAATACCAATAGGTACTTAACGGTACCTTTACAAATGTTGTTCATTTTGGGAGCTTGCCAATGACTTCCATGTACAGGGTTGTTTTTGTAAACATGTACTTGAGAATTGAGGGCAAAGTACAATGTTATCTATTCTAAATATCAGTTAATGGAAACAGAAGACAAATCTGTCCTATTTTACAGGATAAAGGGAAGAATGAGGTAGAGGGGGAAGAAGTGATGGAGGTCGAGGAGGTCAAGGAGGGGGAGAAGGAAGGAGTAGGAGGAGGAGGTGGAAGAGGTGGTGGATAAGAAGAGGGAGAGAATGAGGAAAGAGAAATAGGGATGAGGAAGAAGAAGATGAAGTGGAGGAGGGGGGACAGGGATAGGAAGAGGTGGAATGGAGGAGGAGGAGGTAGGGGAGGACGAGGATGAGGAGGAGGTTGAAGAGGGGAGGAGGGATAAAGAGGGAGGAGGAAGAGGGATGAGGAGCAAGAGGGAAGAGGAAGAGAGATGAGGAGGAGAAAGAGGGAGAGGTGGATGAGGTACATGTATAATGGAGGAGGGGTATACGTTGCAGACGTTGAAGAGGAAAGGGAAGATAGAGAGAGAAGAAGAGGGAAAAGAAGGAGGAGGAAAAGTAGGATGTAAAGAAGGAAAGGATGATGTTGATGAGGTGGAGGGGAGATGGAAGATAATAGAAAGGACTTACAAAACAGAACATACTGTACATGTAGGAACCAGAGGTGAAGAAGTAGATAAGGAAAAGGAGGAGGAACAACTGTAGACATAGATAATGTTATAATTTATAGGGTAAGTGGGAGGAGGAGGCGGAGGGGTTGGATGAGGGGGTGAATGAAAACAAGGACATAGAGAGCAAAAAAAAAGGGAGAGAAACAATGACGGGATTTTTAGGAAAAAGTCCAATGGGTTAATATCAGTGCCACATAAAAACTGTGCTGTATAAAAACCATCTCTAATATATATTTGTAGATCTCATGTTAGTCTTCAATGGGTGAATAAAGGAACAAGTATTTTGATGGATACTTGTGAGCTGTGATTAACAATTCATTGCAGCTTTTAAGTACAATTCATTATGCATTAACTATTGACACACCTCAGCATTCTTGTTGACAGTTTTTCTTTATCTAACTCCTCTTTTTTCCTTCTTTTTTTTTGTGTTGGGGGGGGGGGGGGGTGGGGGTGGGGTTGATCAGTGTTTATAAATACACAATAATCCACAATCGTGTACTATGTTGGAGTCTGTGATAATGTATTTTACAAGTTATATACTGTATTATGCAAGAGGTACATTACATTTACATCTATACATAATGCATACTGTACATAATGTTTTTCAGTACAATTACTGAATAATCAAATGGATTGAATGTACATATTCTTTTAAAATAATTGTTTAATATATGGTAAATTGAGGAAGATTATATATCAATAGAGACAAAATATTACTTTTGATGAAGAGTGCTACTTCTTGAAATAATCACCAATTTATAATGAACATTACCAATGACAATCATGCTAATTTGCAGAAATTTCATGATTTATGTCAATATGGGAGAGGGGTAAAACCTGTAGGATATTATATTGTAAATACAGAACTACAACCCTAGGTACTATTTTAAAGTAATCCATTAACTTCATGAACAATTCCCCAAAGTGATAGCTAAGACTCCACTCATACACCAATATCATTGTAAGATCCTTTTGAATGATATGTGAAAGTTTCATATGAAAAGAAAACTATTTACCTATTGTAACTAGTGACAAATTAAACATGTCAGATTGTATCACCTACTGCCTATTGATTTTGACTCCATTTGAAAATAGATCCAGGACACTTTTCAATTCCATCATAAATATATATCTCCATAATTAGGGAGAATGTATGTGAAAATCAAAAACTATCTTATTATTCTGTTACCTTTAGCCAAACAACAAGGTACAGTAGAAGTGTGAAAGCTCCAAGTGATAGGTGAATCTTGACAAAGTTAATGGATCACTTTAAGGTCAACCACTTTGTCAATGACTACAAAATGTGCATAAATATTAAATTAACAAAATATATTGTTCATTTTATAAGTCATACAATAGTTGTAACTATCTGTATTTACATAAAGCTTCAATTTCCACAGAAACTAAACAACAAACTATTGAATTAAGGTCAAACACTTTGTGAACAACTTCAATTGTGCATTAATATGTACATTGAAGGTCTCATTATAATCAGAGTTCCGCGAGTTGCCTTCTATCAGCAGCTTTCAGCCCATGGTAAATAGCCACTATTCAGAATTCATGGCCTATGAAATAATGCCCAGATCTTATTCAAAATGGGTATTATTTCTTCTCACCGCAAAGCCGATTAAACCTTCAAAGGGTTTTTTCCCCATTTTGCTATGCTCATGGTGTAAAGAGTAGCACTGCACATACCGTGCATGCGTTCGTTCAAGGAATTATTTGACATGGGCTGTAATCATTTTTATATAGTGGTTGGATAATTCATTTCTATAGTTACACATGCAGTGAACAATTTGTACAACTACTTGTATTTATTAGGTTATGTTGTAAATGGTATGCCATGAAAATTGTATTTGTTTTCTGAAGACAAACGAGAATCTGAAATTTGAATCCATAGTACAATAGCAATATGTGTTCAGTTAAATGTAATTATTCCATACTGGTATGAGCAATGTGTAATATTTAAAGCAAAATATAATGCAATTAAATACAGAATAGAAATGGCACTAACCTTTACCCTGTTGGATTCAGTCATCCCTTTAGAGTTAATATAGGACCCACTAGATTATTGCAGGCAATGGGTTAATATGGCAGAATTAATTGATATAATCTACACAACTTAACACATTAACCTTACCAATAAGGGCATAGGAAAATAAATACAAGTGCAATCATGCTAAAATCAAATGTTGAAAAACATGTTATATTATTACACATGTGTTCTTCCTCATAGTCCTATATAAACATTCTTTCACTGATCACAAAGTCTACTTTTTATTTTTATTTTTTTTCTTCAAATGTTGATTGATAAATTCCAGGTTATTTCAATATAACATGGACTTTGAACCCTAAGTATGTATTTTCAACACTAAATGTCCATCTCACAACATTATCTGTGATAGAGGGGGAAAGATAACAATCTTCTGCCAACCCATTGCCTACAAGTTTGTTTCCCACGGCACAGGGTATCAATGTAAAGAGGAATAAACAGGCTTTTCAATACCAATTTCATGTAAGACAATATAGGGGCAAGAGAATTATCAACGCTCAAACTTGAATTGCTTAACTTTTTGTGATGAGGGGTTTATGTTACCTAGCCTGCACAACTGATTTTATTTTACCATCTCTTCTATGCATGATCACCCCTTGACCCCTCCCAATGGCAAAACTTGCCCTCATCCTTAAGCCCCCCCCCCCCCTACGAATCTGGGTTAGTCTATATGCCCATCCCACAATCAAGGAAAATATAGTTTCCCTCTTTCACCCCCCCCCCCCCTAAATATGGGATGTCCCTGGCTATGCCATTGGTTTTACTTTATATACACAGTAAGTTGGCTGCAGAACGGTTTTGTAAACAAAGGTGTGAGATTTACATAAAGAGTGGGCCCAGAGTTGTAGAGAACACTAACTGAATTCAAAATAAGTAAATACCCACTTCAAATTAGACTGATTTTGCTACATGTTGTGGTTATGCATGCAGATATTCTATTGAATTTGATAAATATATCAATTGATAATCACCTCACTTCAGACTCTCTGGCTTAGCTACATTTTGTGGTTTTGCATGCATGGCATTTTTATGTCAAAAAACAAGGTCTCAAATATGGCTGATATTTGTTTTCCTTGTCAGCTGTAATTTAATGTACAATAATTATTTGGGAATTTATTCAGGTACTGTATACTGGTACATGTGTGTGAGTTTACATACTTGTGAGTTTACTTGCATGCAGATTATAAGGCCATTTAGTTCAGGATATTGAATAGTTACATTCAACGGTTTATATTTTCACAAGCCTGTTTGACCATAAAATATGATTTGTATTGAAATACTTTCATCTGTTTGGAGGCCAATTCTAAATGGAGGGGAAATTTATTTCAATTTGCATCAATGATTCCACCCACACATAGGTACATTACAATAGCGTTGTGCAGAGATCAACCTCTTCCGCCTGCTGTACTATCCAACACAAAAACATTTTTTTGTCGGCCGATTTCTCCCTCCATTTACGAGCAAATGCAATAAAACTTTCGTTTAAATGTGATCCACAATTCATATACTTTGATAAAAATTACAGACTCTGTTGTTTTCCGTTACCGATGCATCCTAAAACATAGCGTTCAACTGTTGAACGGTACAGTGTACGAAATGGGCGGTATGCTTTATATCTCCATCATATTAGCGTATATTGCGTGTAAATGGTCCAACTGATTGGACCATTTACTTTAGTAGATATGATTCCACCCAAGGGTTGTACAAGCCAACAACTAATATTCACTTCAAGCCAACCTCATACCTACCAGTTCATTTCCTCACGAAAAGGTACGCTATTTTTCACATTTTAAAATTTGTACCCTTTTTCTCGTCTCCGCGAACATATTCACGAAATTCATACCTATTTTCCATTTTCCGCCAATTGTTTAGTTCGCAAACACATGCAAAAAGTGACCACATTTTTTTCAGAAATTATGAACGATCATGCGTACAGATGGCCAATGTGAAGTGACACCCTCCCCGGTGTCAGAGACAGAAAGATAAAAGAATACAAGCAAAAAACACAGAAACAGATAGTGTAGGATAAAAAAGGGAGAGAGAGAGAGAGATAGTGTTTATTTTATAGAACTAGAAGATGAAAGACTAGAAAGAGTTGGACACTAAATTAAGTAGCCTATCAAAAGAGTAGTTCTGAAAGAAATTTACAGAAAGCTAGAACAAATGCAAGACAGAATTCTACCACATTTCACAAAAAGGGGTCTTATTCCACTTTCTCAATTATATCCCAAAGTCAAAGCCAATAGACATAAACTTACAGAGAAAGGGAAGAAAGTCAGGAAAGTAAAAGAAGTGAGGTAACTTTGTCCTTGCCACACGAATCATAATTAAGCACTTGTCTTAAGAGTTTATTTAGGCTTAAAAGACATATCCACTTACCGAATCGGTTGAGAAACATAAACTACAGCATCCTTGATATAACGTAAATTGTTTTCCAAAAGTCTCTAATGCAGTCGATGTGTCTGAAAACGAGGAAGGATCGGCGGTAGATGGCCAAACACGCAGCCAGAGATTTAGGTCCACTTGACGATGCAAAGACCCCCAAAAGTGGGTTTTCCCCGGAGCGGAGTTTGCAAACTTTGGTATGGTACTTCGTTTTAGTAGAAAGATATCCGCGGTTGCATCCCTAAAGTGAATGTCCCAAAGACCCAAAACAACTTAGCGATGTAAATAATCCGATCCTGCATTTTGTTTCCCAAACATGTATAAAGGACTCCGACAACTTTGCTGACCAAATTTATAAGGCAAAAAGCAGTCGAGTACGTACCGTGATTCTCTCCACGGTTCATTGACCTGGAACTTTTTATAGAGCTCAGCTCAATGGGGAATGAATAGAGAAGTGCGCACGTGCCATAAGCTATGAATGAAGTGACAAGTGATTAATAGATATGGATTGACATGCGCCACAGGTATTACAGTCAATGTCAATTTACGCCTGTAAAATGGGCACAGTGCAAGGCGATGGTGATGATGGTGGTGGATGGTGGTGGTGGTGGCGGTGGCGGTGGTGGTGGTGGGTGGTGGATGGTGGTGCATGTGGTGGGTGGTGGCGGATGGTGGTGGTAATGGTGGTGGTGTTGGTTGTGGCATTATTTTTAGGTGATGGTGGCAATGGGAGTGGTGGTGGGGTCGTGATGGTGATGGGAGTATATAGTGGTTGTAGACGAGTGATACGGAGTGATACTGATATTGTTGATTTATCTTGCAGTGATGGGTGGTGGTGGTGGTGGGAGTGGTGAGTATTGGTGGTAGAGGTGGAAATATTGGGGTGGTATTGGTGGTGGTGAGAATGTTGATGATGGTACATAATGGCAGTTTTAGGTGGTGATGGTGGTAGTGTGAGTGGTGGTGGTGGTGGTGGGAGTGTTGTTAGTAGTAATGACAGTTCTTGGTGTTGTAGTAGCCTGGGAGTGGTTGTGGTGGTGGTAGTGGTTATGGCAGTAGTGGTGTTGGTGGTTGTGTCGGTGTTGTTGCTGTTGGTGGTGGTAGTAGTAGAGGTAGGAGTGTTGATGGTGGAAGTGTTGGCGATATATGGCAGTTTTTGGATGTGATGGTGGCATTAGGAATGGTGGTGGTAGTGGTGATGGTGGTAGTGATAGTGGTGTTGATGGTCATGGTAGAGGTGGTGGTGTTGGTAGGAGGGGGTAGGAGTTGTAGTATGATGGTGGTGGTGGTAGCAGTGGTTGAAGTTGATTTGTGGTGGGATATGGTACAGTTAGCAGCTGGCTAATCCTCCCTGCCTACTATCGAATATGTCAATGCTGCCATCTATGGCAGATTATATGTAGTTGTTTACAAAACATCAAATTCTATACTAATTTATTTACCCTTATAGATTACCAATGTGTCTGAAGTGATGACTTGGTAAACCAAGATTAATATTGCTTGCTGTTAACCCCTTGACTACGGGAACGGGGTGGGTTGTGTACAAAGTCTATGGGGATCTCAGAAACTTGTAGGGAACAGGTTAAATGATTATACAGGAACTATCTTTATTTTAGTAACTACCCCCATTAACCAGTTCAAAACTATTCAATTTTGGTTTAGCATATCAGCCCCAGCCCAAACTCTTTTCAATGGTTTATATAAAGTATTTGTTTAAAAGTTAATTACTTTATTCTTACTTTTATTCTGGCTTTCTGGCTATTTCAATTCTAGATCTAACAAAATGTCATTGATCATTTCAAATACATAATTTTGTTGTTAAAAGTGAACGTCAGTAGTAGGCTAATTGATACATTTCTTGAAAGAAATTGTCCAGCTGTAATATATTGTTTAGAAGCTACCATGAACACCATATTATCATCAAACAAACACACACATGCACACACACATACTTGTAAGCACCTGCAAACGGGGACTCTTTACTCTTTACCTGGAAAATGGGGACTCGCGAAAAACAAAGGATAGGGGGGTTCCTCATGCAGCTAATGCACATCTAGGCCAGGGGGAGGGGGGTATCCGGGTAATATCACATGAGGGCGGTATAGTAGTTTTCTTGCCGATCACGACACACGCACGATGTAAACCACACACTCCGATACACACGAAAATTTTACATTTACATTCCAAATCGGGGATGAGCTTCAGAACGGGCAGCAGTTCAATTAGTTACATTCTAAACGTGGACAAGCAGTACTTTCTAATTGTAATTCAACCGCGGACGTCCGCAGTTGTTGTGTGTCCGCGATTAGATGGTGTTTTGTCACATGTATGTCCCGATTTGGGGGTGTTTACAAACACACACACACACACACACACATGCACGCACGCACGCACACATACACACACACAAACAAACACGCACACACGCACACACCACAAACAAACACACTCAAACACACTCACACAAACACACATACACACACACACATACACTCACAAAACACACACAAACACATATATATGCATATATATATAACAACGCAGGCATGCTCACAAACAAACGTCAACCACACATAAAGAAGGCCCACACGAGCACACAAATACAAAGGTAGAACAAAATGCTCAATAATAAACCACATGTTTCTAATGACTGCAATATATTTACTCGTCATGTTCTCATAATCAAGAACTATTCTCTGTTCAAATAGAGATAATTCGGATAATTATTTTCAATAAATAGATTTTTTTTTTAGAGGTTATAACTTTTTTGTAATAATAATTATAACAATCACTACTAGTATCTGATCTATATAGTACAGTCATTACATAATAATAATAATAATGTTCTATATACATGTATAGTACGCACTATAAAAATTGTACAATGTCCAATACTATACACAAATGTTAGAATCTTCTGCAGGGTCATCCTCTAATCATCAGAGATTTGTTCAGTGATTTTGTTCTCTCACTTGCGCTTCTCAAAATCATTCAAATAATTCATCATTTTCATTTGAATCAAAAGGACATACGGTACTGTAGTGTGCAATTTCTTTGCATAGAGTTTTCACATTTGCACATTTGGTTGACTGTTTGATCATTGACCTGTTCAGGGTTGGTCCCAAAAACAAAATTGGACTGCAGCCTATAGATCATTCACAAGTTGCCAAATGTTAACCTGATGGAAATGATTTGAAAAGTTCACTTGCAAAACGCAATATCTGAATCTCCAATTTTGTCAATTTGCAACGTGATTGAAACCATTGAAGTACATGTATAACGAAATTAACCAGAAAATTGTGAAAGTATTAATCACTTTTAAAAATCCCATGATTGATGTATATAATGAGCAAGGTATCCTTTTCAGTCAAACCTGTCTTAGCGGCCACCTGTCTATATCAGCCAACCTGCCTATAGTGGCCACCAAAGGTGATCCCCTGCAGAGACGAACAGTATAATGAAACCTGTTTATCGAGGTAATCCGTCTACAGTGGTCACCTTTCTTGTTTCCCCTAGCTGGTCACTATACACAGGTTTGCAATTGTATTTTGAAAGGCTGAATATTGTATCATACAATGGCGACCTTTAATACTTCAAAAGTGACAAAAATCTGGCATTAACTGCCATTCGCAACACAACTTTCCGAATCCTTTCCTTTGGGTTACGTTTGATCCATACCATGCCATGCTTCCCCTGCTCTAACCCACAGCATGCTAGAGGTATTGAAGCTTTACGTCCAATGCATGCACACAGAGCCAACTACATGCGATCCGACTGGTTTTCCGTCGGGGTAGATTTGGGCTCAACTGGCTTCCGATTTGCCTCCAACTGACAAAAGCAGAGTCGTGAGCTTCGTGAGCCAACTGAGTGGATCCGACTGATAAAGCAGTCGGATGGGGTTTGGGTCGACTCTGTGAGTGTTCGGCTCTACATACATTTAGGACCCGACGCTGTGGTCATTGTAAGACTTATTTGCGCAAACAAAAAAGAAGAAAATCTTTGCAAGGATAGGGGCCAGACGCATACAATTTTGAGTTGAGATCAATCGCACCGTTGCGGTAGCTCATGAATCAGAGATCGATGTGTTGACTCTTCTGCAGTTTGGTTTAATCACAACTAGTTTTGCATTAAGGTCCCCGATATACACATTATCTCTGCTAATTTTGCCAAAATAACTGCCACGGTCATATTATGCATTAGTAAACAATTTAGCATATTTAGCGCAGAAAATAATTGTGAAAAAGACTGGAAAAACGGGGGGGGGGGGGGGGGGGATGTTTCACAAAGATTCTAAGTTGAACTTAACATTATTGTAAGCCATTTGTAGCCTTGGAATATATTATATTCAAAATCAAAAATTCAAGTATTTTAGACTTTGCCTGAATTTGAAATCAAGAACATGAAATCTCCTTGATAATAGAACATATTAATGATTTAACATATTAATGATTTGAATCAACATTTCATGCCTTAAAAAAAAAACTGTTACAACAATTTTTGAAAGAAACTAAATTCTTTCCATAATGTTTAGGTAAGTCCAACTAAGAGTTGAGTTCAACTTTCTAGAATATTTGTGAAACACCCCCCCCCCCCCCCATTCAGTCGAACAATGCAGAGGTTACAGTTGCAAGTCCCACCGAAGTCAAAATTTTCTTGCCCAGTCTGAATGGAAATTCCCTTTGAGATTGTGATATTCCTATAGATTTTGTACAAAGCCTACCATGAGGCTATCGCAGGCAAGGCGTTAATAACTTATCAAAAAAATCAGGCTTTCTGCAAATTACATGATGTTCCTAAAAAGCTTTTACCATTTAAACTTGATATTTACTACGTGCACTGACAAAACATTCAACATACAATTGTGTGCAATGTGGACACAAGTTTGGAAGTTTAATCCTTTAATTTGTTTTAAAGGAATGTTAAATAAATCACCATCTTCATGGTTCTATATCAAAATAATAACAATCACACTTTAAATGGTCGACACATGGATAAATAAACAACACCAAAATAACATCAAACATAGACGTCAACTATGACAACAAAACTAGATTGCCTACACTTTGTGATTATAATATGCATTGTCTGTTGCAAAAAATGAAAATAATAATGCTTCTCAACTCCTTTATAAATAAAGCATAATTGTGGAAAATTGAACCAAAGAAAATAATTAGATATAGTGAAAATTAATGACGCTAATTTAAACACACTTTATACGTGACGGGTTCAACTTGGGACATTTTTTACAGACACAAACACCAACAAAATTAAAATAAACTCATTCATACATAATTATAAATATATATATATATATATATACCCAACACAAACAAAGAATGATATGTTCTTCTTTTGGTTTATACATGTATATACAGATAGCTTAATCGGTGCCCAGCACCGTTTACAGGCGTTTTACATAAACCCAAGGTTAGCCACAGAGAGTGGTAGAAAAGTCGATATAAAAACAGCACACATTTAGAAAGAGATACAAATTACCATTTGATCCTGATATCACTGGCGTACATCTGCACAAAGTTCTTTTGTTCAAGGGGGGATAAATAAACAGATCAACTCCTCCCCCCTTTTGATCAAAAGATATCGCTTACAGATCTACGCCAGTGCCCGAAATAGAGATACGTACTACAAAAATAGGTTCAGAGAACTCGCACTGTGTACTTTACTGATACTTGTACCGGGCTATTCACTAACGACAAACTTGAACATTGAAACACAAAAATGTAATGCATCAAGCATTGTTTAGAAAGTAGAAATCATGATGTAAATCATTGTACACTTAAATACACATAAAATGTTCAAAATATACATACTATTATGAGATGTCTAAAACTTTGCTTAATGTTTTCAGTCATGTGAGGTATTCAGAGGAACTGATATTGGAATAAAAACACTTAGAATTTGAACACTTTTCACGACTCATATGAATGAGATGAAAATACTTTCAAAATATCTATGGCCTATATTAAAGGTTGACTGACAAGAAAACTACCTAAAAATTGTGTTTTACTGTATCTAAGGTAGATTTTCATGAAGATTACTAATAAAAACATATTTTCCGCGTCGGAAAACCCAGTAAAATTTAAAAAAAAAATCAACTTTTAAATTCACTTTAGTAATCCCCGTAAAAAAATTGAGTCCTGGTGAAGAAAAAAAAACGTCCTCTTTGTGACATCACATGCAGGCAATCGCAGTATAGCTCGGTCATAGACGTATACGCTGAGTGCAATACTCACGTTGACAAAGAGATATTATTTCGATATTTTTTTCAATATTTGCAAACATTTGTTAAAGTTTATATCATGGACGATCTACACTCAGATGTATTGCTGCAAGCTGCTATAATTCATTTCTTAGGAATTTTCAGTTAAGCCTCAATTTACAAGCAAAAACGAGTTTGTTTTACTAGCAAGTCATAGGCTCTGCATGTAAACCATGCACGTTCCTCCGTATTGTGGTGTGCTTGTGATGTCATGATCCGGGTTGCACGTGCGCACATTCCCGCTCCGCTATAAATAACTTTTTTAGCAGCATGGAACGCCGATGCGAAAACAAGCAAAAAAGTTGCATGGAATTTACCTTCTTTGCCCAACTTAAGGATTTCTTTGAAAAAAAGAGTGTGGTATATCAATATAGGCACATATTTAAAGCTATAAACCTGAATCAAAGCCGGGATTTCACCATACCTTTAAATTACATTTTACATTAAAAATCTTTAGAACCAACTCTAACAAATTGCTTGTTGACATGAAAGTTTCACCATATGAATAAATGAAGTAGGTGAGATTTAAAATAATGTTCTTCAAAATGAAAAAAAGAGAAGAATATATTTGTAATAACTTATCAATTATGACCTAAATTTGTTCTCAATGAGTAATTATTAGCCCATGTAGTACTGGTCCATAAATTTAGGACTGGGATCTACGGACTACGGTTATAAGATGGTGATGATATATCAAAATCAAATAATCTCATATGGGTTAATGGGGGGGGGGGGGGGGGGGGGAGGGGAACTAAGAACCTCATACATACTTCCTATGACAAAAGCAGGAACATTTGAAAGCAGTTTGGTTGAGAGCAGAGCACTGTATTGTATAATCAGATATAATCTTGAATGTATACCAGTAAATTATAGATATATATATTTGTATAATATATATAATATATATACATTTTGTTGTTGTGAATGTATGGCAGACTTAACAAAATATGCCTATGCTTGAAATGTCCTTGTTGTTGTGCACACTACTTTGGATAAAGCTCAATATATCTGACATGGTGTCTAGAGAATGTATTATAAATGACAAAATAATGCAGAATTATTTGCTTTCACTATACCCAAGATTAGATTCTATTGATCGCAGTAACTGGTGAATTCTGTATTCCTAATTTTACGATAGAAGATCCAATTAATTAATTTCATAGCATATCTATAATCTTAGTCAATAGCTTCAAATTTGTTTCTATATATGCATAAAACATAATTTATTTGTTAGCATAATTACTATTTAGGAATCAAAGCTGCTAGCTTTATAATACTGATTTAAAAAAATACTAAATAATGTTTTTTACACGTCTAAATTACTACTATACACCCATAGCTACAGCTATGAGAAAATATATTAGCTTTGGTCAGAGAAAAAAGATTTGCTCAAATTAAATCATATTTCTATAACATAATAAAATACAAAATGTTGATTGTGTTCATAATAATTTATAATCCTATTAAACATACTTCCAATAAAAGAATGTCTCCAGCTTCTGTGTTGCGGAGGCATACAAATGGGACAACGAGACACATTAGACATATTGGTATTTGATACAAATCCACGTCCTACAAATGAAAATATAAACATTAATTGTTTACCTGAGAACTACGAATAGAATGATGTTCTTTGTTAATCTGCCATAAACTGTATATTAAAACAAAATGCAAATAAATCTCTCTTAGCTGCTCGCACTGTACCTAATTAAAACAAGGACACTGGCGAAATATAACAAAACTTTTGTTTTTTCCCCAGAGACTCACAAAAGCAAAAGAAAAAGCACACCCAAAATAAATCATAATTATGGCACCAACTAAATAGCATCGCAAATAAAGCATATAAGCAGAACCGGCTAATAAACATTCACTCTTTTCCCCTTTATTACCTTTGGTCCGTTCTAACAGCCACCACCATGTTTTAAAGCAAACTACCCACCTCAGGAAATGGCAAGACTGGTGTAATTGTAGCTATTCAAAACTCTTAAAGGGATCTAGTAACTTTGTTGACATGTGATGAAAAGTGATGAATGGTTGATGAATGTGTATTGCTGTGATCCGATATGTCCACTGATTAATGTGTGAACATTCCAGGTTAAATGGATGTTATATGGTCGAGTAAAGAGTGAAAGTGCAAAGTGATATTCACTAACTCATTGCACTGACTTTGTACATGGTTATTACTATCCAGTGGATAGTTTAAAATCTGAACACTTAAATCGGAAATTCAAAAAACCGAATCCTGTCACATGCTTCTATTGTTAATACAAATACAACAAGGTATGAGAGAACCGCTAGAGTTCCAAAGTAAGTTTTGAGGATTTGGACAATGTTACTAGATCCCTTTAACCCATTCAGGACTGGTCCCCAAAATACTCAGGCTTGGATCTATGAACAATACTTGTTATAGCAAAAATCAATCAGTCCTGAACAGGTTAATACATTGAAATTCTAATGTAGCAATGAACGTTTTTTTAGACACATCCAATAAGTTGATGTTTATCATCCTTCATCCAGTTGAAGCGGGATAATCTAGAAAAATTACTTTTGTAAGTGCGACATATCGCTGACTGACTAACAACTGGATTAATTCTCTGTGTCTTTGATATCGGCCACCTGTATATAACTGCCAACCTGCCTATAGTGGCCACCAAAAGTGATCCGCTGCAGAGAAAAAAGGATCTTATGGAACCTGGCTATAATAGGGTTACCTGTTAACAGTGGCTGCTTTTCTTGTTTCCCTTTAATAGGTGGCCACTATACACAGGTTTGGATGTACATATTTACCCCTTTAGATATAGACCATGTGTATATGTATGGTGAAACCTTGCACCATTGGCACTGTGATAGTTCAACATTCACACAAGACAACTCAACATAAATTGCAGGTTTGCATCGCAATGGCAAACGTGAGATAATTAGCAAGAAGCATTTGTTGCCATGTCTAAAGTGAGTGAGCAAAATCGTGGAGTAAATTCCCTGTTATCTCAGACAAGTCGACTCGACTCGGTCCGTACGTTGCAGGTGTTGAGTCTAACTTTTTGTCCTTTCTTTGTTGATCTTGTCGTTTCTATCTATTCCTTCCCCCGCAGAGACAGCACCACCGTCATTTGGTCATCGTCGTCGACTTCACACCCAGGTTAGATGAAGACGTCGACGTCGACGAAGAGGCAGTTGTGGTCGCTTTGTTGGGAAACTTTGCTCCGCCGGTGGGTTGTGATGTTGTAGGCGCCGTTGAGTTAGGGGTCATCTGTGCCCCCGGTTTGTTCCCCACCCCTACCCCGCTCCCCCCACTGCTCCCTATGGAGACACGCTTCCCGTTCTTGGAGCCCGAGGATGTGGCGGAGGTGTTTGCCTCAATGTTCTTCTTGCCTGAGTTTGTGGCGGGGTTGCTGCCACTGTTGTTGCCGTTGGTGAGCGAGTCTCGCCTCTCGTGGCTCCTCTTCTTCTCTTCCTCCAGGGCTGTGGCCATCTCGGAGTAGTACTTCAGCGCCGTCCTTACAGGCTCGATGATATGTTCCTGGTCCGGGAAGAAATGAGTAAAAAAAAGCCTTAAAATGAAACACTGTATAAGTAGAAAACACATCATAATGATACAATAATATTTTTATACTTGCAAATGGTTCAAGATTATCTCAGTGCAACTTAACTTTAAAAATACTGAATGAAATATAATCAGTTTCTTACGTCAAGTTTTGGGAAGAGCACGCCAAGAGCCTCAAAGAGTGGTAGGAGCACGAATCTGATGAAGCCCGTCTGGGATGTATGCTTCGTCACCTTATCCCTGTCCATGAAGGGAGCCACAGGGAGACCCTCCAGCTTCTCCATGTCACTCTGTCAAGAAACACACAAAATAGATGGATATATTTCATAATTATAGTGAACAAATATAGTGATTTATTGATTAACAGATCTACATGTATGATTGATTGTCAAATCCATAATCAATTCCATTAATGAAGGTTTTCTGGGATGTACGCTTCGTCACCTTCTCCCTTTCCATGGAGGGAGCCACAAGGAGACCTTCTAAATTCTCCATGTCACTCTGTCGAAAAAGGGCATAAATAATCAACCAAATTTTGATTTATATATCATTGTCAGATGAATTTCATATTTCCATTTCAAATTGATTATAAAAATGAAGGTTTTTCTGAGATGTATGCTTTGTCTCACTCCCTCTGTCCATGAAATAAGTATGTGAAATTAGACAACGCAGTAGCCTTGTTGCACTAGTAGAGCTATTAATCGGCGCCTGCTGATAACCACTTTTACCGACATGAAAGTTAATAAGTGGGACTGACCTGATTGAAGAACTCTTGCAGCAGACAGTCGATCCACGGTTCGGCCACATCCATCGGCCTGGCCTCATTGGAGATGTCTGCTACCTTGATGCAGATGGTGGTCAGCTAACGAATGCAAACAAAGTGAAAAAATTTGTTTCACTATTATGTAACAAGAAAATGTGAAAATTTATTCAATCTTTACAGCTTGAATTTAATTTTAAATTGTTGGAAGACGATATTTGTGAAATCTATAAAAAAAAGAGAGAAAACAAGAAGGAAAAAAATGTGCAAGAATTCCACCCGAAAAAAAACATTTTATTTGGAATGTCTATTATCCAACTGTACAATGCTGATGAACACTGTAGCTTACAGCAGAATTGATATTAACCCGTTCAGGACTGGTCCTGAACATACTCGGGCTCGGGTCAATGGAGAATAAATGTTGTAGCACAAACGGGTTAATATAAAATTTCATATTTTTGTGATCAACAGTTTTTAACTGTTATTCCTTCATATGAAATAGCAATGCAGATGAACTGGCATGCTGACTTACAAGGTGCTTGTGTTTTTTATTGCTGAAGTCGAAGGTGGAGATGATGTCCTTGAATCCGTTGAGGATCTCGTTGTGCTTAGCCATGTCGGTTGCTAGGATACAGCGGATGATGCCTTCCCTCACCTGCTTGAACATCTCGGGGCTCAGGTTCTTGAAGATGTTGCAGTGTGGCTGCAAGGAGACAAACAACAAATTAAAATTGCATTTACTTATTTTATCTATATTTATTTATTTATTCATTTCCATATTTTTGTCTCAAAACAATAAACTACAGGTGATAAGGTATAAGGTATAGACAAAAGTACAACAAAAACTTTGAATTGTAGAATAAATCAGTGAGAGTTTTTTTTTATATAGTGTGAGCTAGTGCAAGAAAAATAACAGAAAAAATATTATAGCATATTTTGTTTTCAATTCAAAAATAGAATAAACTGACCAGAAATATATAATATAAATGAAAAACGAGCAAAGAGAATTGGGCTTTGCCGGGAATCAAGCCTGAAACCTCCGGATTGCTAAACTGGTGCTCTAACCATTGAGCCACAGGCCCTATTAATGGTGGCCGTTCCCTGAAACCCTTTTCAATGCTCGATGGTCAGAATATGACATCAACTTAGGGATATAATAATAATAATAATAATATATCGCACTTTAATATATAGCACCTAATGCAGAACAGCCTCTAAGCGCATTATTACCCCTGCATATGGTACAGTTCAGACCCGCACAATTATCTTGTACACATTCTCAACTCCCCGGGGAGCATACTAGTGGCGGGCAACCCTATAGGTGCACCAAAGTATATTTGTATGTTAAAGGTAATATCTCAAAGATGGTGAATTGAATGTTGCTGGAAAAGATTCCAGTGTGGCTGCCATGAGACAAAGAAATGTTTTGTTTGTTTAACAACAATTTATTTCCACATAATGTGAGTGCAATGAAGATGATTGAAAATATTGATGTTTCAAAATTTGTTTGTGTCAAAAAAGAAAATGGCTTGAACATTCGCAATGGGACAAACAAAGATGAAACAAATTCATGAAAAACATAATCACAAGCAGACGCACGTGGGGTTTGAACCCACGACCTCCTGATTACTGGACGCTAGACTACCAATATCACTCGATGGTTAGGGCTTTGATATTAGGTTCTTGATCACCCAACATACAATGCAGCAGTTAAGTAGCTTTTTGTGCAGCTTTTTGTTAAGTATTTTTCTACCTACCTTCTCTAGGATTTTGAAGGCCACTGAGCAATGGTGGTTTTCTAGTGGGGAGATGTCGTTGTACCGGATCGCCAGCTCTGTCTGTGCATTCACCTGAAGGAAGAAGAGAAAGATGGGTTGTCAGGTAAAGTATCTTATGATATGAATAGTTTCTAGTTCAATATAGAGCTCTTAATGATAAATAATTGTTGGGTACCCCAATTATACTAAAGCAAAATGTTTTTTTCCAGCACATTATGAAAGTGTAATTCCTGCTATATACAAGTTCAGTCAAACCTGTCTTAGTGGTCACATGTCTATGGCAGCCAACCTGTCTATAGTGGCCACCAAAGTGTTCCCCTAGAGTCAAACCTGTCCTAGTGGTCACATGTCTAAAGCAGCCAACCTGCCTATAGTGGCCAGCAAACATGATCCCCTGGAGAGAAAACAGTTTTATGGTACCTGTCCATGATGACGATCATGTGACCAAATGCGCACATCTCATTGGTTCAAATGCGCACATTTTCTGACTTGCAATTAATTGCAACTTTGCAATTGATTGCATCTTGTCCTGCAACGGGACCCATGTATTCATGTTCTTGTTTCCCCTTAGGTGTTCACTACAGACCCTTTGGACTATATTCCATTGTTGTGACCATATGGGTGCACACAGCAGGATACAATTACATATAGGCTGAAGACTAGATCTATTCCACTGTTTCCACCTTTTTTGATGTGATACAAACAAATGAAACAAATGAAAATTAAGAATCTGCAGTCATGATGATGAGAAAAAACAAAAGGTTGATTTTGCATAGAAATGATTCCCGTTCTGGACTGCTATTAATGTCCATTATATTGAGTAAACACAACCTACCAGGTAGGCATCATTTTTTTTTGCTGTGTGTCATTAATTATCCCTTGATTTCAATTATTGTTCTTTGCAGATTTGTATTTGAATATACAACTGCATACCGGGTAGGCATTATTGTAGCCAGGGTGGTCTAAATCATCGTTTTAATCTTGATTTATTTGATTCTTCTTTTGCAGATTTGTATTTGAATATACAATGTACAACTGCATACCTGGTAGCCATTATTGTAGCCAGGGTGGTCTGAATCATAATTTAATCTTGATTTATTAATTATTTTATTTGTGTGTTGTTGTTTTTTTCATTCAGTTTATCCCTTCATTTAATTGATTGTTATTTGCAGAATTTAATATTCAACTGCAAACCTGGTAGGGTATTTTTGTAGCCAGGGTGGTTTAATTATAGTTGAATCTAGTATTAATTGATTGTTCTTGATTTAATCAATTGTATCTGTACTGTAATATATACCTGGTAGGCATTATTGTAGCCAGGGTGGTCCAAATCATGGCAGATGGCCGACGTGAGCATGACCATGCAATCCAATTCGCCAATCTTCTTGGGTAGATCCACCAGCCAGATCATACCGTACATCTACAGAGAAAGGGAGAAGAAAATAAATAGCTTTAGTTGAGTAAAATCTACCAGCCAGATCATACCGTACACCTACAAAGAAAGGGAGAAGAAATAGATAGCTTTAGTTGGGTAAAATCTACCAGCCAGATCATACCGTACATCTACAAAGAAAGGGAGGAGAAATAGATAGCTTGAATTGGTTAAATCTACCAGCCAGATCATACGGTACATTTACAAAGAATGGAAGGAGGGAAACTAATAAGCATAGATTAGAAGGATTTAATTCCAAAGATGTCTGACATTTGTGACCGGATATAGCAAAAACCCTGCACTTGTTGGTAAAATCAAAATGTAGATTTTCAAGCCGTAAGAAAGGCCTCATCATAAAAGTGTTCATTTGATGTCTTCTTTTTCTAATACAGATCTGAAAATATTAGGAAAAGATATGATTGTTTTAATTTTACAAACATAAGTCTTTTACATACATTATGTGAACTTAAAATGCCCATTTCTTCAAAACATGAATTACCGACAAGTGCAGGGTTTTGCTCTCTCCAGTCACATTTGTTTGTTTGGTTTTATTTCTGCATTTTTTGTTCTTCATAAGCTAGTCCAGACAATCCTATTGCAGGTTCTTTTAGCAAAGTAGGTACCATTGGTCTAGCTGCATTCTGTGAAAAGTTTTAAGTACAAACGTGTCAGGTACAAGTTACCATTTGAAACTAGAGGCTTCTCAGTCTTACAACTGAAAAGTTGATTTAATATGGTTTCATTCATTTTTTATTATGAAATTGATACAAAATATATAATTTTCACAAATTCAGGAGTGGTTAAAAAATACTAGAGCTGTTGGTATATGTAAAATGCTGCTTATAACAAAATCAAACAGTCTTATATGGGTTAATAATTAGTTTCTCTTACCATTTGTGAGACACAGAAGCAGTGTTTGAAGTTGTGGAATGGTACGTTGTTGTAATGCCTGAACACTTCAAAGAGGAAGTTCTGTAGAATTGGCATCTGTAAATGAAAATAAAAAGAATATCATGTGGTATTTTCATCACAATACATCTTACTGAGCCACAACAATTTTTAGATGTTAACATAGACCTTATTTGTCTAGTTGTATGGGTAAACAAAGAAGCATAATCATAAATATCTCCATCATCATAGCCGCCGCCGTCGTCGCCGTCGTCGCCGTCGTCGTCGTCGTCGTCATCATCATCAACAACATCATTGTCATCATCTGCGTCATTACCATCATCATCATCATCATCATCATCAACAACATCATTGTCATCATCTGCGTCATCATCATCATCATCATCATCATCATCACCATCATCATCCCCATCACTATCATCATCTGCATCATCATCACCATCACCATCACCATCACCATCACCATCACCATCACCATCATCATCATCATCATCATCATCATCATCATCATCATCATCGTCGTCACAACCACCATCACCACCAGTAAGTAACACCACTCTCGCACCATCTCTACCACCACCTTTTTCTTACCTCGATGTTGAACTTGGCCACGAAGTCGAGGTCGAGGTACATCTGCTGGAGTAGGAGCATCATCTCGGCGTCCTCCCACTGCCAGTTGTCGAAGGTCGGCTGTCGGAGGTACTCCCTGATGTCGTCTGTCAGCTGCAGGTGTCTGCTGAAATGTGGCAGCAACAAATACAAGAGGGGGGAAGCAAATAGAACCACATCAACAAGACAGGAAACAAAGAAAGCCTTCATGTTTTATTTCACATTCATTCAGTTTGAATTTGAAGGCAACCAATTAAGTATAACAATAAATCACATCAAAATGCATTTTTTTTTTTGACAATCAAAGATAAAACAAAAATATTTGCATGGATTGATACAAAGAGACAAAGAGACACAGAAATGTGTGGTTGTGGTGAACACTTCTTTGTTCTTTATACCCTCTACAGCGCTGCAAACATTTTCTGGCAAGTTATAGAATAATTAAACATGCAATATGTATGTACTTGTCTAAATAACTCGACTCTTGCAATCGTATATGAAGAATAGAAGCCAATACTAATTTTTCTATTTTAAGCAGTGAAACCGTATAACACTGGGCTTATCCCACAAATCTAGCCTCAAAGTGGTAGATTAATTAGAGGAGGTATACCATACATTATATGTACGTACTGTAAACCCTCATCTTACATGCATAATTGTGTCCTATGCATGAAATTAGTGTCATTTTTCAAATACACAGCTCAATCTGATTAACATAATACAGTATATACAGGACTAGCTGGTCCCCGAAATAGTTAAGCTACAGTATTATGGAGAAATGTGTGTAATCACCCAACTTGATACGTTTCTAATGGGTAAACAAAAAAAAAGATTACAGGATAGTTTGTCACATGTATCCCAATTTAATATAGTCCAAGGCCCATAGCCAGGGGGGTGCGTTGGGTACGTATGCACTCCCCAAATTTAGAGAGGTCCATTTTTTGTCGGTCTCTGATCCCCCTTTTATCGGTCTCAGGTCCACTTTTTAACCAGTGGTCTCGGCCTCGAAAATTCTTGGTGATGGACAACCCCCCCCCCCACCCCCCCCCCTCTCCCCACTTTACACGACTCAACCTGTGGTCTCGGTCTTGGTCCCGTTTCTGTAAATTATGCACCCCCCCTTGAAAAATCCTGGCTACGGGCCAGTAATCCTCATGGAAACTTATATTTTCAGTAAGGCAAGAAGAAATCAACACTGTAATTTGGGCACCATTTCTGATAATTTTTACCCATTAAATTCATGATTTTTCCTTTATTTTTCATTCAATGATTTTGTTTCCTGTTTGGTAAGCAGTTGCCCTCTCGGTCGGTCGAGTTTGATCATTTTCTATGGTATACTGTATAGGGAATTCATCCCCTGAAATGCTTGGCTACAACCAGGGTAATAATAGGGTTATACCATAAATAGTATAATGTGCCTCGGAATAGAATTTCTAGATTGATAGTGCAATATAAATGCTGTACTATTATTATTTCTATTTTAATGAAACATTGGTTGAGTTTATATGCGTTTGATTTTTTCGGTATCGCCATGTACAGGAAAGAGAATATAGGAATGGATAGTTTAAGCAAACCTTGCCCCCTTCCCTCTATGGCCTCATAAGGGGTAAAGTAACATTGTTGACATGTGCAAAAATTGAGGAAGGGTTTATAATAAAATGTGTATTTCTGTAATCCGATAATATGTCCACTGATGATGTGTGAAAATTCCACAGTAAATGAAAGTTATATGACTGAGAAATTAGCAAAAATGCAAAGTGATATTTGCTAAATCATTGCACTGACTTTGCACACAGTTTAACATCTCCACTAGAGACTTTCAAATTCCAACACTTCATTCATACATATCTTTATAACAAATGAGAAATTCCCAATAACCAAAACCTGTTCCATGCTCCTATTGGTAATACGAATACAATGAGGCATGACAGAACCACTAGATTTCAAAGTAAGTAAAATTGTGGATTTTGACAATGTAACTAGTCCACTTGGCTATGTCCTTTAATCACATGCACAGCTACATGAGATACATTACTCTCTTGACGTCATAGTCGAATCGAATGTTGCGCTTGTTTCACTAAGCCCACCCAGACCTTTTAGACATGTCGTCAAAAGTCATCAATTTCATCTTCTTGGTACTTCCTCTTCCGTCCTCTATCCCCCGGAGTTTTGAAAATGGCCATATTCGGGGCATAAATCACCTCAAATTTGGGCGAAATCATACCATATTCGGGGAAGCCCATGTCATATTTGTCATATGTTCAGCAATTGCTATTCAACAAAAATAAATAATGGAAAAATATGTTGTTTATGAATAAAGGCAATCAATCAGCAATGTCACGGCCAGTTTATAGTTTCGGTAAAAAAAAAATTAGGATGTTTTGGGGCACATGCATGTCTATATGAGTTCATGTACATGTACATCATACTCTGACGTCCTAAAATAGTCTTTAATATGGGCCTAATTTTTTTAAATCCCAGCAGCGACTTCATCAGAGGCTAAAACAAAATCAACCAAAAAAGTTAGTTTTGACGGACATAGCAACACAGTATATACATTCTTCATGACTTCCTCCACCCCTTTCATCTTAATATGCCACAACCCGTATCCATTTCCTAAGCAGAAAAAGAAAAAAGCAACAATAAAAGATTGCCTACAAATATTTAATAAATTGCATATGAATCACAAAGGAGTAAGGGCAATCTATTGGCAATGCCATTGCCAGCGTAGAGTAACAACTGCACAAATTAGAATAGATGGGAACGCATGAATGGCTACATGAGATACATTCATTCCCAGCCTTCTGACGTCATAGTCAAAGAGTTGTATTTGTTATATTAAGCCACCGCAGACCTCTTCGACGTGTAATAAATCAGTCGTTAAAATTAACTACGTAAAGGCCTGCATACAAATAGACATTGTCAGTTCTTCCTCTTCGTGAATCAATTATGGGGCTGAGCCTTCGATCCTAGCTGAATCTCCGTCAGAGGCTATAATAATGAAATCAGCATAAAACGTTCTTTCAACAACTGCCATAGCAACACGATATACAAAATTCCTCTTGAATTCTGTTTCCTTCCCCTTTCCTTCCATCCCTATCCATTTTCTAAGCAAAAACAGTCATAACAATAAATGATCGATATAAAAAATATGTTGTTTATGCATGAAGATGTCATACGAGCAATCTATCAGTGGAGTCACAACCAGCGTAGAGTTTCAACTACAAAAATCAGAATGAATGTATTGGGGCAAACGCATGGCTACATGAGTTACATTGTTCTAATGACGTCATAGTCGTAGTATTTGTTATATCAAGCCACCGCAGACCTCTCTTGGAGTGTCATAAAAAAAGCCGTAAAAATACATGCACCTTGTGTAATACATCTCTGTTCCTTTAAGCTCTTCGCTTTCTCATTTCCAGCTTATGTTGATGTTTAACTCTTAATGTGCCAGGGATTTTAATGCTCTATGGCATTTGTGTGAATTGTAACTTGCAAAAATGCGAGCTTGGAACTCTAGGAGTTAACTTATTCAAGACGATTTGAGTTTGGTATAAAATTAATTCTCCTTTGATAGCTCACCCCAAGATATCTAATAGACACTGGTTAACCCATTGAAGAACAGTTGATGTTGATATAACATTCATTCTCCATAGACTCCAGCCTGGTTATTTTGACCACCAGTCCTGAAGGTGTTAAATGTTTACATTGCTATTAAATGTAACCCTTTCCTCATAGATATCATTATTCCTATTGAGCTAAAAACATGGCCACCCAGGTCCCAGAGGCAAGGAATTAACAACTGTCTCGGGCAGTTTAAGAGATAAAAATTCCTCTTGAATTTATTGATCTCCCATATTATTCAACTCCCCCAAGCCCCCCAATACTCTAGCCAAGAATAACAATAACACTATTAAATGCACACATGCATTCATATACAAATATGTATGAAAATATGTGGCTCATAAATCATGCAACAAAACAGCGAGCTCAATCAATCAGCAAGGACACTATCAGTTTGGAAAGTTTATTGCAATAAAAAGAAGAAGTCATCCATTTGAGTCAAACAGCGACTACGTAGCTATCTGTATCTGCCTGCTGCGAGCGTTTCACCGAAGCCACAAATCTCATTTACCTGATGGACCATCTCTCTGAATCCCTTCCTTACATTAGCGGCCAGCCCGAGACCATTAGGGCTGAGAAAACAAGATTTACCCTCGGCTGTCTGAGGCCCCTTTCAGTTTCATACTTAAAGACAAAATGTCTCCATTCTTGTAGATGATTTCAGATGCAGAGACACTATGTACCCTTATTCACACCTTAAGGAAAGTCTGCATTGAGGAGAACCTTTGTTTTGTAGCTGCTGTTGTTGATGTTGTACATGTAGATGTAGTTGTTGTGTTGTGTGTGTGTGTGTGTGTGTGTTTGTGTGTGTGCGTGAGTGCGTGTGGAACTAGGGACCCAAACAAATGGGTTGAGTTGAGGATTATTCACATTTTTGTATGTCACTAAATGTACTTTTGAAACCTATCAACCAGACCTCAATATCGTCGTTAATTAGCAACATTGTCACGCTACATCAAAATGAATATGCCAATTAGCAACAGCTGCTAGCTACAACTAAATACTAATAAGCCTCATCAAGGCCAATTAGAGACTTCATCTTAAAAATAATTAGGGGCAATTAAGGGCCACAGCTAAATCATAATCAGATGCAATTGCATGTTATACCAAAAGCAATCAGATTTGAAAGGCTTAATATGTATATTGCTAAAATTCTTTTTTTTTGTGGGTGTTTTGAATTTTCACTTTAATCTTGGCCCAAATTAATCCATTTTCCTTGAAAGGTTCACAGTCTTTTCTGCAAGCATAAAGAATCACACAGATGTACGACTATACCCCCATCCAAACAATGTGTTTGCACATGATGGCAAATTTACCAAGTCCCTTTAAGTTTAATGCCTAATGAACCACACATGGCACATGCAATTCGACAAATGTTTCATTACTAGTGCACTTGTCTTGAAATCAGTAATGGCTTCTCAAGACCAGAGGCATACCAGGGATCAACCCTGATGGGAAGAGAGAGATTAGGGGTGGGGGCAACTTCCCAGTGATTGTGAGTGTATGTACGATGACCGGGGTAATAATGTAAAGCACTTAGAGATGATTATTAACCCTAGGCGCTATATAAATTGCAAACATTATTATTTAAAAAAACATGTAATGGAGATTTGGACAATTTAGCCCCAAAATGCTAAATAGAATCCCCCCAATAAGGGGAGGGGGGGGGGGGGGCTGTGGGGAAAAGGGGTTAACCTAGAAATGCGGTCAAGAGTGTGTATGTGTCCCAATAGGGAGGAAACTTTGCCCAAAACATATAAATAGTTATAATTATAGATGGAGGAGTGTACTTGATAAGGGGAAAAGAGGGGGGGGGGGGGGGGAACATCCCAAATGAGCAAGAACGGGGGAGGGGCTCTGTCTAAACTATAAATGGACCTATTTAATTTGAATTTCTCTTTTTCTTTCTTTTGTTTAGTTGTGTGTGCTTTTTTTTTGGGGGGGGGGGGGTGGGGTCAGCATAGACGAGGAGTTGGAAAACTACCCCATGAAGGAAAGGGAAGGGGGAAGGGAGCCTCTGCCAGAACTATAAATGGAACTTTTTAATTTCTCTAGGTAGTGGGGGGGGGGGGGGGGGGGGGGGGGGGAGGGGTGACAGGTTACAAAGTCTGACAGGGAGTCATTGCCCTCCCCCTTGCCCCCAATCCAATCGTTTGAACATGTTTCTTTCAAAGATTTTGGTCATATCTACGTCATACCCAACTTCCAGGAAAACTGGCAGACAGAAGTTTATCCAATCAACCCTCACTTCACTGTGTCTACAACTGAACATCACGTTCCATAAAAATAAATATTTGTATTAAAACAAAATCACCTTAATCTCTTAGTAGGTAATTTCGTCTAACATTCATCATTCCCCTTTTTTTTAAAGCTGATGAATATCTCTATGTCATTCTCAATCTTCTAGCGAAGCTTTTAATAATGAGGCTTCTTTAATATCTGACCCATCACTTTATTTGCAGAAAAAAACGGAAGAATATTCTCTACAAGTAACTATGTAGGTTTTCTGAAATGTATTGTTCATGGGGGGGGGGGGGGTAAATAGATCATGGAAATGAAATAGCTTGAGGATCTACTCTAGTGCTACGGGCAGTTCTATTCTTCCAGTTATAATCATAATTATTTACAATTTCACATCTTTAGTTAACAACACTAGCACTTGCCCGATTGTCCAGGTTAGTTTATAATTGATGTCGGGCAAGACAAAGTTCATTGGTCTAGTTTAATTGCCTGATCGGGCAGCTAAAATTAAAACAAAAAAGTAATTCCTCTTGTGTGAATCTCAGCTGGACACAAGTGAGAAATTTGTCAAGCGAATCAAGCTTAGTAGCGCCATTAATTTTGTATTTCTGTTTGACATTATTTTTTTTTTATGATTGAAAATGAGCAAAGAAAAATAGGCTTCGCCGGGAATCGAACCAGAGACATCTACAGGCATTGCTAGACCGGTGCTCAACGATTGAGCCAAGAAAACTCAAGTTTTCTGTTCAGGAAAGAAACATTTAAACAATTTTTAAAAATGTTTCGCGGGGGTTCAACTCACGAGATCTTGCTGAACTTCTCCCAGACTCTCTTCTGCTCATCCTGCGTCTTCCTGAGTTTCTGTTTGTAGAAAGGCAACTGGTTCTGAGAGCTAGCCACAAACTCCTTGGTTAGGCCCAGCCAGCTTAAGTGTTCAACGCTCTGTGAGAAGAGAAATCAAAATGTAAAACCTTCTTGTTTAAAATCGGCATGCAAATTGAGATAAAATCCATGTTTTATCCTTAAAAAACCCTAGATAGAACATGAATTTCTGTTTGTAGAAAGGCAACTATTTCTGAGAGCTGGCCACAAACTCCTTGGTTAGGCCCAGCCAGCTTAAGTGTTCAACGCTCTGTGAGAAGAGAAATCAAAATGTAAAACCTTCTTGTTTAAAATCGGCATGCAAATTTTGATAAAATCCATGTTTTATCCTTAAAAAATCCTAGATAGAACCTGAGTTTCTGTTTGTAGAAAGGCAACTGGTTCTGAGAGCTGGCCACAAACTCCTTGGTTAGGCCCAGCCAGCTTAAGTGTTCAACGCTCTGTGAGAAGAGAAATCAAAATGTAAAACCTTCTTGTTTAAAATTGGCATGCAAATTTCGATAAAATCCATGTTTTATCCTTAAAAAACCCTCGTTAGAACATGATGTTTTGTTTGTAGAAAGGCAACTGGTTCTGAGAGCTGGCCACAAACTCTTTTGTTAGTCCCAGCCAGCTTAAATGTTCAACGCTCTGTTATTAAAGAGACAATGAAAATGTTCAAAATTATACTCAATACCTTCATCAAATTTCTCATTATGAACTGTAGAGTCTCATTTTTTGTTTGTAGAAAAAATGCAACAGGTTCTGTGAGCTGGCCACAAACTCATTGGGAAAGGAGATGAAAAAATGGTGAAGAGATGGTAAAAAGGGATGAAACAAAACATTTAAAAAGAGACTTTTAATATGTTCACAGTTACATGTACACATGAAATCTTCAACGAATGATCTATGTGTATGTACCGGTATAAAAAATATATCAACAGTTTATATTTAGTACCTAGAATCCCCAAGTTTTTTTGCAGGAGTTCAAAACATAACAGACGGTAAAAGAGAAAAGTTATCTAAAATGAGGGCTATACATGATGGGTGCTGGATTTTAAAAGCAAAAATTTTCACTTTAATAAAAAAAGGGGAAAAAAAATTGATATTGAACGACAACGAGTAATGAATGAGTGAAGTGAGAATCAAGGTCAACAAAATACCAGGTTGGACAAAGAAAATGAAAATCATAAAGATGAAGGGCTATGTACATGTATGGGTGATGCTGAATTTTATGGGGAAAACTTTCACTTTAAAAAGGCATTCTTAAATGTAGGGGCGAACAAAGCATGAGTGATGCTGGGATTAAAGTTCCACAAATTTCCACTTAGAAAATTGATAAAGAGTGACAAGTTATGAATGGTGAAGCCACTTTCAATGTCGAAAAATGTCTGACAGAAAAGAAGAAAAAATGGACAAAGTAATCCAGAATAAAAAGTTATTGAAAGGCATAGGCATGTTTATCCCATGACGCCACTTTTCAAGAGTGCATGGAAATGAAGCCGGGCTGGTGTTGACGGGTAATAAATCGTGAGAAACACAATACTCAATCCCAGGGTGGATTGAGATAGCTGAACAAGGAAGATAGTTAAAGGGGACCACCAGGCAAAGAACAACACATAATGTTTTGGTACCGTTGTGCGATATCGAATAGATACCCACAATTTTGCAAAGGGATGTGTAATTCATAAACAATGCAATTAATTTCCACCACTTACCGAACCATTATTATTTCATGGTTCCGTACACGCCAAACATTTGCGAGTGCGCCAATTCTATTCACGCGTACGTTTGGAGACAATAGAGTCACGGACAATGCATTCGTCCTAGACAAAATGTAGTCTTTGTATGCAGACCCCTGAACACATCTTGTAGTATGGTAATGCTTTTTTTCAATTAAATAATTTTTCTGAAAACCTTTTTTTCTGAAAAACATTTTTTCTGAACTTTTTTGAGGAATGGACTACTCAAAATGTTACCTGTTAAACAAAATAAATATTTGTTGGATGGTCGTACCCTTTAACCCATTCCGGACTCTGGCCCCGTGCTGGGGTCTATAGAGAATGCATGTTAAACCAAACAACCATTAAAGTACTGATGGGCAATGACATTGATTTCATCCATTATAATTCAACCAAAATCACTCAAGTGGACAAGCCTGCATGCTGTGTGTACATGTATGCGCTTGTGTAGCTTTTGCATGCAGCGTACAAGCGGTTGAATTGAGTCTATGGTAATAAGACCTTTTTATTTCAAACATTTCATGGCTCAAATAGTCAAATTCAAAGCAGCTTTTGTCCAAATCTTAACATTAACAGATAAGGGCCCGTTGCAGAAAGAGATACAATCGATTGTAAGTAACAATTTATTGTAAGTCAGAAAATTTGCACGTTTCAACAAATCAGATTAGCGCATTTAGAACACATGATCTGACTTACAATTAATTGTAACTTACAAACGATTATATGTCTTTCTGCAACGCGGCCAAGATATGATATATTATTTCATATGGTAGGTGATAAAAGCGTATTTTTCATTTTTTGTGTGTCGGGCGTTTCCCCAATACCGTTATTTGGCTTTAACTCATTTCTGGTATAGTCTTACCTCAAGTTTGTCCCTGAAATCTTCTACTTTATTGCGGAGTTCATAGACGACCGTGGGGATTTCTCCGCCGTCGACTAGCACCTTTTTCTCCAGTAGCTCCAACCTGAACACATCGAGGGAGGAAAGAAAGAAAAGGATTAATTTTTTCAGATTATCAAGCATTTTCTTTTCTTACCAGTTCATTTAACCCATTCCCTACTAGATTTGCAATTTCATAGATTTATTACAGGGCTCACCATGTTCCCATAGGCAATGGGTTAACATGTTCCCTACTAGATTTGCAATTTCATAGATTTATTTCAGGGCCCTCCATGTTCCCATAGGCAATGGGTTAACATGTTCCCTACTGGATTTTGAAATCCCATAGATTTACTACAGGGCCCTTTTTTACTAACAATGACTGTCGACTGGTAAGGACTATAGATAATCACTGTACCATACAAATATCAGGCAAAACAGCCATCGAGGAATAATAATACAAATAATAATAGATTGCATTTATATAGCGCTTAATACAGGGTTTCTATTAAGCCCTGTAGCAATTGCATTACCCTTGTTCATAAGGTACAATTCAAACCCACACAATTATCTTGTGCACCCTCTTAACTCCCTGGGGAGCATACTAGACTAGCCCTGGCTGCTCAGGGCGCTACAGGGCTTATTTAACACCCGACCAAAAGTACCCAACAGTTGTATGACCTGTGATCAAAATTTTAAAATAAATTGCATAATTTTCTTTTCCTTACCTTGATTCCATCTTTTGTATATCGAAGCCAAGTCTCTCTGCAACGCTTCCTGTAGTTTGGCAAGAAACAAAATAAATTTACATTATAAACAGTTATTGCCTACAGCACATTCTCAAAAATATTGAGAGGTACAAACATTGTATTTTCAAACTTGCCTAGGCTTGCCACATTGGGCAAACATCTAAAGCTTGCCCAAACCATATATTTCTTTAATACCTGAGTTTAAAAAGAGTATCTAATTTGTCACTCTCATTAACAATTATTGATTGATCAATGAGTATTTCTTACCTGAAATACCTTTTTGGTTGTTACCCCTCTTACAATAATTATTCTTAATTTGTATGTGCATTCAGCCTAAATGTACTTTTATATTGTCATAATTTTGTATGTTTCTTATATATTTTTTAAATTTTGAGAAAATAAATTGAATTGATTGATTCATATTCACTGCACCGCAAGCATGAACATGAAGTACATACATGTATGATACTTTTTTGCTAAATAAAATATTTGCATGATACAACCATGCACGCTGCACATGTTCACACAGTTTGAGACAAAACTGTGTCAAGTCAGCAGAGGAAGATAACCATCACGTATCACACAATGGCATAGTTTCCCTCTTTCTGCTTATCACATTGTGCTATCCATTGTCAATTGAAATTTGCAAAATGTTACAACTGGTAAGATTCAGCCATACACAATTGAACAAAATCAGGCTAGTACAAGATAAGGCTATGCCACAAGTGAAAGATAGCGATCGACTTTTTAACACAATAGCAAAATGTGTCTTTCTTCTGTTTAACGTATATTATAGGTGCTAGAAGAAACAACTTGTTCCATACTTCACAATGGAGTAGCAAAGGGGGAGGGGAGTGGGAGGGGGAGTGGGAGGGGGAGGTGGGGAGTGGGAGGGGGAGGTGGGGGAGTGGGAGGGGGAGGTGGGGGAGTGGGAGTGGGAGGGTGAGGGGGGGGGGGGTGGGAGGGGTGAGGGAGGGGGGGACGGGGAGGGCTAAGAAAAGGATGAACGAGTGGGTGGGTGGATGGATGGATGGATGGATGGGTGGATAGATAGAGATACATGTATATACATTAACTATGAAAATAACTATGATAATAGTTGAGAGGAGTGCTAAATCAGTACATGTAACACTACAAAATATTAGATATTTGCATATATTTATAATCTCACCAAAATGCCTGCATTACTAGGCCATCAGACATACATAAATAAGTATCAATTCGGATAGTTCACCTCCGAAATGAACAGCTGTCCATTGTGAAGTGAACAGTTTTGCATTTTGTCCTCCGATAATGCTACTCTGTACCTTTAAAGAAGAAAAGGCAAGTAACCTTGTGGATGATGCTATCTATTTCTCCCCTTCAAGTGATCGAGATACAAGATACAGAAGGACATAAACTAGTTTGCTTACAAGTATTGATTTTGTTTTGCAGGCCGGGATGTGCGCCGAAGGGGAAAGAAGAAGAAAGTGGACTTCCTTTTTGCTTTAAAAGTTTCCCGTCTTTCATTTTTCTACTCTACCTTACATATATACTAACTCCTACTAACTTCCCTCTTCATATGTGTTTCTCCCCCATTCTACCCTCTCCTCTCTCAGACACTCTCTTCTCCTAAATTGCTCCGTCTTTATTCTTGTGTCTCTCTAGAACTTTATCTCCATCTCTTCAAAAATAAGTTTTCTTTTCTCTCTCTCTCTCTCTCTCTCCCCCTCTGACTTTCCCCCTTGCATCTTTCTCATACTTATCTATCCCTTTCTTCCATTCCTCAGAGACAGTTTCTTATTTCTGACACTCAAGGGCCTTTTAATGCTTTTCGATTAAGAAAATGCCTTCTTTTGCCCAATTGAATTTGTCCCTGACACATTTTATAATTGTTTTTTTTCTTTTTTCTTTGAGAGATTTATTACAAGATGACCTTTTTTTCTTCTTGACTCTAGCATTTCCCTACCCATGCTGCATAATGGTCAGTTTCTCTTTCTCTCCACCACCCCACTCCTCTCTAATTATTACTCTTCTTCTTAATATCTATCTACACATCTTTATCTACATTCTACATACAATCAGTTATGTTTATCTATATCTCCATCTCTTTTTCTCATCTTCTGTGATCATTAACTTGGAAAAATGTTCTCACTTCTAGTATTCAAGGCTTTGGGCCTTTAAATACACATAAAGAGTAATACCTTAATCTCTCTTCTCTCTCTACCTCTCCCTTTTTCTCCATCCTTTCAATCTGTTCACCAATCTCTTGCTTTCTCCCCCGTTTCTCGACCTCTCCAATCTCCTTAGACCTAGTTTCTGACTTAAAGCACTCAAGGTTTTTTGTATTCCATATCACTCACGACTATATCTTCTTTATGTTTGATTACTAAATAACCTTCACACATTTTCACATTTTCAAGCTATTTTTCACATTATAATTGATATGGGATAAGCTTCTTACTGAGAGCGATGGCCGACTAGCTACCATTCCCAGGTCTCACTGAGACCCAAAAGAAGTGGGAAATATGACAGTTGAATTCACAAAAGACTTTCCCTTCCTGCACTTAGAATCAGCGAAGTGCATGCATAGCGACCTGAATTATGTACAAATGTATAATGGTTGCAGAATTCAATCTTACCAGCTTTAACTTAGTAAAGCAAAGTGAAAAGATAGTGACCTCTATTATGAATAAAATATAACAGCAGCACAATTCAATTTTACTGCTCTTCACTTCAAGTAGTATTATGGGCGCAGGATTCTTCCTTACCGTCATAATGTGCCGCGACGACCTCCAGTTTATACCGAGAGTCGGGCGTGTTCTCGAGAAGTTTTGGTGAGATGTTGACGAGGTTGTTCTTCTGGTTGTACAGCTTGAGAATGTCGTTGGGACCAGCCTCTGCCGCTGAGCGGAAAACATCTGTAGCAAAAACAAAATTGTAGAACAATTTAGAGGGTGTTAACACGTTCCCTTTGAGATTCTGAAATCCGTACAGACTTTGTACATAGCCAACAGGGTTCCCATATGCAAGGGGTGAAGTATTTTCTTGTTTCACATCAAACCTCTCTGCGTCACATGAATGCTCAGGTAAAATGTGAAAGGAGTGATTAAAAAAAGCATGCTTTACAGTTTGCACACATGAACAAAATAAACAAAGTGTTTTTTTATCGACAGGTTACTACTGTCTCACAGCAAACAATTATTTTGTTTGTAACGTCTTGAGAAGCGTATCCAATCCTTATTTGTCAAAATATATATTTTGTTGGTATTATAAGTTTCATCTAGTCACCGCAACGTGAATTATTCATGCAAACAATCCAGCGAGAGATGAATTTAACATGAGCAACCTCATCATGATTGATTCCTTTTACATAATAGACAACAAATCAGGTGCATTATATACACCCCTGATTCGTCCACCATCACATAACAACATTTCCTTCTCTTTCCTTTTCCCTTTGTTAACCTGTTCCCTACTAGATTTTGCAGTTCCCATAGAGTTAATACAGTGCTCACCAGGTTCCCATAGGCAATGGGTTAACTTCTTCCCTACTAGCTTTTGCAGTCCCTATAGAGTTAATACAGTGCTCACCAGGTTCCCATAGGCAATGGGTTAACCTGTTCCCTACTAGATTTGCCGTTCCTATAGAGTTAATACAAGCCCCACCAGATTCTCATAGGCAATTGGTTGATACTTTTTGGGGGCTGTATTTTATCTTATCTCTAGATGTACACTTGAGCATTATACTTGGCTATTTCTCACTTTTGTATCCCCCCTTTCTCTTTACTTATCTCTTCCCCTTTTCTATCCTCTCCCGATCTCTCTCCATGTCTCTCCTTCTCTATCCTTATTTCTCTCCTACTCTATCTCCATCTCCCTCCTTTTCCCCTTCTCCCCTGGATTTTATTGTTCGTCTAGATTCCCTCTGAAGTCATGACAACAGAATCATCCTATCTGTGAAACTGTGAAATTTAATCGCACAACATCTCTCCCAGTAGGTGTGGAAAATGGCAATATTATAATGCCTCGTGTGGCAGTCATGACTTTGCAGAAATTTGTGTGGATTTTGTGCAAAGTAATTTGAGCTTCATCAAACCTAATGTAGTCCCAATGGATCCCAATCCCATCCCATCTCATATTCTCCCGGACCAGGCCCCCGCATGTTACAGATTGACTGCAAAGATTGTATTCAAGCACTCACATTTTCCCCATCTCTCTTTCCATTCTGGACAGCATTTTCATGGCCAACTGCACTCAATATTATATTTATATACATTTTTAACAAATAAAGAAATGTCAAGCATGTCATAATGACAACCTGTCAATGGCAAACCTGCCCATAGTAGCCATCAAAAGTTATGAAAGTTATGAAACCTGACTGCAGTAGTCACCTGTCTACAGTGGCCACTTTTCTTGTTTCCGTTGGGTTATTTCTATACACTAGTTTGACTAAAAGTATACGCTTTTACCCTATAGTGATGTTTGATAGCTTTTCATTCTATAAACGCTAAGAGCAAACCCGTAAACTCCTCACTTCTTCACGCACATTGACATCAATGTCTGCTTCAGTTCACATGTTACGCATTATGCTGACTGTTACACAAAGGTCACATAACTTCCTCTAAGCTTAAACGTAAGTGTTATTAACCGATCTCCTGCTAGATTTTGCAATCACAGTACAGTTCATACATGGTCCACCAGGTTCCGGTAGGCAAGGGGTTAACCTCTTTTCTAGTCCAGCAGGTTCCTGAAGGCTAGGGGTTAGAAAATGAAAGGGTATGTAGAAAGCATGTGCAAGAAAATGTGACAAATAAATGCAACCGTTGACCTTTTGAAAAAGTTGCAAATTTGTATAAAACATAACGCATGAACAGCGCTTTCTACGTGAGCTTTGATTTTCATGCTTAAACCTGTGATCCAAGAAATACAGGTGACATATATATAGACAGGTTCCATGAGACCGTTATTCTATACAGTGGCCACTATAGGCAGGTTAGCTGCGATAGACATGTGGCCACTAAGACAGGTTTGACTGTACTATCAATTGATTACGTACTGGAAGCATAAATAAGGGCCCCAAACCGACCACCTTACGATATTGGAGATATGGAAGCACATAATACATTGGAAGTCTTAAAAGTGTACTTGAACTTTGAGCGACATTTTACTGACCCAACAAATCATTGAATTGTTAATACCCTGAGATTAGGAGGAAACTTGGACAGCAAGGATATTACTGAGGATCATGTTTTAGATAACACCAAATGTCTGTCAAAAGAAATGGGGGACTCCCCCCCCCCCCCCCCTTGTCTATACTCAATGATGCTGGAAAATGCTAATACTGTACATGCATGCATGGTTACTGACGGTATGTTTTAGATAACATCTAATGATTATTTCTAAGCAGAAGAAACTGTGTCCACCAGTTCACCTCATGACATAATACAGCTTCAATCACATGTAGTGCATTTCATGACCTCTGAGACAAGATATTCATGGAAGATCAGCGACACCCGGGGATGATAAGGCTTTTAAAATGTGTCAATCCCTACAAGGCTTATACAGTATATGAGATAATATCAAAGGATGATTATCTGGCAAAAAGACTCCACCTTTTGACATTGATGATACAATAGCACACATGACATTGATGATACAATAGCACACATGACATTGATGATACAATAGCACACATGACATCGATTGAGGGGTATAAGGGTGCTAAGTCACTTTTTTAACTTTGGATATAATCGTGATTAACGTTCCGGCACTCTGTAGAAACCAATAAAAAAAAGCTCTCTTTTATTTTTCATTAATATTTCAAAGGCTCTGACCTGCATGATAGTAGGCAGAACTCAATTCAGCCAAAAATGTAAGAGTGGTTTAATTCTCTAAACTCATTAAGTCTATAAGGCCGCTTAGCCACCCAAATAATTACAGGGACACAAGTTATACACTTCAAAGTTAACTTTATTGCTTATCTTTCAATTCAGTGGAAAGCTTCCAACAATCAAAGCCAAATGAAGACTATAATAGTTGAGTTAATGACCCACACAAGTGAGTGCCTATATCAGTATCTAAATTGGCTACTCCTGGTAGCTAACATTCGATAAATAAAACTTAACCCCTTGACTACGGGAACCAGGTGGGCAGTGTACAAAGTCTATGGGGATTTCAGAACTTCGAAGGGAACGGGTTAACGTTCTTCTCACTCTCACCTAACGGTAGGGTGTTTGTGCAATAGTGCATACACCCATGTACAACCTTCTGAGACTAAATTGTCATGGGTGTTTGACTGATACGAGGAAAGATAATAACGACACTTAACAAAGATGGCCCGTGGACAATATCTGCAAGCTTAATCTGCAAATATCAGATAACATCAAGTAAGAACACATTGACTTGCAAAAGTGAAGGGACTTTTCCCAACCTAAAGACATTGCTGGTGATACAATAGCACAAAAGATGTTTGGGAGGTGAGCTTTTCATGTCTTCAGAAGCAACATACTCATGGTCAGTCAATCGACAGATGCCGGAAAAGATAAGGTGCTTATAACAAACGAGATGGCTTATAGACTTTCCTTCAAGGTTTGTGTACGAGATAATCATGGATGATTACCGTTTGGTGTAAGAAACTGGGTTTTCCCCTTTCCCAAACATCAAATATCAATGGGAAATTATACCTGTTGGAGATAATTTGCACATAAGATGTTTGGGAGGTGCACTTTTCATGTCTTAAGAAGAAACATACTCATGGTCGGTCAATTGACAGATGCCGGAAAAGATAAGGTGCTTATACCAAACAAGATGGCTTATAGACTTCTCCTTCAAGGATAATGATGGATGATTACTGTATGGCGTATTAAAAGAAACTGGGTTTTTCCCTTTTCCCAAACCTCAAATATCAATGGGAAATTAAACCTGTCGGAGACAATTTGATTTGGGTAAAACAGGCATTCTCTAAGACCCAAGCACCGGGTATTTTAAGGACGAGTCCTGACTGGATTAAAAGAGCGGACGAAATATGAATGGAGGCATAAAGAGGCCATTGACTTCCCTAGCCGCTGGGGATGTATCACTTTCCTAGCTGCCTCCTTCTTATTCTATTCATACAAATTTGAAGGCTTTTTACACAGGCAGTTGACTTACATTTCTGCCAATTTCTGAAATGAATCACATAATCCATCCAAAATCTAATAGTCATGTACCGTTGATTATATCTTGTTATAAATCTAGAAGCTGGAAACTTACTATTTGTAAGGCGACGCTTCGCCGGTGAACTACCGGCTTCTTCTGGCTACACTTCCTGATTAATAACAAGATATTATTAACTTCGACTGGATGAATGATAATCTACAACAAATCATATACCCTTGGTTTAAAGTCCAATACCAGTTTTGGGAAAGTAGCCGAAAACATCAATATAAATTGATCAAAATTGTTGAATAAGTATCTAAATACGGCTTCTGTGGTAAAATTCGAACCTAAGCATCGTTAAATACAGAAATATTGGAAGAAATCCAATACCTGCCCGTGAAATTTATAAATCCACCACCCGTTCGCACCTGTCCGCGCCGCTAGCGCTGGGCTGGAGATATCGACAAGCCGGGGACAATATAGCCCGTATATAGCGAAGTCCACGTGTAACGCACAAGCTTATTTGCACGTAGCGTATGGTAATTCCGCGTTGGCGATATCAATGTACAGTAGATCAATTTTATAATTATGCAAATATATCAATTATTAGGCGGTTCACTACTGTCATTCACCTTTAATAGAAACAGGTTAATGTTACACGATGAAAAAAAGTTGAAGAGAGCATATTAAGAGAAAAAACCCTTCCCTCTAGTAGATATGAAAGAACTGCAATTTCAAACTATTTTTAAGAGGAAAGTGACACAAAATAACGGATAAAATGAGCGGAGCAAAGAAAAAGAAGAGAGAGAAATGAGATTGGAAAAACAATCTAGAATTTGAAGAACAGAAGAACTGAAATTGGAAGGAGAGATGGTTAAAAATAAGGACAAAATATGAAAAGTAAACCCCTCTCTTCAGTAGATATGAAAGTACTGAAATTTTGAATTATTTTAAGAGGCAAGTGTCATAAAAAAATAAGAGTAACATTTAAAATTAATTGAGCAGGGGAAAAGAAGACAGACATAATGAGATGGAAAAAAACTAAAATCAGAAGAGCAGAATGGGAAGAACAGGTGGTAAAAAAAAGAGCAAAATGTGAATGAAGAATAGAAGAACAACATTGCAAAAGCAGCAACAAAGAACGAGAACAAAGAGACACAAAATAGAAGAGGAAATTGTGTTGAACACTGCAATAGTAACAGACATACATCCACAAGAACAGGGGGTGTTTCACAAAGATCCTAAGTTGAACCAAGGAGGTATAAGAAAGTACTTTCTTATACCTCCTTGGTTGAACTTAGGCTTAGGTTGTACCTAACTATAATGGAAATCCATTTGTAGCCTTGGAATACAATATATTAACAAACAAAAAACAAGAATTTTAGACTTTTCATAAATAGATAGAAATAGGCAATAGAAGAAAGGCTGATAAGATTGTGTCAAGAAATGAGGGAAAGAGGACCATGAGTTCAAGAGCCATTCACTCCCGTTCTTGGCCTAATTCTTAACCCATCGCTTACAAGAACTGAGCATACTGTGTATAAACTCAATGGGAATGAGCCACTCAAGGATGCTACGGGTTAACGTTCCATGGTACTGCAACGTCACCTGACCTTTACCAAATACGGCTTGTGTACAAAAATCAATGGAGCAGTTCACAGTCGTATCCGGTGTTAATGGAAAAACAAGTCAAATTTGCTGTCGGATGTCACCGGAGAATGTCGTAAGTCACTTGTTGGATGGGGGATGTGGAAGATGCCTTTCTAACCTTGAGTGTGTTGACAGAATCTAATGGTACCAACAACTTCTTGGGAAGACGGATATTCCATCCCCCAACACTGTCTTGTCATCCGATACAGTTCAACAGTGAGAAAAAACATGGGGGCGTGGGGTATCGGGTGTGAAAACGGGGTTCGTTTAAGCGGCACATACCTGTCTTACATTATACATGAGTGCCCCCCCCCCCCCCCCCTGGGATTTAACCACCTGAAATGCTCAAAAGAGCCCCCTGAACATTTTTTATTTGAAAAAGTGCCCTAATAAATTTGCATCATTTAATTCAATGTGAAATACATTTTAGAGTGCTATTTTTATACTGAAAAAAGGTTGAAAAGTAGAAAATTTCCCCCGCAGTTTGAACCCCCCTATTAACTTGTGTAATTGATAATGATGATGATGACCATGATGATAGCGATGATGATGACAATGACGACCATGATGATGATGATGATGATGACAGTGATAATAATGATCATAATGATGATGATGATGATGATGATGATGATGATGATGATGATGATGATGATGATGATGATGATGATGATGACCATGATGATGATGATGATGAAGAGAAGGATTACGATGATTCAAATAAAGATAACGCTGGCATTTTTCTTTCAAAGTCAGGTGATTTAAAATCTTGCCATGTTTGTATGCAAAAACATGAGCATTACATTTTCTGTAGGCTACAATTTGCAACGATTCCTCTTTGAATATTATAATAAATAGTACCAACATAATTGATGATAAAACTGGGTGATTATGTTTTCAGTTGAAGAGTTCATGGAAATATACATAAATCAGTAGTTTATGCCCTTTTCGTTGCCTCTGTGAACTTCAAAGCACATCTCAGTGTATGGCGGAAAACAAAATTATTATCATGTTGTACCATACAACTGGTGATTATGCAAATGAGTCGTCAGTAGCTAATGGCTGCAAATAAAATTGTTATAAAGTGCAAGTGTGCGCATGGTCTTTGTAGTTAGTCCCGAGGTTATTCTGGTATTATCCTAAAAATAGTCACAAACATTTTTAGCAAAGTGCCACATGTCTGTACATGTATACCAGCTTCATTAATGTGTGTTGTGAGAGGCACTACTGGTATGTAATGGGTTAACACATATCAAAGGGTATTAACACAAAGCAAAGGGTATTAACACAAACCAAAGGGTATTAATGTATCTTACCAAAATATACATTGCTCTTATTTTATTTCAGCATAATACAGGCTTAATTGCCTTGCCATAGTGGTTTAGCATCGAAAGTGAATCTTACTTTATACAGTTACCTTTAACAGTGGTCATCATTATATCATTTTGAACCTGTTCAAGACAATCCAGCGACAAAAAATACTGTGGCTTTCCATATTACAAATAGAAGCCTAAAATATTGACGTGAGCATATAATGATACAAAATGTATCTTTATAATTGTGGATATTTAAAAATTATAAATGTACAAAAAATGCAGCAATAATATACATAATCTTTCAATGTTTTGTTGCATGATAATTTTTTCAATGAAATACATGTAGCGAATAAATATGAAGTTTCATACAACAGATGATATCTCTTAACCCATGACCTATGAGAACCTGGTCGGCCCTATATTAACCTCATGGAAATGGCAAAATCTATTATTTGATGGATAAAATCATTGACAATCCACTTTGACCCCCCACCTCCTTCTCCAAGACTTACACAGGAACAACATTTGTCATTTTGTTCTCTACATCCATTATATTTCAACCCAGCTGCAGTGTTTGTTTCTGATTCTATCCAGTAAGATGGTAATAATTCTAATTCCATTTGGTCACTTCTGTTTCACTACGCGGACTGGTCAAGCAAGCAAAAGTCAGCAGTGAAGAGATTGGTCAGTTCCGTCTTTGACTAATTTGGCCTGTCTGGCCAAGCGCTTACCTTAAATCTGTTTATGCATCATCGAGCTTTAACCAATTGATCACTGGTCAAGCAAACCCCCAGTCCTAATTCATTTTGTTTGTGCTTCACTACACAGACTGGTCAGGCAAGCAAAAGTCAGCAGTGACAAAATTGGTCAATTCCATATTTGACCATTCTGGCCCGTCTAGTAAAGCACTTACCTCGAATCTGTTCACGCATATTTGAGCTTTAACCAATTGATAACTGGTCAAGCAAACTCCCTTCCCTCTTATTGACCACACTAATCATAATGATAATTTATTGAATTATATGTGGAGATTATTTTCCTGCGTTTCAATCAATTACTTGTCTTACTGCAAAGTCAGTCGGCAACATTTTGTAATCATTACATTACTTGATTAAGGAAAGAAGCAAATGGTATTTACATGCATGTTACTACTGCATTGTAGCTTGAGCAATCAATATAAAAAATCAATGTCGCAAGGTCGGTTAGCCACATTTTGGACGCATTAAACTCATCATGATAATTCAGTCAATTCATGTGTGGTAATTAGTTTACTCATGCGTTGCGTCAGTTTAAACAATCAATAAATTCACCCTGGAATGTCAGTTTGTAAATGTCTGGCTCTTTAACCCGTTCAAGGCTATTTGATTACCGGTATGTTATAACATGCATTCTCCATAGTACCCAGTCAAGGTATGTTCAAGACCAGTCATAAATGGATTAAACTCACAATGATAATCTAGTCAATTACATGCTGTGATTATTCTACTCTAGCATATCTTCACCTCAAACAATCAATACAATCAATCAACCATAGATAGTAGGCACCCTCAAAGAACCAATTAATTTCACATTAAGAGACTTGTCTGACATGCTAATTAATATACATGTAAGTTTATACAATGATGAGTGCAAGAAAGAATTAAAAGACACAAGTTTTGCATGAGTCTATCAGACATAAAACATCCTTAACCTGTTTGATTTTTCTTTAACATGCCTTCTAAATAACCAACAACACAAGCATTTTAGGGACCAGTACTAAACAGGATAAAAAGGGTGTTGGTTGTGGGCCTGGTGGGGTGGGGGGGGGGGGGGGGATTATCAACCCCTCCCCCCCCCCCCCCCCCCCCCCACCTGGGGTAACACACACCATTGGCAGAGATGCCAAACCTTACTTTCCCACTTTCAGCGTTGATTCGTTCAGAAATCAGGGAGGTTTCTATCAATTGCATGGATACAGCATAATTGGAATAGTCTTTCAACAAATCAGGGAGGCATTGACATTTGTGTCGTGTGACATATTACAAACACAATGCAGGGAGACACCCTGATAACCAGGGAGACTTGGCTTCTCTGCATTTGGTATTAGAGTGAGGGGCGGGGGGGGGGGGGGGGGGGGGCGGGGGTGTTTCACAAAGATGAACTTAACTCTAAGTTGGACCTAACAATTATGGAAAGCCATTTAATAGTTTATTTGTAAAATTGTTGAAACAGTTCTTTTGAAGAGGCATTCACTTTGATAAAAATGAGTTATATTTGTTATAATCAAGGACCCTTTAAATAATTGTTACAAATTGTTGTCGGAAGTGTCAAATACTTGCATATATTGCTTAGAAACATATTTTCATTCCTAGGCTACACATGGCTTTCCATAATTGTTAGGTCCAAACTTAGAAATAATTTCAACTTAGAATCTTTGTGAAACACCCCCCAGAATTCCAGATGTAGGAGGAAAAGTACAAGTGCGTCTCGTCTCGCTTGCGTTGATGTCAGAAGCGGTATATTGATTTCAGTCCTTGTGGCAGGGACAGGCGACCTGCAGTTGACGCACACTCACGTTTTTAAAAGACCTACATGTACTATTTGGAAACCCCTCTCTGTGGACTTCGTTCACACTCTTCATATTTGACACACACTCACATTTTTTTGAGACCTTCTATTTGAAAACATCTTTCTATGGACTTCGTTCACACTCTACATAGAACAATATTTGACGCACACTCACGTTTTTGTTTTTTAGACCTACTATTTGGAAACAAACTGACCATAAATATATAATTTAAATGAAAATGAGCAAAGACAATATCCCGGGGAAGCCCTATGTTGTTAGCTCATTTTCATTAATATTTAAGATATCAATATTTAAATTATCGTTATTTAACATAATAATACATTTAGCCCGTTTACTTATGGATTGTATTTGTTTCTATAGAGAAAGTATATGGACCATCAGGTTCCTATATGCAAAGTACAGGGCCTAACAGAGTTCTATACAAAATAGGTTAATAAATCATTCAGATGTATTATATCATATATATATAAATCATGCTTTTAAATTTACTTGCTTTAATATATTCCCGCGATTTTGCGACACTGAACCTGTAGATTGCAGGGATTTATTTATTATTCCTCTGTCAATACTATCTTACATTCTTTACGTTAGTACCTATTTTCTCTTCCTCTTACCAAGGTATTGTTTTAGTGGTATTACTTCCGTGGTCGGTATCAATGTATTTTTTATGTTTGTTTTATGTGTTTGATGTGTTAATGTATAGTTGTTTGTAACCCATCGACTAGTGAGGAGAGCCGTTTACAGGAACTTGAGTCCTTTTGGCAATCCTCAGGCACTAGTCGATGGGATTTCTTCTTTTGTCATCATACATTTATGTCACTGGAATCCTTTTCCTGGAAATCAAATAAATGAATAAATTTAACCAATTTACTTGTAAAGTTGTGTTTATTCCACGCAGAACGTATACAGATCTCCAGTTTCCTGTATGCAAAGTGCATAACCTATATACAGGGTCCCAAATGCTCTTGGATAATAAATAAATAATTTTTAGTTTGATCAAAGAAGGTGCTTGAATAATAAAGTTGACCTATGGGTCTGGAACGCCCTCTCCTGTGAAAGTTCACACTCTCTCTGACAACGTTTCCCTGTCTCGTAGTCAATAAATCAAAGAGCTGAAAAGCTGGGCAGAATTCGAAATGAATGTTAATTTATTTATACACATCCTTGGGGGCAATGACTGATACGGACATTGCTTGGTACACACACTAACACTTGTATAATTCTTACCAGGGGGAAATGTTATCAAAAAATAAAACCAAAGCTGTCTGAGTGGTACAAAATGAAGCATTTTTGGGGGGGATGCAGCTCAACCTGTTTACCAAACTGTTCACCAAGTCGAATATAACCTGCAATGCAAAAAGCACTTGCGTATTGTTGGCTTAGAAAGAGAAGGGCGCTAAATAATTGTTTGTACTTCGCTGATAATTGCGTTTAAAGTTTGGGAGCCTAACTGTACAGACAAAACCAAATTTATCTCTCTTTCCTTTTTTCATAAATATTCTAAAATTGTGAAATAATTATCATCTAAAGATATGACATGAAATATATAAGGCTTCGATCTACTGTACAAGATGGTATACAGAACTCAATTTAGCCCCAAACTAAACGCCATTCTCACTCTCTGACGACGGACAGTCAACCTATTCGAAACGTCGAGCCCCTCCTACCATCCACCCTCTCCTCGCAATACCAACAGTCCTTTCCAGGACTATTCCAACATTCCTTTCTAGGACTACCAACAGTCCTTTCTAGGACTACCAACTGTCCTTTTTAGGACTCTCCTAGAAAGAATACCAACAGTCCTTTTCAGGACTATCCCAACAGTCCTTTCTAGGACTACCAACAGTCCTTTATAGGACTACCAACAGTCCTTTCTAGGACTACCAACAGTCCTTTCTAGGACTACTAACAGTTCTTTTTAGGACTCTCCTAGTAAGAATACCAACAGTCCTTTTCAGGACTACACCAACAGTCCTTTCTAGGACTACCATAGTCCTTTTCAGGACTCACCAATCCACCCATCTCACATGGTGCAACCGCAAACCACACATATTATTCTCACTCTCGCTGAACAATATTGATTTTACATCTTTCTCAGGTGGTACGGGGGAAGCATGGGTGACAATTTGTTTCTAAAAGGGTACAAAATGCCAGCACTCTTCATGTTTCTGGTAAGTAGGAAAGGTGTTTGTTTACCTAGTGGCTGACTTCTATTTTTATCGGGTTGGAGATAATTTGATATAATTGCTATAACATTCATTCTTCAGTGACCCCCGTCTAATATCTAGGGCTCTATTACATACTTGCCCTCTTACTTCTAGATAATATTTATGCGTGAGGAAATTACATTATTCTCTCATAGTTAACCAATAATTTAGTTGCCCAATCAGGCAACCAAACTAGGCCTTCTATGAAATTTTACTTGCCTGACATCAATTTTCATTTGCCCCGGGCAATAGGGCAAGTGCTAATGTTGAGCCCTGCCTATATGGACAAGAAAGACATGTGAATTTAACTTTCAAGCTGACCTTCTAGAAGGTCAAGTGCCCATTTATTTGATCAATAATCATAGACTTCAGAAATGAAAAACTTTTCCTCCTAATTCAATAGTCAATATAATCAATCTGCTTTGTTTGATGGCATCCTATAAATATAACTATGATTATGGGCAATAACAGTATTTTCCTATGCCTCATATAAAAGGATTGAACATAATAGAGGGAAATATATGAATTTGACCTTCATATTAAGCTTCATTCTGACCTTCTATGAAGGTCAATTGCCCTTTAATTGGCATGGACTTCAGAATAAGCAACTCATCCTTCTAATGCAATGGTCAATAAGGTTGGATTTTATGGCATCCTTTAAATCTGTGATTACAAAACTTACCAGTGTTTTTCAAGGCATCGTATTAAAGAATATTCAAGAAAAGCTTGACCCCTTTGAGAGGCCTAGTGCTCATTAATTCAAGCACTGATCATCGGGCTGCAGAACTGGTCAACTGCTTCTCTTAATCAAATGGTCAATTGTACTTGTATGACGTCCATACTTCAGTGGTCAGCCATGGAGCAAATAGCCCTTCTGTGACAACAGGTAATAGCTTGCCTGAACATTGTTGGTGTCATCTTCCGGGGGCCAAATAGATGATACAGAATAAAAACGAAGAGCTTTATCATGTATAGAGGCCATGCAAGTGCTCATCAATTCAAGTGCTGATCATCGGGCTGCAGAACTGGTCAACTGCTTCTCTTAATCAAATGGTCAATTGTACTTGTATGACGTCCATACTTCAGTGGTCAACCATGGAGCAAATAACCCTTGTGTGACAACAAGTTAGCTTGCACTGAATATTGTTGGGGGCCTACTTGGCCGCCTAGCATGAGTCCAGCCGATATGGATCTTCTGGGGGCCAAATAGATGATACAGAATAAAAGAAGAGCTTAATCCTTTATAGAGGCCAAGTGCTCATCAATTCAAGCACTGATCATCGGGCTGCAGAACTGGTCAACTGCTCCTCTTGATAAAATGGTCAATGGGACTTCAATGATGTCCGTACTTTAGTGGTCAGTCATGGAGCAAATGGGGCCTTTTTTAATTACATGTCCACTATGTGAACAGGGCCGTGATGATCCATGCCTATGCACCACTGCATCGTCTCATCCCAGTGCCAAATTATCCAACAGATTTTGAATTTTGCCATTCATGAGTCTGGTAATTAAATGATGACATCATAATGTCACAGTCCACATAGCGGACTTGAGATAACGAATCCTAAAAGTATTACCCTCTCTGTGACAATCATATAGCGTACTAGATTTTAACCCGCTAAGGATGATACCCGATATATCTCAGCCTTGCTATAATGACCTAAAGGGAGTGGAAAATGTGCCTAACCACAGAATCAGAGGTCACAGCGACCTATTCCGAGCAATGCAAACATCCGGTAGCACTAATTACCTCCATTACTGAAGTGAATAACAGAGTCTTAATTGCAAACATGTATAATGGATCATGTAATTATGTTAGCATGTTGCGATAACATCCGCTGCTTAATTCACTGCACGAATGTCAAGAAAAGAATTATTTCTCAATTAGTTGTAATGAATCTTGCATTATTAACCCATCCCCTTCAAGAATCTGAAATTCCCATAGACCTTGTACATATAGCCCACCATATTCCTGTAGACATGGGTTTAATGTCTCAAAATACTGTGCATTATTACACACCAGCCAAATGAAAGCATGTTAAATGTAATGTTTGCTCGGATGAGACATTCCCAAACATACTTGCTTAAAGCCAATTAACAGTTTTAGGAAAGTTACCAAAAGCATCTATATTATTTTGCTAAACTAACACTAACTAATCAATATTGTTCTTTCACATGGTAGGTGATGAAAGCATATTTTTAATTTGTGTGTGTGGGCCGTTTCCCAATACTGCTAAAAAGGCTTTAAAGGAATCTAGTATTTTTGTTTGATTTGAACAACCTCACTTCAAACCCTCTTGGTTCCGTCATGCTTTGTTTGATTTCTCTTATTAATACATTGTAATGAAGGAATGCTCCCCAGGGAGTGGAGATGGTGCACACAATGTGTGCTGGTTTGCATTGTATCCCTATGACCGGGGTAATAATAGTGTAAAGCGCTATGGAACATAATTTATGTATTTAGCGCTATATAAGAAACTATATTATTATTATTATTACTATTATTATAGAAGTATAATTTCAATTCAAATGTCCTCTCTGCTATTGAGATAATTATGGTTTTATTGGGAGAAAAAACAAATTAGAGAGGATTATGTTTTAACTGTGTACAATTCTATAGCAATGAGTCAGCAAATTGCACTTGTTTACCCAAAGCGAAAATTCATTCTGCAATTAGCATGCACGGGATGTGCAACTAATGCGACTTCCATGTACAGTATATGGCAATAAAACAAATAATTAAACATACAATGAAAAGCCATTAAAGCTGTTTGAGACTGCTAAGTATTTGATAGTGGTATAACGTATATATTCTCCATCAACCTCACATTGAGTATCTTGGACGTCAGTTCTGAATGGGTTAACTGTTCAAGTTATAAAAGCAAAAACAATAGCAATGTTTACCCAAAGTGAACATTCAATATGCATGCACGGATGAACAACTAGTCCGGCTTCCATGTAAATGCCAATGAAGCACATCATTAAACACAAAATGAAAAGCCATTAGAGCTGTTTGAGACTAAGTATTTGACTGTGGTACAACGTATATTCTCCATCGACCTCACATTGAGTATATTGGGCGCCAGTTCTGAATGGGTTAACTGTTCAAGTTATGAAAGCAAAAACAATAGCAATGTTTTATACCCAAACCGAACATTCGCTATGCATGCACGGATGAACAACTAGTACGACTTCCAAGTAAATGCCAATGAAGCACATCATTAAACACAAAATGAAAAGCCATTAAAGCTGTTTGAGACTAAGTATTTGACTGTGGTACAACGTATATTCTCCATCGACCTCACATTGAGTATATTGGGCGCCAGTTCTGAATGGGTTAACTGTTCATGTTATGAAAGCAAAAACAATAGCAATGTTTTATACCCAAACCGAACATTCGCTATGCATGCACGGATGAACAACTAGTACGACTTCCAAGTAAAATGCCAATCAGGCACATCATTAAACACACAATGAAAAGCCATTAAGGCTGTTTGAGACTACTGAGTATTAGATTGAGGTATAACGTACATGTATATCTCCTCATCTACCTCACATTGAGTATATTGGGCACCAGTCCCGAATCATGAGTTAACTGTTAGGGTTATGAAAACGCATACAACAGCAACCCAAAGTGAGCGTTCGATATGCATGCACGGATGAACAACTAGTACCACTTCCATGTAAATGCCAATAAAGCACATCATTAAACACAATTTGAGATATACAAAAGCAATACAAAAGCAATGTTTACCCAAACCGAACATTCGCTAAGCATGCACGGATGAACAACTAGTGCTAACCAATAAAACACATCATTAAACAGGCAATGAAAATCCATTAACACAGACATTTAAACATTAAAAATTGATTTTGGGGGCTTAAAATGTGCAGGGAAAGGTGAAGGCTGCCTGCCTGCTCTATTTTCCACTTAACCCTTTCAGGACTGATCTTGCACATACACAGGCTGTTGTCTATGGAGAATGCATGATATACCTATAATCAAATGTCTTAACCCATTCAGGACTGGTCTCACAAATACATCTAGGCTGTTGTCTATGGAGAATGCATGATATACCTATAATCAAATGTCTTAACCCATTCAGGACTGGTCTCACAAATACATCTAGGCTGTTGTCTATGGAGAATGCATGATATACCTATAATCAAATGTCTTAACCCATTCAGGACTGGTCTCACAAATACATCTAGGCTGTTGTCTATGGAGAATGCATGATATACCTATAATCAAATGTCTTAACCCATTCAGGACTGGTCTCACAAATACATCTAGGCTGTTGTCTATGGAGAATGCATGATATACCTATAATCAAATGTCTTAACCCATTCAGGACTGGTCTCACAAATACATCTAGGCTGTTGTCTATGGAGAATGCATGATATACCTATAATCAAATGTCTTAACCCATTCAGGACTGGTCTCACAAATACATCTAGGCTGTTGTCTATGGAGAATGCATGATATACCTATAATCAAATGTCTTAACCCATTCAGGACTGGTCTCACAAATACACAGGATTTAGTCTATGGCGAATACATGTTATACCAACATTCAAATGTCTTAACCCTTTCAGGACTGATCTCGCAAATACATCTAGGCTGTTGTCTATGGCGAATACATGTTATACCAACAATCAAATGTCTTAAATGGATTAACCCATTGCCCACATGACTGTGATGTATTAAGCAAATAATTACCGTTGGTGAAGGCAATGGCACAATCTATCACTTCCGAGGCAATCTGGATGTAGCTATCTTTCCGAAGCGAAGCTGAGGAAAGATAGCGTATACATTCAGATTGCCGAGGAAGTGATGGTTTGCCATTGCCTGAAACCAAAAGGTGATTATTTGCTTTATATTCTACATTGGAAACATTTCACTGGTAGCTAGGTCTACGAGAAAGACAACTTAAACTGTTTTTAATGTCTAGGCCTAGACTAGTTCTAACAACACTAACAGTAACACTACAGTTACCGGCACTACTAGACTTTGATCTACTTACCAACAATGGCTATTCCAATATAAAATGAAAGTGAACTCCAACTCCAAGTCAGACTCCAAGAAAATTGTAATCAATGATGATGAAACACTAAAACAGTTCATAAGTCAACGTTCTAAAGTCTAAACGTCAGAGTCATGGCAAGCGGTGTACGATACATATTGCAAAGTACGCATTACATTTGTAATTCGCGCAACACACACACATCCGCGGTTGCATTGAATTGACCGTGCATTTTGCATGCAGTGTGTGGTTATTCAAATCCCGTATTAAATGAAGCAGACGGTACCGTACCCGGTACTACCATACCTACAATACAACGGCAGTGTTGGAGTCGTCTTCTATGTATGGTCTGCTGAATAGTGCGGAATGTGAATACACACTCTCCACAGCAATTCAATGCAACCGCGCGCATAGAGTTATCGCGCCACTTATTGGTATTCAATTCAATGGCATGCAACCGCGGAGTGTAGATAGTACTTTTTATCTAGTGAGTGCAACGCACTTTCACCCAAGATATCTACAGAGTGTAACGAATGGGCAAAACTATATTTCATCACGTGATTAACTTTTGACCAATCGTAGAGCAAGATTCTTAGTATGTGGAATATAATGTGCATTAACTCTATGGGAAGTGATATAGATAGAAAGGAATGTGATGAAAAAAGGGAAAGGGGGAGTAATACAGCCTGGAGCATTACTAATTCATATAATGGGTTGTTAGCCAGAAACATTTCACATTAATTCTAGTTGTACAAGATATGTTGTAATTTTATATGTTTAAACACACACATGCTCACATGTGATTAATACACACACCCCTTTATGGAAACACAAACATACACACATGCATGAAAACACACATACAATCATGTGTTAAACAATCATACACACGCATCATATCAAAACACACACATACGAAAGCCCACACATACACACATGTATGAAAACACATGCATACACATGACACACTTAAACATACAAACAGACAAATATATATGTGTTAAATCACAAATGTGTTATTACACTTAATCAAATTATCCATGAAAACATTAAAAACCCATCATCAGAAACATGAACTTATGAAATGTGACTAAAGACATCTACTGCTGATGTGAAAACATTACATTTCAGCATTGATTTGATTTGAATTGATTTAATTTAATTTAATTTGATTTGATTTGATTTGATTTGATTTGATTTGATTTGATTTGTTTTGTTTTTAATTGAATTGAATTTATCTCATCATCACTAACTCATTCTGGGCTAGTCTTTAAAAAATGAATACGCTATACATTTTGCGAGGGTTTTATTTTTGCGAATTTCATGAATCACTTGTGAATTGCGAAATTAACAACATGCAAAGCAGTACCTATATGCATTGCATGCACTAGCATCTCTCTTTATTAATATGCGTGTTGGTAACAGCTGAACACGAATTTAACCACTCGCAAAATTGTCGTAAAGTCTGGATTTGTGAAAATGTATGTACGCGAAATATACAGCGTATACAGTACGTTTTTACTTCTTGGGTCAACTCTAGGCAAGGAAATAATTATGTTTTCATCTTAGGGGGCTACTTTTTCAATCTGATTGATATCACAAAATATTTCACATAAAAATATTAATAATACCCTAGATGGTAATTTTAGGGGCTACCGACGGATTTCAGGGGGCTATTTAGAAAATTAGAGGACAAAGTGGCCCTCAGCCCTCGTGTATTTCCTACCCTGACTCTAGGAAGAAAATAGCAACTGCATAGCTCAAAGTAGGACATTTTGCATCAGAAATCATCAACAAAATGTTACCTAAAGTAAAAAAATTGCTGGATATTGCTTCTGAACCCTGGCCAACAAGATTTTGCACTCCCCATAGCGTTAATATGGTACACCATGTTCCTTGAGTGAATGGGTTAACAAAGAAGTATTAAAAGTGGACATATAGAACTTTTTTTTCATCACAAGGAAAGGAAATCAAATTACCCGGGTAATATGTACAGGTGTAATGGAGAGGAACTTTCAATTTGCGCAAACAAAAATCTTACATTTAACACCCCCAAGTTGGGGAGCTGAGAAGGCTTTTATCCATGCAAAGAGAGTCGTCTCTTTGTTTAGGGGGTCATAAATGGATGCAGGGTCACGTGCGAGGCACTCGGCTAAAAGAAACTTAAACCACTTCAGCTGAGTATTGACGCTGTGGGTGGGTGGGGGGGGGGGTTCTTGGAGGACAAAAGAAAGGAGAAAGAGGGCGAGGAGGGGGAAATGGGAGATGGGGAAATGGGAGATAACAAACCAAAATAGAAAATTGAAGAAGAAAAGAAAGGGAAAATTAAACCACTACAGCCGAGTACTGATGCTGGGGATTGGGGTAAATATCGATGAAACATAGAGAAATAACGATGAAAAGAGAAAAGAGAGAAGGGATTAGAAGTGAGTAAATTATTTAGAGATTGTGGGCAAAATATAGCAGGATGATACGAACACTGGGTAGGGAGACATCAGGGCCCGTTGCAATAAAGAGTTGCAATTTATTGTAAAGTTGCAATTAATTGCAAGTCAGATCACATGATTGAATGCACAAATCCTATTGGTTGTAATGCAAACTTTTCTGACTTTCTGACAATTGATTGTGCCTCTTTCTGCAACAGGGCCCAGGAGAGAATACAAAATACGTCAGGGGATGCAGTGGGAGAAAGAAGGGGGATCGAATACGAACAAGAGATGTGATGCAGAATGGAGGGGTATGAGAATTAAGGGGGTGGTAAGATGGGGAGCAATAGAAGGTGTTTACAGAGCAGGTCCTAAAATTGTCACCTGAGAGCATGGGAGCTAGGTCGGTGCAAGATGACTCGGATGAATGATGACTGCACTTTAAGGATTATACACAAGCCCCAGCAAACACTGCAGGTGAAAAATAGATCATAACCGTATGCCACTTTCACCTACTTTCCGAGCAGAAGTGACAACTTCACGAACATACAATCAGACCTACGGCTTATGTATCTATTACTCTCATTCGCTCCTCATCCCCTAACCTCCCATCTCTCTCTGCCTCTCTTCCAATAACTCTCTATGATAATGATGATGATGATAATGATGATGCCGACGATGATGACGATGACGATGATGATAATGGTGCTGGTGATGATGGTGATGATGATGATGATGAGGAAGACAGCAATGAGGATAATGATGAAGAGGATGAGGATCAACATCACATGTATAGTGACATTTATATGTGCCATATGTATACAAAGGCACCAGCCCCTCCAAAAGTTAAAGACTGCACATTTGCTTGAATACATGTCTATCCTTTATATGCCTATTAAGTTAATCTACAAGCATATTTCAGAGTGTTTATAAATTTGAAGTGTCAAATCACTATTATACAACTCTTTTCCATTCTCTCTCTCCCTCTCTCCTCCTTCACTCAATATCATTTCCCCTCTTTCTTTATCAATTCTACTCTTTATGTTCCCCTCCCTCTCCCCCTCTCTCCCCTCTCCCTCTTGATCTAATGTATATTGATCAATTTCTATGGCACTTCTGCTCACCCAAATCGGCGACCCTATTTTTGTCTTGTATCACTTTTCCTTCTGCCTAATAACCTCAACCTCAAACTGATTGGTTTTCATGGAAGACATTTTGTAAAAAAAAAAAACAGGAGGACTAAACAGCAGTCTAACTTTGGGCCTTTTTTCACAGGCACGCCGCCATCCATGGCCAATTCAGCCTCCCCATCTATTAATTTACTAGAAATACTTACTCTGACCTATTTATACCGCAATGGGTTTCTCATATATGAGAGGGTCGTACTGTTACATTGGCCAAAATAGATAGAGTAGTTGCAGATTAGATGCAACATAGACCGCAATATTTTTTTTCTTTCTTGCTATTGGCAAAAATATATAGGAAAAGTTACAGCTTAGATGCAACATAAGACAACAATACGTTTTTAGTATTATTGGCCAAAATAGATAGGAGTAGATACAAATTAGATGCAACATTATAAACAGCAATAGAGTACAGAAGCCATGACGTCATAAAAACACTTTTTTAGAATTTTCAAATTTTGACTTAATTTTCAGAAAGAGCATAACAAATAATGTCCAAATACCGAAAATCAAAGGAATAGGTTACGTATTGGCTGAGATATGCCCATCCAAATGAATTTTACTTCAATGGGTAATCAGTGTTATAATGCACTGGTTCCTAAATTTGGAACCAGTGCACTATAACACTGATTGCCCATTGACCAAAAAATCATTCGGATGGGCATATCTCGGCCAATACGTAACCTATTCCTTTGATTTTCGGTATTTGGACATTATTTGTTATGCTCTTTCTGAAAATGAAGTCCAAATTTGAAAATTCTAAAAAAAATGTTTATGACATCATTTATGACATCACACTTCACCACTCTATAGGGTTTTATTTTTAAATACAAGAAGTTAGTACCCTTGGCCCAGAGACATAGAGTGATCATGAGTAGTAATATAAATATGCGTTATGAATGATAACATAACCTGTTGCTTACAGGAAATTGGTGGACTATGTACGAAGTCAATGGGGATTTCGGAATCTCAAAGGTAACAGGTTAAATATCTTCATCATGCAAACACGAATGAACCATATCCAGAAGAGTACTGGATACATATAAACCTAACCTGTTCAAATGTATTATGACTAATCATAAACATTTGAGCATTGACTATGCAATAAATCGATAAATCAACCTCTAATCTATACCTACCTTAATGATACAAATTTCTCCTCTAGCTACCAAAATGCTAAATCTAAAGTTTACTTGTGATTCATATTTTTCCCTCTAAACAAATGTTCCATGATGATGATACCACTCAGTTATAGTCTTCAAAATGCAAACAGGTTTAACCCCTTGACAACGGAAACCGGGTGGGTTGTGTACAAAGTCTATGGGGATTTCAGAAACTTGAAGGGAACGGGTTAACAGCTCTGTATTACATATGAAGACTTCAAGTTTGACCACCATTCATCTTACTTTAAGGAGAAATATGTAAACGTATAGCTGTATTAGGAGGCAGAATACTACGAAATGTTATCCAATTTGTTGTTATTCATGAAATTGTATTTCATATTGCTCGAAAGCTTGCAGAGATGAATCAATTTAAACTCTAAACAAAATGTACGGTGCATAATATCAAAGGGAACAAGTGAAATCCCTGCAGAAATTTGTTACCAAGAACTTGAGGGTTCTCGGAACGGTAGCAATGCCACTTTTAATGCCAATTGTTACGCCTTTATTCCGTAGGCTCACAATTACGTAATAAAGCTTAGTTAAAAAATATAGCCAGGCCAAACTGGAATTGACATGCTAAATCAACTGGCTAGCGCTAGCTGATACCCTTTACCATAAGCCTCTCCCCCCTAATATGTTGACATGGCAGTTTAGTTTATTTCATTTTAGCCAAGGCTTGAGTATTATGCACAGACTAGCTCGATTCAATGCCCCCAGCTTTTCCACAAAATAATAATGTAGCAACTATTCATACTGTACGTATGAATAATTCATACGTAGCTTGTTTGGTAATATGCCTTCAGCATTGCACCAAATTATACTTTGTTGTCATAACCCCTTTATTTCAAGCCTACTACCCAACTGTAGTCTGCATTCATCTTTATTTCCCTCGGGGACAGTACTTGGGTATCATCATTTAATTGTATTAGTCTAACCCTTCCCCTTTACACCAAGCCCATCAAATTGCATCAAATATTATGACATATTAAACTCAATTGGCATTCACCTGTAATACAAGGCTTGACATAAGCAGTGGCCCTGTGGCCCGGGGCCACTAACGGGGATTGATCATATATATAAAAACCTTTACATTATAACCCATTTGTATCAGCAACCCTAACCCCCTCCCTTCCCGCCATCATCACATCTACTTTGTCTTAACTCAGAGTCTCAGCGTAACTCATTTTTGCATAACATTTAACCCCCAAAAGGATCCATCACATACTCTTGACATCATTAACCCGATATTGTTGGACACCCCACCCCCACCCCCACCCCCATCCCTCTCATCCAGCAATTATTACAATGTAATATCTACTTCAACTTATCTCAGAGACTCAAGTGTAACCCATTTTGTCATAACCTTAACCCCCAAAAGTAAATCCAGCAGAACAGCCGATATCATAACCTCTTTTATGCGTTACCTCCCTCGACAACGTGCTGCCAATAATTCCATATCGTCGTCGGTTAAGAGTGAGAAGGGCGTTAAGTAAATATTTTGCTGAATTGAATTTCGCATACCATCTTGTCGGTTGGAACCTCCTCTACATGATGCAACATTTTCAGACAAAAATTTTGCCACAATTTGGGGACATTCCACCAAATATTAAAGAGAGCTACATTGGTTTCTATAAGGCTTTCAAACGTTAAACATCTCCATCCAAAGAACAAATAAGTGACTTAGCGCCCTTCTCTTTCTCAACCGGACGCTATCATAATTCTCCTCGTATGAGGAGGCATCCACAGGGCAAGCGGTATTGACAATTTGAATCCATCTTGCCTAACCCTAAATCCTCTGGGACAATTGATGTACATGTACATGTCCATGCTCGTATTAAAGGGGCAGTTCAGTCATTGTTTAAAATGAACTTCAAAACAAAAGTTTGCAATAAAGAAGGAGAGAAAACTGTGAAAATAGATATAAATGCTCCATTTTGAGATTTATTAAAGATAATCCAACTGAAAAATCACAAAAATATTGCCATTTTACTGGGCTGTCATATATTTATAGTGACAGCACATTCCCACATGTGCATATTTGTGTCACAAATTCATTAACATGTTCCTTTTCAGTGATATTTATTCTTTCCAAAGGCTTATGTATAAATTAATTTAATTTGAGCTTGTATAAGATTCAGGCCATAATGGGACTATGGTAATACATTTTTTCCAGAAATAACAGCAAAATAAAGAAAAAAAAATTCTTCAAACAAAATCTATAGAGCAACTATCATGATTCATAATCATCTCTCTAGAAGCATTTTTCAAAGGTGCAATTCAATACCCCCCAATTAATTTAATCACACACAATTAACTTGCAGTATGCAACTATGCACACCTTTTCAACTCTCCAGGGAGCATACTAGCCATAAACAACCTTATAAACCAGTGAATTGCACGCAAAAGAACCCCTTTAAGTCCTCCTGGATGACTGGGGTATATGTTGCGGCTCGTTGTAAATGCCGAGCAGATCTAGAGAAATAAACTTATCTTCAAATGAAGACTAATGTCAATCGACTGTTACAGCTCAAAAACAGACTCACTTTTCATCTATTTCAGTGAATATGACAAGTTTGTCATAAACATTATAAGCTGAACGTGGTGATCAACGTTTTATAACAAAAATTGCTTTTGAACTAAAACAATTGATTCAAAATAACAATAATCCCTTTATTTGATCCATTTATTATATGTTAATTATGTTTTAAAATTTCTTTCTTTCCTTGTATTTAGCCTGTGAGCTAGCAATCTTCAATTAATCAGCTAAATCTTTTCTAAGCTTTAAAAAAAAACAGAATATAAATTATCAACCATGCAGGAATGATTCTGAAAATACTCCGGTCGGGGTCCGTGAAGAATGCACGTTATAGAAAATTTACAAAGCCTTGAGAACTTGAGACCTACATTATGTTAAATAGAATCGGCCACTGGCATTTGAAATAAAGTTCATTCACATTTGCATTTAAACAATGATTTTATCTGTGAACGTAAACAGACTCAATACGATAAAATATATTTCGTCTATTGAGATTAACCATGAATAGATTGATCAGTTATGGATGGGACTTGATGTTAATTGACTGTATTTTAGAGTAGGTAGGAAGATTGGCATCTATTTTTTATTTTTTATTTTGGGCCAAAACAAGTATAAATGTCTGCATAATATACCAGAGTATTTCTCAGAAATTCAATACACATCTGATAGATGATCAAGGGTTCCATGACATATCCTTCAGCGACAATTGCTATGAAAAAAAGTGAAATTTGCTGTGTGAAAAATTCAAATTGACAATTACTCCTGCATCATTATATTATTTTTTTCTTTTTCCCGTCTCTATGTTTTTTTAAAGTTATTTTTATTCATTTATTATGTAATTTTTGTATTCATTCATTTATTTATTTATTTATTTATATATATTTTTTTTTGTTTGGGGGAGGGGGGGGGGGGGGGGGGGCAAACCCAGTGAGTAATGTATATGATAAATTAAGAGTTTGAATATATATGTGGACAAAATAAGGGAGGGATAATCTTCACATTATTTCACAGACCTACAGGTCTACATTGTGTATGTAGGAAGCAACATGAATGAATAATAAAGGAAAAAAGGAAAGAGAGACAAAATTGATAGATTACTAACCAAAAGAAGGACAAAATTACAAAGCAAAATAGAACAGACAGCGAGAGAGATGGAGAGGGATAGAGAGAGAGAGGAATAGATAAACTATCCGTGACAAGTTGCCCCCAAGTGGTACCGGTGTGTGCAATTAGAATTCCCTTTACGGTGTCTGGCCGATTTAGTGCGAAGGTCTCATGTCATCGCGCCGAATAATTGATACGTGGCTGATCCCCGTGGCGCGTCGCGAACGTAACCATCTTCAATCACGGTGAGTTCCTGCCTGATTGTTACCAAGCACAAGTATTCAGTATTGCCATGACTCCTAACCCGCTCAGGACTATATATTGCCATCTAATTTTTCCAAACTTTAAATGAAGGATTTGGTTGTTGTATTATTGGCACTAATTTGTCCTTACTACTAAGCGATTGCAGTCAAACCTGTCTTTATACAGTGGCTACCTACATGTATCTAGTTTTCATTGTACATTTGTTTAATTTTACATAATGTAAACTTTGTTTTGTTCTGTACAATGCTATGTATTTTTGTTGGAAATGAAATAAACTAAACTGAAACTGAATATAACAGCCTATAGTGGTCATCACAACTGTGGCCACCAAAATAAAAATGAAATTTATTTTGTGAAATTATTTCCTTTCATAAGGCAGCATAAATGCAACAACATTTAGAGGGAAAATTAAGACTGGTTTGGTGTTTATTCTTAATACATGCTTATATTGTTCAGAATTGCCATCAAATAGTATCTTATACCCATCTCATTTTCCAAACTTTAAATAAAGGATTTTGTGGTTGTATTATTGGTGCCAATTTGTCCTTACTAAGCGATTACAGTCAAACCTGTCTTTACATAGTGGCCACCTACAGTATATATAACAGCCAATCTGTGGTCATCACAACAGTGGCCACCAACAAATTAAAATTAAATGTATTATTATGTGAAATTATTCCCTTTCATAAGGCAGCATAAATGTAACAACATTTACAGGGGGGGGGGGGGGGGGGGGGTGTTAATTCTTGATATAAATACATGTATACATGCTTATGTTTTTTGTCTTCAAAAGGCAGCATCAATGGTTATCAATATTCCCACAGAATTTAAGTCTAGTCAATCTGTAAACATTTTAAAGCATAAGTATCAAAAATACTTATTAGATAATTACAATGTGCAATAGATATATCGGGCAATATGACAATTTTTAATGTATTTGTTTTGATTTGTATGCATGTATAGTTATCATATCATATGTAATACTTTACAGGGGTTAGCTTTCATATAAGGAGCCATAATCCTTTCTGCTAACCCCTAACACTCTCATATGAATGTATTCTGTGTTTGTTAAATGTCTTATTATTTTTTTAGTAAGAGGTAGAAAAACATTAGTATTCACTTTTGGCAAAAAGAAAATAAAGCAAGGTTTCTATTCCGAGGATTAATAAATAATGGCAATTGCTTGCATTTTTTGTCAAAATTAAATGTATTCTTTAACACCATTTGGAAAGCTGTCTTATAAAAAAAGATCCTTTGTAATCTCCTCACCAACCCCCTTCCCCCCCCCCCATATCAGTATGTCTTTTTAATGAAGATGAAAATAAATCAACAAGCTAGATGGGCATCAATTTGAAAATGAATAAATCATGGCATTTGCTTGCTTTTTTGTCCAAATTGAATTTGTTTTTTAAAAATGCAACCACAATTTGGAAAGCTGTCTTATTGATAGAAAACTCCTCCCCAACCAGAATGTGTTTTTTGGGGGGATGAAAAGAAAAATAATTCAACGAGCTAGATTGGCTTCAATTTGAGAATTAATAAATCATGGCACTTGCTTTCACAATTAGTAAAATTGAATTTGTTCTAACACCATGTGGATAGCTGTACAACAAAACACCTGACCATCCCCTACTCTACCAGTATGTATTTATTTATTCATTGTTTGTATGAAAAGAAAAATAAATCAACACGGTAGATTGGCGTCAATTCCGTGGATGAATAAATGATGGCATTAGCTTTCATTTTTCGTCTGTATTGAATGTGTTCTTTAAAAGTTCAAACCACCGTTTGGAAAGCCGTTAAAAAAATTAAAAAACCTCTTTTTTAATTTCCCCACCCCCTCTCCAATCACTATGTGTTTTTGTTATCGGTGAAAAGTGAAAAGAAAAATAAATCAACAAGTTAGATGGGCGTCGATTCCGTTGATGAATAAATGATGGCGATTGCTCTTCACTCTCTACTCTGCCTGGGAGCGGCGTCTGGCCTTTTTCTCCCTGCACCCGTACTTGCAGTGGTGTAGCTAGGGGGGCACATCCCCCCTGAATAATTTGACCAAAAAAATATAAAATTTAAAAGAAAAATGTTGTTTAAAGTAAAGAGATACATAAAGTGTGTGCACCAATTTGTGTTCCCCCTCCCCCGATCCGTCCATCCGTCCACGCTACGCCACTGCACACTCGTGCCAACACCCATCATCTAATGGCTGTATTAAAGTGAAACACAAGTGGCTGCTTTACATAAGTGAGCCAGCCATTATATGCCTGGCGGGCATTCACGAATCACGGTGCTTCTGAGTTTGTAAAGAACATACGCATCATTAGTGGCTGAAAGAGGATTCGCTTTCTGTTAGAGCCAGCGTCGATTATTGGCAGTAGAATGTCATTAAAGTCAGAAATTGCATCAAAAGCGTTATTAGGTGTACATGTAGGAGCACTAATGCAATTGAATAACAAGCAACGGGTTTACTAGTGCTGGTGCTCGAATTATTTTTCTTTTTTTACTCATATACTAGTAGTTGATTTTGGTATAACATGTATTTCCGACGGACCATAGTCCAAGCATTTTCAGATCCAGTCATGAACAGGTGAAATCAAACATTTCTATACATGATGGTAAACATTCTGAAATACTAGCATAATTTCTATGTATAAATTATAAGCTAATAAATCAAATCAAAGTACTTTTTAATAAGCATTTACATGTACAGTTCAATCACATGTCATAATAACAGGACTACAATTAATTTGATACTGTTAATGACCATTTTTTACCCTTCTATTTTATTTTATTTTTTTGTGAAATTATTGGGGGGGGGGGGGGGGGGCATGTAACCCCCAATCCCCGTAGCTAAGCCACTGGTACAAGTTATTAACTCTATGTATATAGACAGGAATTGGTTAACCCATTAAGGAGCTGGGTCAATCAAATAGTCTTGAGAAGATTTATATGAACCTACCCAGATGCATATCCCTAGACACACATTATGAACTGCATGAAAATTTCTAAAGTGACATCATCAATATTATTTATTAACCATACATCGCCGATTCATTTCATCTGTTGAATTATTTTGTTGAATCGGTCGGAGCGATGTGCCGCACCGGGAGTAAGAGTTGTTAGCCTGAAAGGAAGTAAGCTCAGAGGTACAGATTCGTGCATAATAAATGAAGACACTAACTCTCTGCGCTTTTGTAGAAACAAGTCGATACGTACACAAACAAACATACATGCACACACATACCCAAGACGATAAACCCATCATTTATGCAAATGCGCAAAATCACAGACACAGACACAAACATGTAAGGCTCATAAAACACATTACACATTAACCTGTTCAAGACAAATTTGCTTTGGAGGTATACATATGCATTCTCCATTAACTCAAACCCAAGGATGTTTAGGACCAGTCCTGAATGTGTTAGCAAGCTCTTTGAAAAATGTGTATTGGCGCGCTCGCTGACGTTTGGGGCATACAGAACCATGAGGCCCTGTTGGTTCCGTAAGTGTTGGAGATTAATTGTTTTGTTTATGAATTACACTACAATGTGCAAAGTGTTGGACATCTATTTAATATCAAACAAAGGTACCAAAACATACATGTATAAGTCTGTGTTGTTCTGTGTTGTGGTGGTCCCCTTTAACAAACATCGTATCAAGATTTACACATATTTGGCCCATCTGAGGGTTACGGAGGGAAACGAGTTCTCTTTTGGTCTTCTGGGATTCCAATCCCTTACGGGAATCTAGTATCACGCTTTCCCAGATTAGCGTGAGATTCTTTAGGCATCAGCTTATTTATTGGCATAATAACCAGTGTTGAAATTGCCACCACCAGCAATCCATCACACGAAGGATTTTCTTTAAATTAGCAGATTGCCTGATTTGTTTTAAAACAAGCATTTTTTCTTTTTCCTTTTTTAAGTTAAATTATAAGCAAACTGCTTTTCTTTCTCCATTTTTTTTCTTCAAACACAAGTATTTGTTTCTTGTTGTGCCCTTTTGCATATATATACATGTATATCCCCTTCCAACAATGACCAGGTAAACCTTTTACCTACAAGAACCTAGTGGGCCCTGTATTAACTCTATGGGGATTACAAAATTCAGCAGGGAACAGGTTAACTCGGGCTGGGGTCTTTGGTGACTGTGTTTTAACCCATTCACAGAATACTGCAGTTGGGGTCTAAAGAAAATGCATGTTATACCAAATTTAAACAACCTTTAATGGGTTAAATGAACATCAAATCAACTTCATTTGAGTAAAAAAAGGGTGATTCTCTGTCCTTTTTACCCTTTATTTTAATACTGGTATAAAAAAAGACCTGTGCTTTTATCCGGGCCTTGTGATCTTACTAAATTGTTCTGTCAGGGGTGATTGTATACCCCGCTCTATCATAGATAATCGATAAAAGATCAACTTTGTGCATGATTACCAGCAATGTAGAGAATTTTAGGAGCGCAGATAGAATCTGGGAACTGTTGGCAGGCCTTAACTAATCACAGTAAATACAAAGTACATGTAGACTCCTCCTTGGAGAGGTCCTGATATACAATGCTGTCAGAGCTGATTGTATTCCCCATTATTTTGAATAATCAGGAATAGATCTGGTGTAGAGAATGGTGTAGAGAAAAGACACAACTTGCAGATTGTTGTTGTACCTTGTATAATCATGGAAATTACAAAGTACATGCAAATCCCTTGGTGATAGAGTTCCTGCTATATGATCTGTCGGAGTTGATATAAAACTTCGCCATCTTGGATAATTGCGCATATACAGTCAAACTAGTGTATAGTGACTACCCAATGAAAACAAGAAAACTGGCCACTGTAGACAGGTGACCTCTATAGACATGTGTAATGACATTGGTTTTCTCTGCAGGGGATCACTTTTGGTAGCCACTATAGACAGGTGGCCACTAAGACAGGTTTGAGTGTATCAAATCAATTTTTAGGAGAGTAGGCAGAACTTGCAAAATTGCCAAATATCTTTTTAGTTAGCACACATTTTCTCATAAAGTATTGTTATATTTGAACACTTTCATATCTACTGGAGATCTTTATATCCATTGTAATATACGAACAAACAATTAAAATAATCTGGTTTTAAATTAACATTAACCAGTTCTGGACTTGTCCTGAAAAATACTCTGCGGTCTATAGCACATGCATATCATATCAACATCAAACAGTCTTAGACAAGTTAAAGGGCAATGAAACTATGGCTATGTAATTGCCCGACATGCTTTGCAAACTATGACGTGTGTGCTACGGGCAGAACAAAGAGCTTTTCACTGATTTACAGACTCGTCGAAGCATCTACAAGTATTCAGACAATGGTTTGAATAGGTGCTATTGAAATGCATTAGTGCATATCACTGACCATAAGTCCGCACAAACCTAATAATGGCGGCCTCCAGTGTTCGCATGAATAGTGATAAACCCAATAGAGTTTTCACATATTTCTCCCAAAGCAGAAATCTGAGTCGGAGTTATGTTATATATAATAAAAAGGCATATTACGATGTATCAAGTAGGATAAACTCTATTCTTGAGTTGCATTGCCCTTTAATAATTCAGTATATCGTATGAATAACTAATGGTATTTTGCACAATCTGCAGAGTTTACGCACACATATATACATTATATTAAGAATTTTGCAGAGTCAGCAGAAATTCTAGAATGGAATGGCAGATGAATATTTAATGATGTTTTGCAACATCTGAAGAATATTGCGCGTCAGCGCCAGAACCAAAGCAGAGGTTAAATCGTCACGTTGCATATCAACACCAATAAGCCCCATGGGATCAACCGAATGACGAGTTAAAGTCAGATCAGCTATCGGTGACCTCAATGCTTTCATCATCATTCGTCATTACGTGAATGATCAAGGTCGAAGATGCTTATGAGATTTAATCATCTTTCATGTCCATCATCAATGCCAGATATATATATTTTTTTATCTTTGATGCCCAGTCAGGCAAGTATAATCAAAGCCTTTTTAATTTAAGAAGCCCCCAAATCCTGACTCCTGGTGGCCCCCCCCCCCCCCTCCCCCCCCCCCCCCAATTTTTTAAATTTTTTGTAAAACTAAGTCATATTTGGCTGCCAATTTGGAGAAGTAAAATTATTTTATTTTGGTGGCCCAAAATTAATTTTTGCTTGCCTGGGCCTGCAGGCCAGTGCTAATTTTGAGCCCAAATTCATAAAAGCCCACTAGCTTAGTTCCTTGCTAAGTCTATTTTGGATGATGTGGCTAAGAATTAAACACAGGATATTTAAGTAGCTAGTTAGGGTGAACTTAAAGGGTACCAAAGGCTTATCCGGCTAACCCTAGTTGGGGACTAGGAAAACTGTCTGTTGCTTTATAAACTGTTTCATTTGAAGTACACTTAGCAAAGAACTAAGCTAGCAGGGTTTTGTGAATATGTGGCCTAATATGTTTGGCCAGAATTGTGCACAACACACATCATACAGCCTTCCCATCTGCTTTAAATAGCCTACCAGGTTCTTGCAGGTTCTTGTAGGTAACCCGTTGCTTATGGAAACCGGGTGGGCCATGTACAAAGTCTATGGGAATTGCATAATCTAGAACGGAACGGGTTAAGGTACGCATGCGGTTTTGCATGTTCACAGCAACCATCAAATTTCTTACAACACAAACAGGTTTCATTTTTATCTACCTCAACACCGCAACGCCTGTGGGATAACATTGAGGCAATAATCTGCAAGACAAGCTACCTTCTGTTGAATGACGTAATGTGTATTAACCCGTTCAATACAAGATTCTGAAATCCCCATAGACTTTGTACACAACCCACTCGGAGAAAAACACTAGTGTTATTTCTGAGATGTCTCACCACGCAGATGCAGTGAGCTAATGGGTAAATAATGACATACAGAGACAGAAGGTCACTACTCCGTCTACCTCAACACCACAAAGCTCTCGGGATCACGTCAAGGATTCCAGCCTGATGCAGAGCGGCTTTCTGATCGGTGACGCAACGTGCAAACTCATTTCCGCCATTCCGTGAACGATCAGGGCCACCGTCCGTGCTAAGAGCTTTCACCATGAAGATGGCAGGGTCATTGTACATGCAGTCTTAGTGGTCACCTGTCTATAGCACCCAATCTGTCTATTGTGGCCACTTACGTGATCCCCTAGATTCAAACCTGTCTTAGTGGCCACCTGTCTATAGCAGCCAATCTGCCTATATAGGGATTCCTACTAAGAACCATTTTATGGAACCTTTGTATATCGATTACTTTGTACAACTTGTATATTGTTGTTGTTTTTATAATGGTTAAATAAAATGAAATGAAATGAAGAAAAAAAGGTAACCTAGTGGCCCTTTTCTTGTTTCCCTTAAATGGCCACTATACACAGCCTTGACTCTATAGAGGTCACCTGTCTACAGTGGCCCTTTTCCCATTTCCCTAAGATGGCCACTATACAAAGGTTTGACTGGTAAGGAACAGACCTCAACCCCATCTTAGCTTCTAGCCACTTAGGACTACACCTGTGCTCAAAATTAGTACAAGCCCTGCTGGCCTGGGCCCACGAGAACCAAGTGGGCTATGTACAAAGTCTATGGGGATTTCAGAATCTCAAAGGGAACAAGTTAAAATTAGCTTTGGGCCACCAAATATCTTTGATCTGAAATCAAATGGGAACCAATTAAAACAATTGTTTTATTTTTTGTCTTTGTTGGAGCCACTATAAAATTTGGAAAACCTTGTTTAATGTATTACTTGACCAACTGGGTCACAAGGCAAAAAAGGGTATTTTAGCATTGACTACACTCCCATAGTTTTGTGACTGGGGTTGGCACAGGCAGTCGTGTCTACTTTGATAATCAGTCGATGGGTTAATAGATCAACTATGAAAATAATTTTCCCAGGAAATTAAATGTTCGGATAATTTCTCAGGTGAAGAACACCTCGAAGCATCAACGTGCCTCAAACAAATGAACCGATCATAGATAAGTACACAATCCCACCACTGGGAAATACGAGTGATCAACGTATTGGCAAGAATTAGAATATGATAGCGCAAGCGTTCATTCAACCCTAAAATGTCTCCTTCATTCATTATTCATTCCCTGTTTAGTGAAGTGCACGAAAGCTTGTCCCGGGTGTAATAACATGCGGGAGGCTTGGAGGTTTCAGAGATAAAAGGCCATCTAACGACTTTTAATTTGTATAATGCATCGATCTCAGAGGATAATAAAATCATAATAAGATCAACCACTATTTCGGGATAATCTTTACCTATGTATGAGGCTTAAAATACACAAATTTTAATATTTATGAACAGCATCAAAGGATTTAGTTACGGCATAGTGACATTAATGTTAATGTGATCCAAATGGCATCAACTCATGTGGATAACACTTGGCCACACTTGACCGTGTAGAAACTTTATGGCAATTTCTGTATGTATATGAACAACGTCAAATGATTTTAGTCTTGTCAAAACGCAGAGCTAGAAATAAACATTACATAGTCGCCCTGTTGGGCAAGTACTATCAAGATTCATCAAGCTTTTGTGGCCCGAAACAAAGAAAATCATTAGATTAGATTAGATACTTGGTTGCCCAGTCGGTAGCCATAATTGGAAGCTTGGTGGCCCAACATTTTTTTTATGGCCTTAGGCCAGTGGGTATGTGCTGATTATGAGCTCTGCTATAATGACATCAAACAATAATATGTGGTCAGATTATTAATATAATCTTAACCCACGGCTTACAAGGAACCCCGAGGACCGCATGCTACATCTATGGAAATGTTATGGAAATGTTAGTACCTACCAAAGCACAGGCTAATGATACCATCAAAGGATTTAGCTCAGGCGATTTTTGTTCTAAAGGGTAATGACATCGGATGATTAGGGTTGCCGAACAATGATTACCTAAACGTGGGCGCCCACTTTTGCCATTTCAGTGCGTACAACCTGTGAGCTCTTGACATTGCGTTAAGCTCCTGTCATGTTAAGCTCGCACTACTTCCACGATAAGCTTGACATATTTAGCAGCAGGAGTGTGTTGGTTGACGATCGGGGAAAATAATTTTCGCAGACATCGCAAAATGCATTCATCATGACCTCAGCTCAAACGCAAGAAATGTGTTTATTATTATATAACCAAGCCATTCAATCCACCCTCATTAGTCTCTTCAACAGTCGGTTCAATTTCAACAGAACATGCTTCTCATAGGTCTCGTTAAAGTCGTAGTGAATGTACTAAGCTCACATCAAGGTCGCAATGAATTCGCAATATTTGTACTGGAGTTGTAGACGCATATCACATTCTTGAACTCATGCGTTCCTCGCAACACATTATGCAAATTAGGGCATTGACCGCGAATACTGCGAGCAGTCAGAGATCGCAATAGTTCTTACCGAGATCGCAAAAGTGGGCGCTTGCCATAATTTGCAAGAGATCTGTTAGGGGGATGTTAAATTGTTAGAAGAAATGTGTTCCTAAGCTATGATTTTGTTTTAATGTTTACCGTATTTGTCGGTGTATTACCCGCACTTTTTTTCAAAAAAAAAAAAGAAAAAAGGGGGGTGCGGTTAATACACGACCGTATTAACCACCATTTTTTTTTTTTTTTTTTTTTTAGGGGTGCGGTTAATACACCGGAGCGGTTAATACACCGACAAATACGGTAGATTTCCTTCCACAACTCGCATTCGTCATTGAAACACTGATTGTTGTATCACTTCAAACTATTATACAAAATGTCTGCACAAATAATTCATGCATGCATATAAAACGCAACAAGACATCCGTACACCGGTAGCAGTGTAGACACTTCTTTCCCATCCCTTCTCCCAACCAAGCCAGAAAGAAAAAACGCTTCAGGGGGAAACTTGATGAGAAAGGGGGCATGTTTTCACACCTGTTTATAACTCTTGGCCACTAAAACGTTAAATAAATAGACTTGTCTTTCTGTATTCCCTTTACAATTAAATAAGATGGGTTCTCTAACGCGTAAAACAAGCACCAGTTTATTTACCCTCGCAACTTTGAATTACATGAGACAGTTTCTGTAAAGTATTAACCCGCACGGGACCGTTAGATTTTGCCTCACATGTATTCTCCATTGACCCAAGCCCGAGTATTTTCGGGACCAGTCCTGAATGTGTTAAATAAACATCAGTCTTTACTCTTTCAAACCTTTTGAACTAACCTATTCCCAGCTAGAGGTTCTGTAACACGTTAAATAGATGTCAGTTAATTTCTGTCATATGGCTTGTATAAACATTTCCTTTCTGTAACACTGACAATAAAGAGACATCCCTTTCTTTCATGTTCCCCGCTGATGCATGCCAAAGGGCATGACAATTATCTGAGAGTCATCTGATTATCTGCAATATCAGCCCCCCCCCCTTCTTTAGGCGGGGGGGGGGGGGGGGGGTTGGGGTGGTGGTGGTTTTGTGTTTGTTTGATGCTTAAAATGAAAGACAAAAGTGTATAATGGGCTAAAAGCATGAATTAACTGATCTTCTTTCTGAAAATTCCCACATTGGAGTGGGAGGGAGATGTTATTTTTAGAAGATATGTTTAGAAGATATATTTACACATAACATGCAAACGCACATATATGAACAAAACACTTTGATTCAAATGAATGAAACCTTTCATATCAAATAAAAACTGCCCTTTTTCCTGTTGTCCCTGATTATTAAAGAAAATACAAGCATATTCTGAGCACATTTATTTATTGGTTCCTATATTTACCAAAATAGGCATTTTCACAAAAAATACAAACATTAATGCTTACTCTTTGATGTATTTCATGTTTCTATACATATAATATGGTTATATTATTTCTAAAGAAGGAAAAACAGGACATATTTTTCTTCCTACTTCTACCTATTTATAATACAAGTTATTAATATTGATACCCACATTTTCATATATCAAAGTACTGGATTTGATTTTATTTTATTGATCTATTTTTTACACTCTTTCAAACAAATGCATGTGTGCAAAGGTATACACAAAGTAAACAGAGTGATTATAGGTAAATTGTACAATTTATCAATGACTTTCTCAAATAATATGAAGAAAATACCAATTATAAAATAAAATTATTTCATGAAATAAAATGATTTTTCAAGCAGAAAATGTATACAAGTATATCAAAGTCATAGGCATAGATAGTTCCCATAAACACTTTAAGCATGTTTCAAAGATCCACATATTTTACCTAACTTAGCAATGCATTCTAATTAAAAGGCTGAAAGTCAACAAAGGTAATGCATGCCTTCAGTCCGTCCATTATACAGCTCAGTCAATCTATGTCCCATAATCCTAATGTCTTTTTACAACATACATATTTTACTGTACTAATTAATAACAAGTTATGATGTCAGAGTTTTCTAAAAACTTGTGCATATACAATGTATTTACTCACTCAATCAACGATAGCTCTCTGACAACCAGTCTTTATCTCAAAACACCATCTTACCTGTAGAAAATGGAGGGGAAAAAAAGAATGATTATAATAACACGTTTCTAACATTTGAATAAAATCAGCATTCCATCAATATAAGATTATAATTGTTTGTATAAGTTTATAAGCTTTAGCATATAAATGTCAATTGTATTGTACCGTTATTCAATGTAATTTGCTTTAATAGCTTCTAGTTATTTCTATTCTGTATCTCTTTACTCATTCTCATTGTTATATTTGTACTCTTCTTTGTATTCTATTCTTCTATTCGTATCTTGTATAGTATCATTGTAAAGCGCTTAGAGATATCTGATGATCAGCCATATTAGGTGCTATATAAATTGAGTATATCGAGTATATCATTACTATTCTCTATTGATTGCTGCAGTCATACATGTACAATCCATCACCATTTGCCATTGTGCTGCTCTTTTATGTCATTTTCCATGCATGCAAAGCTACAGTCGCCATTTTGTCAATGCACTCCTCTTTGCTTCTATTCTTATTTGGTATTTTCATCATTTCGTTAATCACTCACTCTATTTTCCTCCATTTTCTTCTGTTTCATTCTTCTCTTTGTCCAAAATTGTACATCACTATACAATGCAATATTCCTTTTGCCAGATTTGAGTGTTCTTAATATCCTGTCCCTTCCTCAAAGTAAATGTTGGTATGTGTGTTCCTGCTTGCATATATTATTGTATGGTATTTTTCTTGTTTACTTTGATTCTTCCCTCTTTTCATTCTATTCTTCTACTTCTCCTGTCTTGTCTTCTACTTTCTCCTATACATTCTTCTAATTTGTATTTGTTGAGCATTTTGTTATCAACGTAGAATGTAATTGCTCTTTTGCAGCTTTTAGGTGTAACATCAATACACAATCTGTCATCTTGAAATGGGTATTTATTCTATTTTACTTGTATTTATCTCTCCTTTCAGTTTTCTTTGTTGCACTTGCTATCTTGCTGCTTTCCCTCATTCTTGTATTACATATACATGATGGACATTTGTTATCTCTTGCACTTCTCCTTTCCTTCTATGCAAACTTTTTCTATCAATTTCATTCACTTCCAATCTGCCAATCGATTCTTTCATCTTTTATCTTGGGAAATTTGCATTGTGCATCACCAGCATCATCATACAATGCAATGACCTTTGCTGCTAAAAAAGGACATACACAACTGAAGTCCCACAGGAACTGGTTGAATAGCCAGAGTCGGTATTGAGGGTGGGGCAAAGACGGATTTCAACAAGAAGGGGAGAGGAGCATTGTGATTCTAAAATATATATTACTTTTTTTTCCTCCTCGTGGACTGGGGGGGGGGGGGGGGCAGGTGCAAGAGGAGTAAGAGTCCTCACAATGAGGGAGGGGCAATTATATATTTTAACAAGAAGGGGAGGGGCATAATGTGAACGCTAAAATGCATATCATTGTTTTATCCACCTCATGAACAGGGTGGGAAGGGGGGGGGGGGGGGGTGCAAGATGGGCCAGAACATGAACAGGGGGGGGGGGAGGGGATGGGTGACATATTGGCAAGTCCTCACAATGGGAGAGGGGGCAATTACATATTTCATCAAGAAGGGGAGGGGGCATTGTGAACCTGAAATACATATTATTGTTTTATCCTCCCCATGTAGGTGGGGGGGGGGGGGGGGGGGGGCAGATGCAAGAGGAGTAGGGGTCCTCACAATGGGGGGGGGGGGGGGGGTGGGGGGCAAGCAGGTGTGGCCCTCTTGCCCCCTAGCCCTATGCCAATGATACAAGATGTGAAGGACAATCACAAACAATGTTTGTGATAATACAATGGAGATGAATTGAAATGTTATGCTGCTTTATTTCCCCCCTTCTTTCGCTTCAAGGTAATTATGACATAAATTAGGTCAGCCTACTAACAAGCTCCACAAACAAATAACCATATAAAAGAAAACAAGAAACTGATAATGTTATCAACAAGTTTCTAGAACAAATAAAAAAAAGACAAAGAAATAACATAATATATCCACAAAACTTCTAGAACAAACAAACACACAAAAAAACAAATAACAAATCAAGAAAATTCTAGAACAAATGGTGAAGACAATGATAAATCAACAAGCTCCTTGAGAATACAAAATAATTATTGAAAGAACCACAAAAACAGATTATTCATCCAAAACAACTCACAAATTGGACAAATCTGACCCGCAATCTAATGAAAAAAAAGAAGTCATGCATATCCGAGGTACTTCTTCAAAACAAATTAATGGCATTAACTCGTCCCATTGGTAGTAAACATCTCCAAGGATTTATCCTCGTCAACTTCCGGCCTCTTGCATTCTTGTTTTGTTTTTTTGTGCTCATATTTTTCTTCCTCTTTTCTGCTAATATTGTTTTGCCTTCCCTTAAGCCCATATTCCCATTTATTTGTTTCTCTTCAATTGTTCAGTCTTCCTTTTTGATATTTTTTCTGCCTTCCCTTTTGCTTGTTTTCAGATTTCTTTGTTTCTCCACGAACTGTTCTGTCATCCTTTTCGATGATATTTTTCTGTCTTCCCTTTTTGTTCATATTCCACTTTCTTTTTTTCTCCTCAAACTATTCTGCAATTCTTTTTGCTGATATTTGTCTGCCTTCTCTTCTGCTCATGAATATTCCAGTTTCTTTGTCTCTTCTCAAATTGTTCTTTAATTATTTTTCATGATGTTTTTTCTTTCCTCTAAAATTTCTCTCTTTTCTCTATCTTTTTCCTTTTGATTCCTCCATCTGATGATAGCATTCAATCCTCCAAAACCAGCTAAAAGTTTATACTTTATTTCCTCTTTCAGCTAACATTCATTTGTTGTCTTTTTCTCTGTGCTTATATATTTTTCTTCATCCCTCTAATCTAATACTTGTCTTATTCCTCTCTTTGTGTTAACCTGTTCCCTTCAAGTTTCTAAAATCCCCATAGACTTTGTACACAACCCACCCCGTTCCCGTAGGCAAGGGGTTAATAATTCTGTCATCCTCACTTCACAATTGTATTTTTTCTTCCCTTTTCTTCAAAAATGAAATATAATTAGATGCCCATCCCTGGAGTCCTCCATCTTCGCTTAGAGTAACATTTCACGATCGCATCTCCTTTGAAGAGAATCAAACAAATCAAATCTTCCTTTTCATTTTTTCCCCCCAAGGGGCTGAATTTTGATCTGAAGTGTTGCCTAACTCTAGTAGTGACCTCAATATAAACACAAGTTTGCATTCATGACTACAAATAGTAAAATGCTTCATTTTCATTTATTTGTTTTGTTTGTTTGACTTCTGCAGAATCTACAAAATATAATCCGTAACATACGCTGCATAACCATACACAATTGTAATAACAAGTAGGCAGATCAATACAACATTAAAAGAAAGATTTGCTTCATAAATTAAGTCAATTAAGTAAGGTACGGTATGCACGCACGTACGCACAAACACACACACATACACACAAACAACACAAAAACATAAATGCACACTGGCGTGTTTGGTTACAGTCCTTGATCGACTATTAAAAGCAAATCCACAATCTTGTCTTGGCGAGAAGGGATCTCCGTGTAATGTGAGCCCTACCTGAGTAATAACCCTTTCAGATGCAATGAAATACGCTGCATGCAAGGTAAACACGAAAGGAATCCCCACTTCCTCTTCTTTTGTTTTGTTTTTCTTCTTTTCTCTTACTTTTCACTCTCTCTCTCTCCCTCTCTATCTATCTCTCGTACTCTTTCTATTTTTTTCTTCATCTTCTCCCTTTGTCCTAAAGGTAAACACAAGGAACAATCCCATCATACCTATCTTTTTTTTTCACTTGTTGTTTTATCTTTTACATATTTTCTTCATCCTGCATTTGTACCTTCACTCTTCTCCATCTTCCATTCTAACCCTCTATTTTTCTCTCTTGTTGGCATTTTTCTATAAAGAGAAACAAATTATAAAAACCACTTATTCTCCTTTTGGATCTACATGTATAACTGCCTTTCTTATTCTCTTTGCATTTTCTCGTATTAATCCTATTATTTCTTTTTCTGTCAGGAGAGATTCATGTTTCCCAACTCAATTTCCCCTTATTTATACAACTCTTTCCTTTTCCACGTTAAATTTCCTCTCTTTCCATTTCCCCTACCATCCTCCTTCCCTCTCCCCCTTTCTCTCCCCTCCTCTCTATTCCTCACTCTATTTCTCTCCCTCTCTCTCTCACTCCCTAACAACGTGAGCTAAGTCAGTCAATCAGGAGGGAATACAGTGATAAAGGGGAGGGAAAGCCTGAACAACAACAAAACAAAAAAACCTTAAAAAGTCATCAAATTCCAATTTTCGGTGGTCGCTTAATGGGTCTGATCTAAGATTGCCGTCTCTCCGTGCTCCCCGCTCCATATTACCTGCGTACGAGGGTGGAATTTCAATGATGAGGTCGCTTACGTTGTTTTCCCCGCTCGTGATTGATCGTTAGACGGAAAACAGAAGATGGATAGCACTTCCCCACACTTTAATAGCGAAGGTGAAGGAAAAACAAACTACCCCAGACGTTAATTCTAAAAACACACAATCACTGCACGGTACACACAAAAACAAACACATACATACATTGAACAAGACAACCACACTACAGTCACACATGAGGCAAAACAAACTTCTCCAAAATGTTATTCTTAAAAAAAAAACACTTTCACTTCGCACAAAAACAAACACACACAGACATCAAACAAGACAACCACACTACACTCACACACAAGGCAAAACAAACGTTCTCCCAATATGTTTTTCTTCTAAAAACACACAATCACTGCACAATAACAAACACACACATAGTTAGGTACACACAAACATTGAACAAGACAACCGCACTACATTCATACACACATACATAAATATACATAAACGCCTAACCAAAATAGACAGGAATGTTCGAGTGCCAAAATGTATATATACATACTGTACATACATAGTCTGAACGGCATGAATACAGTCATAACCACAAGAACAATTGACAACAGGCAAACCACATTTAAACAAACATACAAAAGGGTACATACATGTAACTGTATCTCCCACACAAAGTCAAGACATACATGTATTCTGAACAATGCAAACACACACATTCATAACCACAGAATACATACTTGTATGTAAAAACACATATACCGCATGTCTACAAACAAACAAACAAGCAAACAAACATACAAACAATGTATACATAAATGCACAGCATACTTTCTACACATATACAAGAAAAATCACTCAAGAAGATTACAAGAAGCACACGAACAAGATACAAAATTAACAAACCCATACACACACAAACACACACACACACAAATACACACACACACACATACATACATATATACATACATACAAACATACACACACATACATACATACATACATACATACACACACACACACACATGAACATACACACACATACATACATACACACAGACGCACACACACACACACACACACACACACACACACACACAACACACAATGATGAACATGTTCACATCCAAGGTAGATAACTGCTTAAATATGCTCATTTTTTTATTGGAAAATTGGGGTCACCATCAGATGCAAATTAAAACACTGCACGCAAGCTCCCATGAAGCTATGTAAACAGCCATGGAAGATGAGACCATCGCATGTTAAACCACTGCTTATCAGAGCCCTGGGGTACCATGTATTAACTCTATGGGGATTGCACAATCTAGTAGGGAACGGGTTAGCACAGTGCTTCGGAAACCTGGTAGACCCTGTATTAAACTATGGGGGATTGCACAATCTAGTAGGGAACCAGTTAACCCACTGCTTATCGGAGCCCTGGGGTACCATGTATTAACTCAATGGGGATTGCACAATCTAGTAGGGAACAGGTTAACCAATTGCCTACAGGAACCTAATTGGCCCTGTATTAACTCTATGGGGATTGCACAATCTAGTAGGGAACAGGTTAACCCATTGCCTACAGGAACCTAATTGGCCCTGTATTAACTCTATGGGGATTGCACAATCTAGTAGGGAACAGGTTAACCCATTGCCTATGGGAACCTGGTGGATCCTGTACTAACTCCATGGGGATTGCACAATCTAGTAGGGAACAGGCTAGCCCAGTGCTTCGGAAACCTGGTAGACCATGTATTAAACTATATGGGGGGTTGCGCAATCTAGTAGGGAACCAGTTAACCCATTGCCTATGTGAACCTGGTGGGCCTTGTATTAACTCTATGGGGGTTGCAAAATCTAGTAGGGAACAGGTTAACCCATTGCCTATATAGGAACCTGATGGGCCCTGTATTAAACTATATGGGGGTTGCGCAATCTAGTAGGGAACCAGTTAACCCATTGCCTATGTGAACCTGGTGGGCCTTGTATTAACTCTATGGGGGTTGCAAAATCTAGTAGGGAACAGGTTAACCCATTGCCTATATAGGAACCTGATGGGCCCTGTATTAAACTATATGGGGGTTGCGCAATCTAGTAGGGAACCAGTTAACCCATTGCCTATGTGAACCTGGTGGGCCTTGTATTAACTCTATGGGGGTTGTGCAATCTAGTAGGGAACCAGTTAACTCACTGCTTACCGGAGTCTGGGGTACCATGTATTACCCTATGGGGGGACATACTATAGAAGACAAAGGGTTATCTTAATACTTAAATGAGCCTGGTGGACATACATTTAGAATTAAATATATGAAGTCCTTTCGTGTCTGGATATCAACACCCTGCACCATAGAATTTTTATTACTTTTAATGTGGCATGGATTTTGAAAAAACACATGTTTATTTAATGATGGATAAATATTTGTGGTGTTGCATTAATGTGAACTTGATCTGAGATGCATCTGCTGAGTAGCAGTATACAAATAATGAATGTTTATGAGTGCAATGGTACGAATATTTGCATGAGGTGAAAGATGGAATGTTATATTCAACGCAGCGAAGCCGAGTTGAATGGAACATTCCATCTTTTCACCGAATGAAAATATTCGTGCTATTGCACGAATGGAAAAAACATACATTATTTATTTTATATGACACCTACTTTATTTGCTTCTTCGTGTTATAAGAATCCGCACTGTCGATTAAATCATCCAAATCGGCAGCCGTCAGCAAAACAAATCCCGGTTCTGCAGCCATGTTGAGTAAAAAGTACTTGAATTGTGTGTACAAACTTCCCCGCGCACAGCTGCCTTGCATGGAGTGCATAATGTTTGTTAATGCGCTTGTTCTTGAATGGAAAATCTGCGCAATGCGCGCAGTTATCTTTAACGTGCGCTGGCACTTGCACAAAACAACAACATAAAAAAGTACCATTCCACGTTTATGACGTCAAAATCATGCAATAGAACTTTTACAAAAGTTCTATTCAACGATAATGACGTCAAAATCGTGCAATGGTATATTTCCACGAATGTCATGTGACATGTGACATGAATTCAACCAATCACATTGCGAGTACATTCTAAGGTGTTATATAATAGTGTTTAGTCATGTGCACATACAATCATGTCCATGTGTAAATTGAATAAATGAATATCTGTATTCAGCTAGTAAAATTGTATTGATACTATACAATGCATATATACTGTGGCGCTTGGCATGTAAAACACACAGCATACATGGTGATAGGCACTTATAGCACATAAAGAGTTAACCTATTCAGTAGCCAATCCTCCCCATTAACTTTTTACTCTACTTTTTTCTATACTGGCCCGTTCGGGCAAGTAAAATAATAAATGTTCAAATTTTACTTGCCCTAACAGAATATGTACTTGCCTGCTTACTTCTACACAAGAGTTACTCATCAAGAATTCCATTCTGCTCTCGTAGTTAAGAGCAGAAATGTCAGTTGCCTGAAGGGGGCAACTAAATAAACCATTTATGAAATTGTCCTTGCCCAAAATAAATGTTTACTTGCCCCGGGCAAATGAGCAATTGCTAGTGTCGAGTCCTGCAGCAAGCCTTGCATGCAAAACTAGACCACTTGTTTTCCTCATCAAGTCAATTCTGGTGGTCCTTCAGAAAAACTCAAGTTGAAATGAGATATTCACTTCAAAATGTTTTTAAAGATCACATTTCTCGGAAAGGGAGACATTGTGATGTGCTTATAACGTAGAAATCATTATGATAGGAAGAGCTTGAATTAGAGTTTTATGGAAAACATCCCTTGCAAAAAATCTTGCAGGAAATGTCTTATTATGGCATCATTTTAATGACTTTTAATTGTCACTTAATGCATGATATTTTCAATATTACCAGGGCCCTGTCAAAGAAAATCCCTTTACTTGAGATATACATGTACATGTACTCCCAATACCAGAGAAATGTTAAATTTCACATAATCAGTTTGATAAATATGAATTTTGAACAAACAATCATAGCTTTTTATAATCACTTTAAATTATTAACTTACAAAAGTGCAAAACAGAGTGATTACCACAGAACAGAGTCCCAGTTAAAAAACACACAGCATACATTAGTAAAAAAAAAAAAAAAGAAGAAGAAGAAAAGAACAAGATTTTATGCAAGGATCAGTGGCATAGCATGGGCTTACTCATTGAAGAGTATTCCACTTTTTACAGTTCTAAGCACTATTTATTTTCACTGTAAGTTTACACTGTTTTGTATTTGTGACATGATTTGGTACCATGCCTGCACCACCCGTCCCCCCCCCTCCCAGGCCCCCCCCCCCTCCCAGCCCCCCGTAGCTTTGCTAGTTGCAAGGATGACTTTGTCAACTGCATAATCTCCCCTGCACGCTGTTTTGCCATTACAATCTCCTTTCATCGCCCTTAATTGCTGCTGTCTGTTGCAAATTACCTCATTAAACGCAAGGAGCACTACACCTTTCTCGCTAATTTGTTGTGTTTTAATTACGAACCCCTTGTCTACGAGAGAATTAATTTACCCATAGAGTCGATACATGGAACACCAGGTTCCGTAGTGAATGGGTTTAAAGGGAATGTGTCGTTGATTGTAGATGGCGCATTCGTGACACTTTACTGGGCCGCCCGCGTATCTAAATAAACATGAAGGTTCATGTATAATCACAATGAGACTGGTATTAGCGCAACTCAACTGTGTGTGTAAAGGAAATGTGTCGTCGATAATAGACTTTCAGACACTTTCAGACCACTCATATTTTAGACATCTTTTGTTGTACAGTGCATAATGAATAGGGGATTAATTGCACATGGTAAGGAGAGTACAGTTTTGGTGAAACTGAATTTTAGCAAGGAGTTACCATCGATGGAGTCACAACTGTCACTAATCCCTGTCTTTATTCTAAAGGCGAACAAAAGGAGAAGTGGGGCTTTGCGGTTTATTTGAAGTTCGATCTTCGATGCCGCCGAGTGAAACCAACGACTTGCTAATTAATTCCTGACGATTTTTTAATTTTATGATAATTCAACGAATTTTCATTTATTTGTGACTATTGCATGATTAGTAGTAGACTTGATGAACGCGTCGTCAAATAGAGATGTAATTGTAATAATTTCCTACATGAATTGAGAAAAAATCCAGATATATCTTGAATTAATATGATTCTTTGAAGCATTGTTTATCCACTTTCGATCATTTTCGACAAATTGACATCAACACCAAATAATCTTGAGATATCACTCTAATTGTTAAGATACGTCGCAATAGTGCCAACGCATGCCAACTACGTTAATTTTCATCATGAATATTTCAATTTCCACACATTTTTTTTTATTTCGCGCGCATTTGCTATCTATAATAAAGAAGTACTCGAATTAGTTGAGTTCGGGTTTGCGAAAAGTTATTATAATAACAAAGCACAACTCTCTTTGAAATGTGCCAATGCGTATGTAATCAACCGAAACGTCTTTGTGTTTCCACCTGCAAGTTAAGTTCAGGTCCCATTCAATTGAGCACATTCACTGCATAGTTTACAGTGGCGGCATCGAACATCTAGTAAAGGATTTGAATCTGTTGTGACTCCATCTATATAATAGCTCTTTGATTTTAGTAACCAAAACCTGCATCATTACATTACAAACTAATAGTTATAACTAGAAAGGAACACAATATTACAAATGACGTAGTAAAGATCATGTTATCATTCAACTAGATGGATCTTCGACTGCGCGCAGTCGAAAATTATGCCTCCGCTATCACGCGATTTCAATATCAAGCCCAAATTAATGTGCACTGAATTAATTTTTGTTTATTTTTCATATATTTTGAGTCCTGTGACCTTGACCATATGACCCCAAACTTTGATGGCTACATTGGCTCCCTAAGAAACATTCAGGTACCAAGTTTGATTGAAATCTGACATTCAGTGATTGAAATGTTGCCATTACAAGCCATTTTTGCATATATTGAGTCCTGTGACCTTGACCTTTGACCTCATGACCCCAAAATCTAACCAGATCATTGCCACCCCAATATGTACACTCATACCAAGTTTGAAAATGATCTGTTAACCGGTTCTTGAGATATCGCGAGAACGAGGCATTTTTGCACATATATTGAGTCCTGTGACCTTGACCTTTGAACTCATAACAACCAAAATCTAATCAGATCATTGTCACCCCAATATGTACATTCAAGCCAAGTTTGAAGTTGATCCGTCAACCGGTTCTTGAGATATCGCGAGAACGAGGCATTTTTGCATATATATTGAGTCCTGTGACCTTGACCTTTGACCTCATGACCCCTAAAATCTAATCAGATCATTGTCACCCCAATATGTACCCTCATACCAAGTTTGAAATTGATCAGTCAACCGGTTCTTGAGATATCGCGAGAACGAAAACGGGACGTACGTACGGACGTACGTACAGACGTACGTACGGACGTACGTACGGACGGACGGACAACCCGAAAACATAATGCCTCCGGCCACTTCGTTGGCGGAGGCATAAAAAAGAGCCGTTAAAACGTAAGAGGGCGCTCTCTAAATACTCATCAGTTTCAACCATTTTGAATAAAATATTGTGCTTGTGATGCTTTGTTGAAATAGTGATTAGATAGAGAAATAACCAACAACTATTTAAATAATTTCCTAGGGTGTTTCTCGTCTCTGCTCACAGTTATCTAAACCATGTTACACTACGCTTCTTCCATACGATGCCACCCCCACATACAATATATCTATGCTTCTGTCTAATTATGATGCTCTAATTATACGTTTCAACAACAATTATATTATACAGAAATTACACTTTTCCAGAGCAAATTTCTTTCTAGGACATTTCCTAGGGTGTTTCTCGTCTCTGCTTCGTTATCTAAACCATGTTACACTATGCTTCTTCCATAAGATGCCACCCCCACATACAATGTATCTATGCTTCTGTCTACTTATTTGATGCTCTAATTAAACTTTTCAACAACAAATTACCTCATTAACCGGAAAACGCATTGCCTCTTATATATGATCACTACTTCTTTCCCACTTTGTTTTCAAACCCATGTCAAACAACTTTGTACAATGCATAATGAATGGAAGATTAATTGCACATCGTTGGGTGAGAGTGAGAAGGTGTTAAGTCCATTTTTTTGCTAAATTGAGTTACGCATACATGTACCATCGTGTAGGTCGGAGCCTCCTCTGGGTGATGCAAAATCTTCAGATAATAATCATATATGTGATTTGGGGAATACTCATCAAAGAATAATTGAGAGCTATGTTTGGTTTCTACACGGCTTTCAAACATCCATCTTGATTACCTCAGAAGTAAAAACAAGTGACTTGCGACCTTCTTTTTCTCAACCCACAACATGTACATGTATTCTGGCTAGCGTCCCACGCTATAATTAGCCAGTAGCACCGCCATGTGTTGCATTTATAACCTATCAAGGATGTAAGCTCACATATTAATTGGGGTTTGATAATTTGAAGAAAATTGTGGAGCTCTGGAATAAAGATTACAACTGTTTCCCACTAAATTGAATGAAATGGGAAATAAATATTCAAAATGACAACATGAAGGAAAGTGTTAGCCCTGGTAGACATATTTCAACTAAATCAAATACAATTGTTTCAAAGTATTCAAAATAACATAACAGCCGTGAAACAAATGAAAGGAAATGTGTAAATGTCGTGCAATCTTTAAAATGAACCTGTATAAAAAAAAAAACACTGTCTATAGAGACCACTAATCTTGACTCCCTTAAATGCACTTTACATGTAAATGAACCTATCTATAGGGACCACTAATCTTGACTCCCTTGAATGCACTTTACATGTAAATGAACCTGTCTATAGAGACCACTAATCTTGACTCCCTTGAATGCAGTTTACATGTAAATGAACCTGTCTAGAGAGACCACCTGCTGATAAAGACCACCTTTTCTGTCTCCCTCGGGTGGTTGTTATAGACAGGTTTGACTGTACCCCGTTGCTTACGGGAACCGATGGACTATGTATAAAGAATGTTAGAATCTCGAAGGGAACAGGTTGAATGATAATAAACATTTTAGTAGAAAGTGTGGTGCAAACATGACCTCTTGACAAAGGGCATCAACCTGCCACTGTCAAGCACAAGTGACTTCAATTAGCAGTGTCCTGGTAATTGCCTTCACTCCGAGAACAAGCGACTTTTAAAATGTCATACAAGAACTAACTGGAATTAAGCAAATTTACTATTAATTAGTAGTATTTAGTCTTTACAATTACATACAAACTTGATTAAGGGCCTGAATGAGCAAGCCCTTTAATAAAAGTGTAAGTATGGAAGTTAAACTGTGCCTTTTTATCTAATTTATATATCATGGAAGCTGTTATGTAAAACAAAAGAATTAAACAAAAGTTGGGGTTAATAATAAAATTGTATAAATTAAGGTATAAAAGGTATAATACAAAAAACATGTTTTATAATAAATAATGTATATGTGCACATCTTAAATCAGGTTCCTCCTTTCTATGGTATATCAGACAAAGACATAGATGTGCATTTTTCACAGCTATGAAATGTAAATGCATTCCAGACAATTTTAAATTGTTATAACAGGCATTCTCCATAGAGCCCAGCCCAAGTATTGTGGGGGCTAGTGCAGAATAGGTTTAATATGAAATCAAACTGTTTTTCATGATTTTATGACTAAGTTTATTGCTTTATAATATGGCAGTCATGTTTAAACATCATGATGTGTTCCAATTCTATTTAAATTCAATCAAAGAAACAATTAGCATGTTAACATCTACTATAGATAGGAAAATAGGAACAATATTTAATCAATTAAAAAACATAGTTTTAAGTTTAGCACAGTGGTATCTTACCCCTTACCTAAATAGAATAAATACACATCACAGCGCATATAAACTATGCATCATACACAAGAGGCATGTTGAAAGCTGGCAAAATCATCTTTTATTTCTGCAAAGCACATAGATCTGACAAATAATATAAGTATCTAGAGATCAAATGACTTCAAAACATGTAATGGATCTGTAAGATATTCATCTTCCATCCTCTTAAGTTTTTTCTTGAGAGATGCCATCCCTGCTTAGCTGCTACATGCGTGCGAGTGATTCAATCCGACATACATGTAACATTTTAAAGGCAACATAGTGAGTTCTATGTTTAATGCGATGAATATAATTAGATCTAATGACTAAAATAACATGAATCAATCTGAGTTGAAGGACAGTTCAGATAGAAATGTTTCACCCATTTTGGTCTCAAGTAAGGTTGTATGCTTTCTTGTTCTGTCTTTTCTCAAAAGATGAAAACTCAAATGTTACATGCGTGTGAGTCATTCAATTTGATAAAACCACTTAAATGCAACAAAGCAAGTTCTATGTGTATGTTATAGAATACAACGATTAGAACCAAATAGGGAATATTTCTTTGAATATAATGTGTAATCTATATCTGAAGGATATCTCAGAAATGCGTGTTACATCGAAGGTGGTCTTGAAAAGTGTCCTTTTCTCCCCCTCCTTTCTTGAGAGACAGATACTTGAATGTAAGATGAGTGTGAGAGACAGATACTTGAATGTAAAATGAGTGTGAGAGACAGATACTTGAATGTAAAATGAGTGTGGGAGACAGATACTTGAATGTAAAATGAGTGTGGGAGACAGATACTTGAATGTAAAATGAGTGTGGGAGACAGATACTTGAATGTAAAATGAGTGTGAGAGACAGATACTTGAATGTAAAATGAGTGTGAGAGACAGATACTTGAATGTAAAATGAGTGTGAGAGACAGATACTTGAATGTTACATGAGTGTGAGTGATGCTCTCAGGCAGAACCATAACGATGAATAAAACTAAAGCATGACACCAAAAGTATTGTATCAGATTTAAAGGATCAGTGTGATAGAATCGTTCTGACATCTTTATACATCATCACTCCTCTAGTGTTACATGCCCATTAGAAATCCAATACGACAGGAAATTGTAAGAGACTTTATGTTACATAATATCTAAGATATGTAGAACTACACAAGCAAGCGTGGAATCTAAAGGCTAACAAATGTGAAATGTATCTTATTTGAAGGATTCTTGAGATGGTAATGCTTCGCCGTTTCAACTTTTGATGAATTCATCTTTTCGGCGAAAGGACGTCATCCCCAATCGAATGTGACATGCTTGTTATTGATCCCTACGACAGGTCCTTTAGAAGGCAATGAGGCGGGGTTTTCATCGAAGCGACAGCCACTCAAAAATAGTCAAATCAATTCCAATTTGTCGGAGATTAACTTATAGAGGCGTTGTCTCGTCTCACTTTGTCCTCCCCCCCGCAAGATTTTCTTTTAACTCTGAACGTGCCAGGTATTTTAATGCTCTATGGCATTTGTGTGTCTTGTAACTCGCAAAAATGCGAGCTTGGCACGTTAGGAGTTAACCCAATCAGTTTGCTACATACATGTACATGTAGAGTAGCTTTTTCTAAACGGAGTTCCGTTTGGAATTTGGACAAGTCTTTTTTTTTTCAAAAAAAAACTTGGAAGGTTTTCCAATACGAGAGAGAATATTTCACTTGCCCCGAACAGTAGATTAAACTTAGTTTATCTGGATAAGCATTTATTACCTAGTAAGTTGCAAACTAAGCCCTCTCATCTAACATGGATTTAGCACGGAACTAAAGTGCTTAGAGATGGTATTGCATCATATAACTCAGTCAAAACTAGCCTAGCTTTCGGACCAAGCAAGTCCTTTATCATGGCAAATGACAAGTGGCTCAACTAAACATGGTACTATATACATAAAAGGAGCAAAGCAAAGTGATGAAATAGCTAGCACAGGCTAGAGTAAACAATAACAAAGTACATGTACCAAGACGTGTTAGTGAAAGCTGTAGCGATTCATTGCCCAGCCTGCCCACTTATTGATGTCGATAGGAAGCGGCGATCCGAGCGTCCATTAGCCCTCGGCACCTGCCCATCAAACTCTCAGCCCCATTTTACGTTTTGACCTCGTCTGTCCGCATTCGGCGTAAAGGGTCGTGTGACACTACCTGTCTACATCTTGCTTGAAAGTCTTACGAGAGTCTTGAAAACATACCCCATAAAATAAACTTCCAAATAATGAAAGACAACGATCTAAATTTCTACAAATCTACTGCAAAACTGAAATGTAAGCAATTGTAATACTGTTAAATATTTAGTGGCTCAGCATCATTTTTACATTTTTACAAAGTTTTACAAAGTAGACGATATTGATAATTTCTCTACAATTTTCATGTCATATTAACCATGAAAACAGTTGGCTTCCCATGGCCTAGACTTGATCAATAAAGGCTATGGGAAGCCAACTGTTTTCATGTTTACCATAATGTATGAATATTACGACCACTGTTATAAACAGTATATATGTACTTTGATTAGAAAAGTACAAGCTTGTATTTCAGAAACATACTTTTAAAAATTAGTTGTCAGCATCACACGTTAACATTATTCACATGAAGTTATGATTAACAATTATGTGTAAAATGTGCATGGATAACCTAATTATAGAAGCACATTAATCATCATAAGTTAAGTATGAAAATTTAGTATAATTCAGCGATAATCAATTGAAGTTCTACTTTATTCCTGTTTGAAGTAGGAATATTCTCCGGCAATGAATGCGATACACTGGCCTTGACTGTGTAGCAAGAGTACACAAGCCGCGTTGACAAAAATTCAATCAAATAATATCAGCCAAAACAGAGACGATCAGAAAGTCTTTGCGATGATGATGCCGAGAGGCAGACGAGCATCTGTTGCCACGGTAACTCGTTGATTACAGAGAAGATGCGTCTTGCTTGCTTGATTGCTCCCTTGCTCACGAATTCAGTCGAAATACGCAGCGAAAAAAACCCGCATACAAATGGATCATCAAATATTTGCACCCATTTTTCCAGGCCATTTTCTCTCATTTCCCTCTCCACTCTCACTCTTCTTTTCTCTTTCTTCCTATTTCTTCCTTCCCTCTTTCTCTAATCCTGTCTCTCTTTCTTTCTCTCTTTCTTCCTCTATATATCTCTATTTCTCCTTCTCTTGATATCTGCCTCATTACATGTATGCTAAATGAATTATGCTTTGACAGAGTGCACTTCTCCGCACACAATACCATCTCCATTCTACCATTCAAGGAAAGATGGATAAAGTCATGTTTTTCCTTTTCAATGTAATGCACACATGTATTTGTTGTTGTCGTAGCAATTCAAATTCAATGTCATATTCCAGTGGAGATGCATACATTCATAATGCTTTCTTCCTAGTCCATTTCATGTGTTTACTTGCAATTGATCGATTGTCTGCAATTCCACACATTAACCCCTTGGCTACGGGAACCGGGTGGGTTATGTACAGTCCTATGGAGATTTCAGAATCTCCAAGGGAATGGATTAAACAGAATTATATAATGGTAGTACATCAACAAGGAATTTATCAGCACAAAATCTCCAATTTACTCACAATCCTTAGCATTCTATACTTAATTGACATTTCAGGGGATCTGCAAAATTAATATGTTTTCCCTATTTTAAACCATCCAAGGCCAAATCATTTTGATCAATCCACAAATCCTTCTTAGAACTCTAGTGGTTCTCTCCTACCTTGATGAATTACAAAAAGAAGCATGGAACAGGTTTTGGTTTTCTGAATTTCCCTTTCGTTAAAAAGATATTTACAATTGAGGTGATCGGACTTATCAACTGGAAAGTTATAACTGTGTACAAAGTCAGTGCAATTAGTCAGCGAATATCCCTTTGCATTTTCGCTCATTACTGGGCCATTTTCAGCCATAAAACATCCATTTAACATGAAATGTTCACACATTATTACATGGGCATATTGTATCACAGAAATACACATATAATCAACCATTCATCGTTTTTTGCACATATGAACAAAGTATAAACTAGATCCCTCTAATATTTAAGATGCATTTTCAAAAAATTACAAACAAAGTATTTGTAGGACCAGTCCTGAATGGATTAACATTAATTACATCTTATGTTATCTGTATGTGTTGATATTGGTTTCTACTTTCTAGAGAAAGAGATTTCATTTAATTCAATACCTCATCTTTATTCTACTCTATGAAAAATATAAAACAGTTTGATTTTTAAAATGAATCAGTTTCAATTTTAACGATGTGCAATATTTGCAGAGATTTGCCAACATGTCTTCCTACATGGTCCCGAAAATACTCTGGGCTTTGGTCTATGGATATAACATGATATAGTAAAATCAATCAGTCCTGAATGCCTTAATGGTCAATGAAAACAAAAATTGCTATCACATGAAAAAAAATGCTGATTAATGCAGCATATTATGGCTTCAACAAAGTTGTTTTCTTTTCTCCATCTTTCCAACTCTTTTTATACTCGAACGAATCTTGCCACTCCCCACCACCCTCTACCCTTCCTCTGCATTTATATACGGCTGAAAGACAGCTGCATATTGCGATGATGCTTTAATTACGAGGTTGTGATTTTCTAAAGCGCTTTCTGACGAAATGTCACGAGCAGTGACCTGCAGGAATTAGCTCACCTAATGAGCCGCTCGTGACGAGACGATCTCAAAAAGTGCTGCGAGAATCTATAAAAACAAAATTATGAATCGGTACAAAAAATGCTCCGGTTATGAAAGCTTTTATAATCTCCCCCTGATTATAGATAGTGACGAGGCTATAGATTGAAGCAAAATAACAGTGTAATATGAAGAGTGCAAAGTATCATGAGAAAATGCTTCCAGAGTTAAGAAAGCTTTAAGAAAAATAAAATTGGGCATGACATAAATGGTACCCTGGGGTACCAAATGAAAATCCGCCATTTTGTTTAATTATTTATTTGTTTTTCAGGGCTGTACACTGGGGTACCAAAGAGTGAAAATTATTTTTGTTATGCTTTATTTACGTTCAAAATGCTCTCTTTGCGGCCGGGGTAGCGTGCATACAAGCGCTGCATGCACAACGCAATACACCAGTGGTGTCCATGATTGCTCTGCGGTACGGTTGTACTTCGGGTGGACACAAGATGGCGCTACACAACGCGGGATACCGGGGTACAACAATACCCCGGGGTACTGCGTGTGTCATCATATAATGTACATTTGAGATGAAGGCTGCAATATATATATCTAGTAACTTTGTTGACATGTGCAAAAACTGACAAAGGGTTGATAAAATAGTGCATTTCTGTGATCTGATATGTATGTCCATTGAGTGATGTGTGAAAATTCCATGTTAACTGAATATCATATATGGCAAAGAAAGTATCCAGTAACTTTGTTGACATATTCAGAAAGTAACAACATGAGGCAGGGTTGATACAATGTGTATATCTGTGATGTGATATGTCCACTAAATGATGTGTGAATATCCCATAGTTTACGAATGCCAAACGGCGGAGAAATGAGCAATAAACACAAAGTGGAATTTGCTACCTCATTGCCATACATGTATTAGTGTGTACACAATTCAAATGATTCCCAGGATTTTCTTAAAATTGAATCATAAATACCTCAAACACAAAGAAAAAATGTGAAACTAAAGCTGACTTCATACTTAGTAAAAGGAAAACAAACAGGGATGAAAGAACCACTAGAGATCTACATGTAAGTGAGATTGTTTGATGCAGACAACATTATGCATACTATATCCCTTTAAAGGTAAATCGACAAAACCTATCTAGAACTCTAGCGGTTCTCTCATATCTCATTGCAATTGTATCTCCAGTACAAACATGGCTCAGGTTTCGCTTTTCTGAATTTCTCCTTCGTTATAAATGTATTTATGATTGAAGTGTTTGGATTTTTAACTATCTACTCGATACTTAAAACCAGCGAAAAAAATACACGGGGGCGGTGGGCAAATCCGCCCCCGAAATGCCCAAATTCGCCCCCGAAAAAAAAAAATTCGCCCCCGAAAAAAAAAAAAAAAAAAAATATAGTTTTTTTTTTTTGGGGGGGGGGGGGATTTTCGGGATTTTTTGTGGGATTTTCTGTTTGGATTGTGATCAAATGCTTATAAAATGATCACTTACAGCATTATAGCTTATTAGTAGCCCCTGAAATTCGAAAAAGAGCCCGGATATTTGTAGCCCCCGAAAGTTGGAAAAGTAGCCCCCGAAAATGGAGCCCCCGAAATAAAAATATTAATTTTTTCGCTGCTTAAAACTGTGTACAAAGTACCACTTTGCATTTTCGCTCGTTACTTGGTCATGTGACACTCATTTACAGTTAAATTTTCACACATCACTAAGTGGACATATCAGATCACAAAAATACACATTTCATCAACCACTAACCACTTTGTGCACAGTATGTCAACAAAGTTACCATATCCCTTTAAAAGTAACATGTACTATCACCAAGGCCCCTTGATTTCCAACAAGAGACACCAAATTCCAATCTCCAGACCGGGCAATGAGCATTATGGGTTCAACGCACCCACAATTAATGACAGAAACATGCCGTTAACAAAACTTCATCCAGTTCATTATTAAATTGTGAGCACGGACCTTAGGGGAGAAGGAAAAGGTCGCTTTACCCCTCCAGAAGATTAATCTGGCATGTTAACCCACTCCTACTAGAATTTGCAATACCCCTCTATAATTAAGGGCCCACAAGATTCCCCATAGGCTATGGGTTAGCCTGTTCCCTACTAGATTTTGCAATCCCTAACGAGGTAATTAAGGGCCCACAAGATATCCCATAGGCTATGGGTTAGCCTGTTCCCTAATATATTTTACATATATCAGGTTCCTGTAGGCAGTGGGTTAATCTGTTCCCTACTAGATTTTACAATCCCCATAGAGTAAATATGGGGCCTGCCAGGTTCCCATATGCAATGGAGTACCCTGTTCCCTACTGGATTTTACAATCCCCATAGAGTAAATACAGGACCCACCAGGTCCCCATAGGCGATGGGTTAATATATAGGGCAATGGGTTGAAGTATCATGATAGTTTTGTACATAAATGCCTGCAGAATGATCAAACAATTTGTGTTTTTCATTGCACAGAACTGTGAACAATCACATCACAAGCAATATCTTAAACATGATGATATATAAAGGGGGGAGGACTTACATGTATCTAGCGATGGATTAGTTGCTTTTGGTATAGCATGCATTCCCTTAAATATTCTGAAATCCTTATAGACTTTGCACATAGCCCACCCGGTTCTCGTACTTAGCAACATGTTAATAGAATACACCCTGATTATTTTTAACCAACCTGAACGGGTTTAGACCAAAATTTTAGCTAATCTATCTCTCCATCTCTCTTTCTTTCACCGTCTCTTCCTATCATCCTCTTTCCTTCAGCTAATCTATCTCTCCATCTCTCTCTCTTTCACCGTCTCTTCCTATCATCCTCTTTCCTTCTTCTATTTATACAATCACAGTTGCCTCCTTATCCGATCCGTGTTATTCTGGGGTTTTTTTTCCTGTGCGTGGTATGTGTGCCCAACGATCGATAAATGGGCATCTCATCAATATTGACTTTGTGTGCAGGCGTGCATCGCTGCTTGTTCCATAACTGTTGCACAATCGCTGTTTACCCAGTGTTGGTGAGAAAAGGGAATTGCAAATTTTGTCTAGAATATATGGGCTTTGGGTGAGAGTGAGAAGGGCATTAAAGGGAAATGCCAGTAGTAGGAAATGCCCCACACACAAAAAATGAAATGTACGCTCTTATTACCAACCATGTGAAAGAATATGTTTTTACTAATACGGGATGATACAAATTTGACCTGGAAAACGCCTACTAATTGATATATTTGGTAAATCATAAAACTCATTTTAATACTGTAAATTAATATCGCCGACGGTTGAATGTTGATATGCACCCTCGTGTGCTGCGTGCTAATCCTATGGCAATGCGGCACACAGGTTTCGCATGAGCGTATCGCACAAACGAGCGTATAGATGTGGCCAGCGTAGACGAGCCAAACCGACGGTGAATTTAGGCTCAATGTCAGCAGCTTTCATAAACGTTTTAACTGATATTTCTGCATTTAACGATACTAAGGTTCGGATTTTTCCACACACGCCTCTTTTTATGCTATTTCAACAATACTAATCAATTAGTTGGTCAATAAAGTTATTTCCGATAATTTTCCCAAAACGAGCATCTGGCTCTAAGTCAATTTTGGCCTAAAATCAGTTATGCCCGCCATCTTGTAAGTTGGAGCCTTCTCTATGTGCAGGATAGCATATTTTCTGATAATAATCATGCATCATTTTGTAAATATAGATCAAATATAAAATGTATCTAAATAGGGTTCAATACAACAACCAGGCATGAAAGGACCACTAGAGATGCAAGAGATTTTGGTTGTTTCAGATGTAGTTTATGTTTATATACATATAATTTAAACTTCACAATTATGGTTTGTGTTTTAATATATGAATTACATTGTTTGTTTTGATTAATTGAATGTTTAGCACGTGCAATTCAGCTTGTTTGCTGCCATACATGTACATGTTCAAATTTAATACCATGAATAAATAAATAAATAGTTACTAGATCCCTGAACAAACTTTTCCCACACCCTCTCCATCTCAGTCCATGTTTGTCTAAAACCCAGATACGACACAATAGCCAGCTAACGAACCCGTCCTTATTGAAGCTCTAGTCAGCAGCATATCAAATCTGACAAAGAAACAAAGGAACATCCCTAACAAGTCCGTCATTAAATATCACACACGAAAAAGAAGAATATCCACTAGAATTTTGTTCAAGGCGGACAAACTGAACATGTTCAAAACATGTTTGTGTTAAATCACAACTATAATCAACTATACATGTTCTCCAATTTGGGTGTAGAGCATGAACGTATATTACTGTTGTTGCTATAATAATTGAGTTAACTCGCTTAATTATTACCCATTCTTTAGCATTCAAGTTATGTAATGATACATTAACAAACAACAAAATGGAATTGAATCATTGGAATTGAATAATCATTATACTTTATCACTGTTGTACAAAAACTGTGCATTTCATTCTTTATGCTAAAAATGTATACAATGAAACATAAACGAAAATAATAAAGAATAAAGTAAGAGAATAAAAGGAAAATAAGAAGAAGAGTGAAGAAAAATAGAATATGGATTTTGCATAACTGCCACATTTCACAGACCCAGCCAAAAGTATATCAAGCTCAGTACTCAACAGGATGGCATTGTATCCTATGACCGGGGTAATAATAACACTGTATAAAAAGCACTTAGAGATGATTATCAATCATGTTAGGCGCTATATTAACCAAGTATATTATTATCATTATAATTATTATTGTTATTGCCTACGGAACATGGTGGGTCCTGTATTGACTCTATGGGGGTTGCCAAATCGGGTAAGGAACAGTTTTAAAACACACTGAATTTGGGAATCTGGTGGGCCCTGTATAACCTATATGGGGATTGCCAAATCTAGTGAGTGAACTGGTTAATCCATTGCTTACAGGAACCTGGTGGGTCCTGTATTAACTCTATGGGGATTGACAAATCTAGTAGGGAACAGGTTAACCCATTGCCTATGGGAACCTGGTGGGCCCTGTATTAACACTATGGGGATTGCAACATCTAGTAGGGAACAGGTTAACCCATTGCCTATGGGAACCTGGTGGGTCCTGTATTATCTCTATGGGGATTGCAACATCTAGTAGGGAACAGGTTAACCCATTGCCTATGGGAACCTGGTGGGTCCTGTATTAACACTATGGGGATTGCAACATCTAGTAGGGAACAGGTTAACCCATTGCCTATGGGAACCTGGTGGGCCCTGTATTAACACTATGGGGATTGCAACATCTAGTAGGGAACAGGTTAACCCATTGCCTATGGGAACCTGGTGGGCCCTGTATTAACACTATGGGGATTGCAACATCTAGTAGGGAACAGGTTAACCCATTGCCCACAGGAACCTGATGGGCCCTGTATTAACTCTATGGGGATTGCAACATCTAGTAGGGAACAGGTTAACCCATTGCCTATGGGAACCTGGTGGGTCCTGTATTATCTCTATGGGGATTGCAACATCTAGTAGGGAACAGGTTAACCCATTGCCTACATGAACCTGGTGGGCCCTGTATAACCTATATGGGGATTGCCAAATCTAGTGAGTGAACTGGTTAACCCATTGCCTACAGGAACCTGGTGGGACCTGTATTAACTCTATGGGGTAAGACAAATCTATTGAGTGGACTGGTTAACCCATTGCCTACAAATACCTGGTGGGACCTATATTAACTCTATGGGGATCGCTAAATCTAGTAGGGAACTGGTTAAATATAAACGGTTCATTGCTGGAAAAATATCAGCATGTATTTCACATTTGAATAAGGAATGATATCCAACAATATTTCTGAAGTGGGTCAGGTTTTGCTGTCAAGTTCGAATGACATGCCAACGAATATGAATTTGCAAAAAAATACTACATGTAATTCTAGCTTACACATTTGCATGAAATATAGAGAGTAACATACATGTTGTATATATATCTGCGCAACACAGATAGTAAGATAGCAGAGAGTACCTTTGCGCAAAATATACGAGGCACGTAGCAAGTACTACAGCAAATCATTTGCAATTCACAACCGATAACATAAACACACGCTGAGGTGCGATTTAATCCCATTAATTTTCCTACATGTCGTGTCAGGAGTCGATGTTTATGCGGCTGACTCGTGTAAACATGCAGGCATGTACGTGATAACCCTGCACCCCCACCCCCCCCCCCCAACACACTTTTATCGAGGGGCGTTTAGTAAAGTCAGAGGGAAGGCCAAATAGCCCCTGGATTCAAAATAGTGGACATCTTCAATATCTTTTCTTCAGAGCTTGTTTCAACAGGCCATGCCGCAAAATGCAATCTCAAAGGAAAAACATATGCAATCATGTAGGAAGCGGAAGGTGTGGATAGAATTTCAAATTTTCTGATGAGACGGTCGTTGAGATATATAGAATTGTAAAACATGTATCTATTGTATTCTTTATCTATTTATATATCTACGTATATAGATACACCATTCCCTCTATTCAACTTTTAACATCCTTTTGATATTCATGTAGTACATGTACCCGTGTATCCATCTTCTTTTTTAAAAACTAACTCTTTCTATTTCTCCCTTTTCCTCCTAGTTCCAATCCAGCCTTTACGCATGACTTGTTAAGATGCACTTCTCTCATCACTGTTGCATTGATAAGTCCTTTACCCCTGGCAGTTCCATTCCACCTCTTATTTCCTCTTCCTCTGAAGAGCCCGCTGGATGAGTAATTGTACTTTCTGTCTATCTGTATACTTATGTATCCATTTGGGAATCTGTCTATCTGTATACTTATGTATCCATTTGGGAATCTATCTATCTATCCATCTATTCAACCATCAATCCATCTATATAGGCAAACAAAACTTTTTAAACTATCCATCTACAGTATATAGTTATATATTGTTCTTGTTATCTATGTATCTTTCTATCTGTCCATCCTTCCATCCATCCATTCCTCCTTCTATTCATCCATCTATCCATCCATCCATCCATCCATCTATCCATCCATCATTCCATCTTTACATCTATCCAACTATTAATCTATTATTTATTTTATATCTATTTATCTATATATTTTCCTCTTTATCTATTTTCTATCTATCTATAGACATTTCCATTTATAAAACAATTTGGAGCATCCACTTGATATAAACTGGGTTCCAAAAGAAACTTATCACTTCTTCTGAGCGACACACATTAAAATCCAAAGCATAAAAATGAATCATAATTGGGCATAGATTAGCTATAATATTCCTCAGCAAGCACATCTAAACAAAATTATGTTTGATGTAATCAACAAATAATAAAATAAGGTGAAATCGCAAGAGGTAATTTTTCAAAAATCACAGAAACAGCTTGCCTTCCAGGCACGGAGCTCGGTACGGACAATAGCCAGTCTAGTGGTTACATAACCCGCCTTTGATGTTGAATGAATAGCTATTGAAAGTTCTGAATAGACCGCCTTTCGTGGAGGTTTGCAGCGAGCAGTTTCTGTGATTTTTGTAAAGTGACCTGTAGCGACTCCATCGCATTTTTCTCTTTTTTGGCAAAAGCAACCTTTCAATTTTGTAGATATGCTTCATAAGAAGTATGATAGCTTATCTGTGTCTAAATATGATTCAATTTGAAGCTATGGATTTTAGTGAGCGTCGCTCTGAAGAAGTGATAAGTTTCTTTTGGAGCCCAGTTTACATGTATACATACATGTATCTGTCTTTTCTTGAACAAACTCTCTCAATTTCTCCCTTTTTCTCCTAGTTCCAATCCAGCCTTTACACATGACTTGTGAGGATGCACTTCTCTCATCACTGTTGCATTGACAAGTCCTTTACCCCTGGCAATTCAATTCCACCACTCTTTTCCTCTTCTTCCGAAATGTAATAGTCACGTTAAGTAGGTCAATGGGCGTCACGGTGGGAAAAGACGAACAGGAAACTGATAAACCAGTCTTCAATATATTTAAACTGATTCGTCTCTACAACACTCAAACCCTAGGTGTACCCTGAAAATTATAGTAAAGTTCTAATTCCTCAAAGTCCTTCTGTCTCAGTCCTTAGGTATTCCACTTAAGCCCATCGTTAGCCCCCCTTTGTCATATTCCCCGTCCTTCTAAGCCTTTTCTTTTCCTGTTATCCCAATCTTCTTTACTGTCTTACCCTCTTAGACCCTCCCCTCCTTAGTATCTTTCTTTCCCATTAGCCCCTCCTCCTTACCTTTCTTCTTCCTTACCCTTTCTCCTCCACAGCCTCCCCCCTTTTTACTCTCCTACCTCCTTAGACCAATTCATCATTAGCCCCCTTCTCCTTGGCTTACTCCTCCTCAGCCCCTCCTCCTAAACCTCCCACCTCCTTAGCTCCTCATACTTAGCTCCTTGTCCTTAGCTCCTCCTCCTTAGACCCATTCTCCTTAGCTTCCTTTTCCTCAGCCCCTCCTCCTAAACCTCCCACCTCCTTAGCCCCCTTCTCCTAAACCTCCTGCCTTTTTATCCCCTCATCCTTAGCATCACTCCTCCTTAGCTTCCATACTCCTTAGCTTCCTCCTCATCAGCCCCTCCTCCAAGGTAGGAAATATATGGGGGCTGAGGGCGATTTTGCCCACTAATTTTCAAAACAGCCCCCTTGAAATCAGTAGGTAGCCCCTAAAATGACCATCTATAGGGTATTATGTGAACATCCATCAGATTGGAAAAGGAGCCCCCTAAAATGAATTCCTACATTGCCCTCCTCCTCCTAAACCTCCCACCTCCTTAGCCCCCTTCTCCTAAACCTCCTGCTTTTTGAGCTCCTCCTCCTTAGCTCCACTCCTCCTTAGCTTCCATACTCCTTAGCCCCTCTTCCCCATGGCCTCTCTTTATTAATGTTAACCCCCTCCCTTTCCTGATAAGTAACCTCACTTAACCTTACCCTCTATTATAAATACTTATATTTATTTAGAAAATAACCTTAAAGTAATATAATAATAGAGATCATTAAAGATATAATTTCTACAGTGATATTATAACAAAAGAGATCACTGCTTTTCATTATACAATTCTCGACCAAGATGTCATAACAAGATAATCTCAGAGAATCCAAGGAACCTGATACAACCTGTTGAGTTTTACATCCAAGATATTTCGGGCAGGGGTCAAAGGAAAGTAGGTCAAGTACCAAAATCAAATTATTTCTAATGGATTTGAAAAATGCACACCACATAACCCATCCAGTTCAGGTCCAAACATACTCAGGCTGGGGTTAACATGGGTTAACATATTGTAGGATTTATTAGTAACTAATATTGGTTGGAAGGGTAGGTTATATCAGTTAATTGTAAACTGGGTTCCAAAAGAAACTTATCACTTCTTCAGAGCGACACACATTAAAATCCAAAGCATAAAAATGAATCATAATTGGGCATAGATTAGCTATAATACCCCTTAGCAAGGTCATCTAAAAAAAATTATGTTTGCTTTAGCCAACAAAGAATAAAATAAGGTGAAATCGCAGGGGTAATTTTTAAAAAATCACAGAAACTGCTCGCCTTCCGGGCACAGAGCTCGGCACGGACAATAGCCAGTCTAGTTGTTACATAACCCGCTTTGCAGTTGAATGAATAGCTATTGACAGTTCTGAATAGACCGCCTTTCGTGGAGGTTCGCAGCGAGCAGTTTCTGTGATTTTTGAAAAGTGACCTGTAGTGATTCTATCGCATTTTTCTCATTTTTAGTAAAAGCAAACTTTTGATTTTTAGGATATGCTTCATAAGGAGAATGATAGCTTATCTGTGTCTTAATATGGTTCAATTTGATGCTATGGATTTTAGTGAGCGTCGCTCTGAAAACGTGATAAGTTTCTTTTGGAGCCCAGTTTATATGCTCGTAGTATGGACTGAGAAAGTTGAAAATATAAGTAAATACAAATAATATTGTCTGAAAAGCATTACATTCATCGGTCTCAGAATGTAAAATCATTAAAAATTTAAAAAGTAAACAGTGAAGATTTCCCACCAAAATGTATTTCTAGACCATTATAATTATTTTTAAACATGTTATACTTCTGATATATTGATCCCCTAATTTAACATTTTTGCAATCTTTCCTCCTACAATGCTAATCAGAACCTACATGCATGTACACCAATGCTCAAAATTAGCACAGGCCTGCTGGCCCAGGGCCACTAAATATTAGCTTCGATACTTAATTCCACTGGACCGAATGTGAAATCAAATATTGATGCAGGTTTTGGGCCACCAGATTCAGGTTTTGGGCCACCAGATTCAGGTTTGGGGCTACCAAATTCAGGTTTCAGGCCACTAGTATCTGGCAAATCATGTTTTTACTTTCCTGACTAGGCCACAAGGTAAAACAGTTAACTTATAACATTGATGTATGTATACCAACTTCACATCTACCATTGATAAAAGAAAAGCTGTGTAATTCAACAATATGTTAATATTGGAATGTTCAATGTTGACCTTTTTTTTCTTTCAATTACTGTTTTGAAAGATGCTTATAATGTGTATCCATTAATATTACAAACTGTATTATTATGATAATCGATTTATCTGTTATACAGAATAATTTTGTATTATGTGATTATGTTGAAAATAGCATGAATCGAATCAAATCGAATCAAATCAAATATACCTTTAAAATAATCGAAAAAGGGCAAAGAAAACAGGGTTTCTCCGGGATTTGAACCAGAGACCCACGGATTGCTAGACCGGTGGTCCACCTACTACCAACCACCGGCTCTAGAAGACCACAGTGTCATTTTTTAAATAAATGTTTGTTTTTATGATATTAGACTGTACACATACAATTCCAAAAATCAGCACTCTGCAACGATAAGAATATTTTAGACAACTCACAACTAGAATCACTGCTGGACTTTATCATCCTAATTAACCACTTAACCTCGTAATGCAAGAATCCTTACCACTTCTACTTTACATGAGTCGGCACTCCTGAATATATTAGACATTGGATAGCCCAAAGTCATATCACAATACAATTGGATGCATAATCATCAATTTGATGCTGCCACATCTGCTTTAGAATTTTAAATAGTTGTCACTAAGGAATATATTGGATACTGGATAGCTGTTGGCTGTATCAGCGCATATTTAGCAACATATTATTATTGCAACAACTGTTATGTAGGTATTTGGTACAACACAATTAGCACTGCACATTTTCAAGTAAGAACAATATATGAGGTTAGGAATACACCGGAGTACGTGGCCAAATCATATCACAAAACAATTGGATGCATAATCTTCAACTTAATCCTGCAACGTCTGCTTTAGAATTTTAAATAGTTGGCACTAAGATCAATATTGGATACTTGATAGCTGTTGGCTGTAACACAATACAGAGCATATTTACCAACTTTGCAGTGCAACGTCTGTTGTTTAAGGTATGTTGTACAACATGAGCACTGCACATTTTCCATAGAGAAGAATTGATAATGATAGGAATATATTGGCGTACATTTACATTGGATGTTGGCCAAATCATATATCACACAACAATGAGAAGCATAAATTAGCAAATTAACAGTGCAACATCTGTTAATTAACACATTGCCTACAGAGAAAACAATACATGGGGGCTTGGGGCGAATTTGCTCCAGAAATGCCCAAAAGAGCCCCTTAATTTTGCATTGAATTCAATGCAACAAAATGTCAGAGTGTCATTTTCATGCAGGCAAGCTTGAAAATTAATGTAGCACCTGAAAAATAAATTTTATTTTCCCCCTGACTTTGCCTACAAAAACAACATATTTTAAAATGGAGGTTTATATAGACCTCACTGGTAGGTGTAGACAACTGTAAACTCTGTGTACAGTGAAATGCAATCGAATTAGGCAGAGGATGAGGGCTGTGGACCAATTGATTGGGGGTGGGCACGGTAACTACTTGGGGGGGGGGGGGGGCACACCCTATATATTTCTTCATTTTGATTGAATTGTTCCTCTTATATTTGTTTTTGGGGGTTAAATAATTGGGGAGACACATTTGTCCCAGCCTGCGCCACTGTCTGAGGGAGTATTTGAATGACTGAGAGGGAGAAAACTTTAGAAATTATAAATTTGCGGACCTGTCTTGGAGACAAGCAAGCTACTCAAACAGCCTCTTTATACTGTCAGGAGAAGTTAGACAGGCAGCCAGCACGCCTGCCATCGTATAAAGAGGTGACGGACGTGAGAGCAAACACTGTTGCTGAAAAATGCGGCCACGTTACCACCGTGCTTTCCTTAACTTGTTCCCTACTGGATTTTGCCATTCTCATAGAGTTAATACAGGACCCACCAGGTTCCCATAGGCAAAAAGGTTAAACAAAATCAAATGGGAAGGGGATTTTTTTTTTGCTTCCAAACTTGATCATGGCTGGTAATTTGTTTGTGTCATATTGAAAACGGGGCTGCCATTGCATATTTCAACATATTTTTTTTGTTGATAAACGGAGGGTCAAGTTTACATTCATAAACAAAAAGTGTCTTGATGTTTGACTGACAATTTCACACACAGTATTTTTATACCAATATCTAGTAACAGTATAGTCTCTGCTTGATTGGGTAGGATTTTACAAGTTATACTTTACCCCTTTAACAGGTGCACTCAATTAACCCCGTTCAGGACTGATTGATTTTGGTATCATGTATTTTCCATATACCCAAGCCAGAGTATTTTCGGGACCAGTCCTGAACCGGTTCAATAAGTGGTGAAAATTTCCTGAAGAAATATAAGAACTGTTCAGTCTAATCCTACTAAATAAATGTGACCCCATTAAGCAGAGTCTTACTACTGTAACGTGAAAATTCAAGTTGATTTTCAAGAGTCTGCAAGTCCTGGAGTATCCCTTTAATAAACAATTCACAATTCCGTTTCATCACATCCGACAGTTGCTGGTATCAAGTGATATCAATGTGACTAATTGACGTCAAATTCAGGTCAAATGATTATATTCTTACTCACTCTTTCTCCATTCAAAATCATCATAGAAATCAAAACATGAGGGTACATTTAATTCCAATTCATTTACTTTTCCCTCAATATATAATCTACCAATTTAATTGAAATAGACCAATGAATGCATAATTTTCATCTACATTTTTTCCTCGAAAACACTTCATTCAAATTGGCAATACTGTCGTCAGACCTAACAAATGGATTGACGTACACCTGGCAAGTCAACGTCATATACATCTATTGGTAGAACTCTCCCTTCATTTCATTATGTGTATTTTTACGAACAAATGACTCGTCATCCAATAAGTGGCCACAATAAGATCATAATCACTCAAATGATGCAAATCCTGCTACTTTCCTTAATTACATTTACCTCTTTTTCTCTTCACTATCTCCTTCTACTCCAACATTATCTCCATCTTTTCGGACATTCTCTCCTTTTTCTCTCCCATTCCTATCGATTGAAGGGTTCTTTTGCTTGGCCTCCCTTTATTCATCATTCTATCACTCATTCATTTGTCAAAGTTGTGGAATCCCTCTCACCTTCTCTCATGCTCTATCTCTCTCTTTCTGTATAAATCTATCAGTCTATCTTCTTAAATGAAATTTGCACTTTCCCTCACTCTCTCTTAGAATACCTATCTATTACTATTTATAAATGTCTTCCCCTCTCTTTCTCAACCTCACTCTATCTATCATCTTTAATAATCATTAAACAAAATTAAATCTCTCTGTGCACTCTATCTTGCTGAATATAATACAAATGCAATATACTAATTACTTTTTTGATAATCAAAATAAATTATCACATATGAGAAATCAAGTCAATCAAATGAAGTACCAGAAGTCTACGCATCTAATATTTTCATACTATAATTTATGATATCGAAAATCACATTATACAATTATTTCAAATGACATGTCAGCTACGCAAATATGATTTTAAGTCAAGGTCAATGCAACACTTAATTCAATTACATTTTGGGGGGTTCCATCAGAGTATCAAAGGAGCAATAGGAACATCAACCCCAATCCCCTCCCCCATGTAGGAATTCTTAACTCCTAACGTGCCAAGCTCGCATTTTGGCGAGTTACAATGCACACAAATGCCATAGAGCATTACAATCCAGGGCACGTTAAGAGTTAACCTGTTCCCTTCGAGATTCTGAAATCTCCATAGACTTTGAACACAATCCACCCGGTTCCCCTAGTCAAGGGGTTAAATGTTTACACCATGTAGCCCGAGTGGAAAGTATTGCCACCCCTCCCCTTATTGACTCCTCTTTGCCCCCCTATGAGGCCCCCTCCCCCCTTTGTTCCCTCCACATGTATGTCCCCTTCTTTGTCCCCTTCTTTGCTCATTCTTTGCCTGCCTGTGCCTGTATGTAGCCTTCATCCCCCTCTTATTTGCCCCTCTTTGCCCTCACCCCCCTGTATGCCCCCCTTCTCTGCCCCTTCTTTGCCTCCCTCTGCCTGTCTGTAGCCTTCTATGCCCCCACCCCCTGGATGCCCACATACTTGCCCCTTCTTTGACCTCTTTACCCCCTCCACCTGTATGCCCCCCTCTCTGCCCCCTCTTCATCCCATCCCCATGTACATTTATGCCCCTTTCTTTGTCCCCCGTTTCCCCCTTCCCCTGTATACCCCCACTTTGTCCCTTCTTAGCCCATCTCCCTCTTTGCTCCCCTAGTTGTCTCCCACTACCCCCCTTTCCCTTTCAGTGACTTTAAAGCCACAATTATATTCTCACCTACCGGTAGTACATGTACAATGTTCCATTCATGAAGAGGCTGTTTGTTTTGCAAAGACTCACCAGACACACACTACACCCAGTCTTACCTGCAGAAATTAAACAAAGAGGGAGAAAAAAGGAAATATTAACAATTGAATAAAAAGGGATTTACAATTGTGATACTTCTGCTGCATAAAGCTTATAGCATATAGTTAATTATATAGCTTCAACTACTTGAATCATATTACTTGCCAGATCCCCTTTAAAGGGATCATATATTTGTCACTCTAAAAATATGAAAATGCATGATTAAAGTGATCCAGGTAAAGTGTCTAACTCCACGAAAAATACTTGGAGCTTCCTCGTTTCTCTTCTGCCGTGTTGTTTAGCTTATGGTAAGAGAAGAATACAATAGGGTTCGATTTTTTCAAATGTCCCTTTAGTATGAAGATAATTATCATTGAAAATCATTATTTCAAAAGCGTTAGCTAACGGTTTTGATAAAAAGTACAATTGTCGTCGCTGAACACGTCCTGCCAGCGCGCATGGGAAATTTTCCCGACCCACTGAACTTTGAGCCTAGCGTGCGCAAATTCCATGAATTCCGTACCGTCTGTAGCTGTATACACGGGTGCGGATATCGTCAAGATCAAACGGATGATTATTACTGTGACAAATCTACAACAGACCATCAGTATTCGGTGATAAAATATGAACTCAATATTTGTTTTTTTCACTAGGTAAACAGTGTTCGTTTTCTTTCAAACTTTCACAAATCTTTCAATTCTATTTTACAATGATATTGATATAGGATTGAAGTCTCAAATGTCAGTTTGTGCAATATCTGTAAGTTACCTTATATAAAATCCCACAGCCTAGACTTAACTACCGTATTTGCTGGTGTATTAACCGCACCTTTTTTCAAAAAAAAAAAAAAAAAGGGGTGCGGTTAATACACGACCGTATTAACCGCACTTTTTTTTTTTTTTTTTTTTAGGGGTGCGGTTAATACACCGACAAATACGGTATTCATGAAATAAAATGAAACTTCCCCATTTTGTTTAAATACTTTCCTGGCAACCAACACAATATTTGTTGAGAAGCTTGAGTCTGTTCAATTTGTCAGGATTAACTGGTTGAATTTTCATTCTATAAGAACAGAGTATCATGCTTTTTAATCAGAGATTCCATACAGAATAGGTACAGTGAAAATGTTAGACAATTTGAGTGTGTCTCCAAATCATTGATAGTCCCTTTAAATCTGAACCACTCTGATGATATGAAATATTGAATAATAGAATTTGTGAAATCCACGACCTAAATTTAAGATCCGATTACACATCAAATGCTCTGCATGCTCTTTCACGTCATACTACGTTGCATCATTCCAACAATGTTATCACTTCTCTGGTAACGGCATGAAAGTGAAATTGATCAATTTAACTGTGTCGTACCCAGGGCTCGACACTAGCACTTGCCAGATTGCCCGGGACAAGTACAAATTGATGTAGGGCTAGTACAATTTAATAAGTGTCTAGTTTTTAAGCACTTACAAGAAAATAGTTATCCCCTGCCAACGGGAACCATGTGGGATATGTGCAAAGTTCATGGGGATAACAGAATCAAGAAGGGAGCAGGTTACAAATGATTTAATTCAGGAAACAGTTTGGGGTTGCCTTGTACATGAATGTCATGTTATGTGACTCTGTCTCCTATTTCAGATCCATGCTCTGTACATAAATAGAATTGTTGTAACATTTAAGGGTATAGTATTTAATAAGGATTGCATTTGCATTTATTGGATTACAACATCTGTTCGTGCACTGTTGTGACATTTGAAATCAGTTAAGGGAACTAGTAAACGTGTCTGAATCATCTGAACTCACTTTTAACATAAGCGATTCTGTTATGCCTAGCCATTTCCCGCTTTCTAATTGAAGTTTGAAACAAGTTTAGATTTGTCAAATATCCATGTCGTTATTGCAATATCCATGATTAAATTTGAAGAAAATAGTGAGGATTACACTATGCATAAATATGGACAGGAGTCAACAGACAGCACTTAACATTTTCTGTCATTTCTTGCCCATATGACATTCATTTATCCTGAAACTTTCACACCTCTTTGAGTGGTCAAATCAGAGCACAGTAATTCACATTTGATGAAGTCTTTTGTGAGTGCTGGCATTTAGCAGCATAGTTATAAGATCCCTTTAAAAAACACATGAGAGTAAGATGTTCTATAGCACTTGCAAGTGTTGCAACATTTGCTGAGGGTTATTTCATTAGAGGGTTAGAGAGCTAACCATTCCCTGAGATGATACTACCAGGAATTTGTGACATCAATGACCTAGATTATGGCCTAGTCCCACTATAGCGTATCTCTTTCCAGTTTCCTATCCGTTTGACATCCGGAAGGTACTAGCAGAATACTGGCAGGAAACAAAATGATGCGGACCATGTGAGTGTCTGAATCTAAATTAAAAGTTAGATATCTTCCTTATATATGAATGGTTGATACAGTGTGGACTGTTGTGATCTGTTATGTCCACTGAGTAATGTGTGCAAATGTCACATTAAGTGGATGGTTATATGGACGAGTAATGAACGAAAATGCAAAGTGATATTCAATAACTCATTGCAATGACTGTGTTGTACACGGTTATGACTATCCAGTGGATATTTCAAAATCTGAACACTTCAATCGTTAATATTATTTTTTTTACAAAAGTGAAATTTGAAAAACTGAAACCTGTCCAATGCTTCTATTGTTAACCGCTAGAGTTCCAAGTAAGATTTGAGGACTTGGACAATGTTACTAGATCCCTTTAAAGGAATATAATGACTTCTTTATATACAAGGATATATAAAACTTCACTTGTACACATAAACCCATGGATTGGACATCATTTTCAAGCATTTATTTGAAAGCTACTTTAAATTTCCAATGTTCTCTCTCGAGTGCCCTGATCCAAATTCAAAGTGTGATGACTTCCGCTAAGATCAGCTGTTTGGACATCAATCCCTCTCTGGACTTCATGCTTATTACCCAATGTAATTGAATCCTCTTCTCCTTAATTAAGAATCTGGTGGCAAGTGGGATGGGGGGGGGGGAGAAAATATATCCACAAAGGGGGGGGGGGGCAGTATAAAATACAATAAGTGTGGGGAGGGGGGCAGTGGCACATTCTCAGTCTTGACTTCATGCTTATTACCCACTGTAATTGACTCCTCTTTTTCTTAATGAAGAATCTGCTTACAAGTGTGATGGGGATGGGGGGGGGGGGGGGGTTGCAAATATACCCACAAGGGGGGGGGGCAGTACAAAATACAATAAGTGTGGGGAGGGGGGCAGTGGCACATTCTCAGTCTTGACTTCATGCTTATTACCCACTGTAATTGACTCCTCTTTTTCTTAATGAAGAATCTGCTTGCAAGTGGGATTGGGGGGAGGGGGGCAAGTATACCCACAAAAGGGGGGGGGGGGGCAGTACAAAATGCAATAGGTGTGGGGGGGGGGGGCAGTGGCACATTCTCATTATTGACTTCATGCTTATTACCCACTGTAATTGACTCCACTTTTCTGTAATAAAGTTTATGCTTGCAAGTGGAATGGGGTCAACAAAACTGGGGGGGGGGCAAATGTTCCCACAATGGGGACAGTCATTGTGAAATGGCGGGGCAATGGCATGGCACATTCCACTCTTGACTTCATGCTTCATTACCCACTGTAAATAACTCATCCATTCCATAATCATAATTAAGAAACTGATTGCAAGTGTGATGGGGTCAACAAAACTGGGGGGGGGGGGGGGGGGAGAGGGGCAAATATTCCTGTAGAGGGGACAGGCAGTGTGAAATATACAACTGGTTGTACTTGTTGATTTAATCGACTGGAGGAAAAGAGAGAGAGAGAGAGATCTAGATCCCTAATAAGAGGTGTTCCCTTCCTATTCATCTATGTCACTGAGGCCTAAAGGATTGGGGGGGGGGGGGGGGGTAAGAAAACCTCTATGATGTTTTATATTACTTTTGATATTAATAATCAACTACAAACAAATATCACCTATAGTTGACTAGTCTAAGGACAGTGCAATGCACTCGATCAGTCACTGTCATTCAAGTGCAATAAATTAAAGGGAAAGTGGAGATACTTGAATATGGACTTATCAAAACCCTTCCAAGAATATCAATTAACAAGAGCACTTTCGGATTCATGTTTCTAGATATGAATTCATCAAAACCTTCCACAAAGTGTCCATTAACAATGTCAACCTGTTGCCTATGGGAATCTGGTGGGATATGTACAAAATCAATGGGGATTTCAGAATCTCTTAGCGAAGGGGGTAAATATAAACATAATGAATATAACAAATCTTTCTGAGAATTATCAATTAACTGGAGCGTTATCTGCTGAAGTATTTTTTCCCCACTAGTTTCATTCAACAGATGCCCTTGGAGTAACCAGAAGAATCGTGCTGCAAATTTGTTTTTGCCATAAAACACCTGTGGCAGTATGACCTTTACAAATAGTCTATAGATGCTACAAGTACATTACATGCTGTAAGCATGAACTCTTACAAATAATGCTGACACAGAGTCAAACTTGATCTACTAATCACCTGCATACAAAGACCACCTGTATCTAAAGACACCTGCGCATGTATATTAAGTCACCTGCTATGTTTCAATAAGAACACTCGTATTAATCACCTACAGAGCAGTCTCCATATAAAAGAATGGCCAGCAAAATAATATTTGCAAAAAAGTAGGGCCTCGAAAAGAACACTGGCCATAAAGGTTATGTTAACCCATATTATTATTTGCCAGAATGGAGAACCATTATGGTACATAACAGACTTATTTATGTTTTTTTCTTTGTATGGGGTAACTACATGTAGATTCAAGCAACTTAAATCTGAGAAATCTTCATTTAATTTGCCAGGCTCGGCCACAAGGAAGCAATTTCAATTATATCATAAAGACATTTTTAAAACTTATTCTTAGTGTGGTCTTTATAGAGGGGTTTGAATATAAATGTATATTGTTTCGTTATGCAGATACAACTATAAACATACATTTTAAAGGTAAAGGCCAGTTTTGGAAATGCCCCCCTCTCAAAAAAATGAAATGGAAGCTCTTATTACCAATAATGTGAAAGAATAAGAATATAATTGTACTAATATAGGATTATCCAAATTTGGCCAAGAAACCGCCTACTAATTGATATATTTGCAAAATTATAAATTGATCTAGGGCCGGATAGATATCGCCAACACGGAATCGCCCATACGTTACGTGTTTTACGACCACGAGGTGTTCACGAGGTGTACACGAGGTGTTCGCTATACAGGCTTGTCCCTAGCTTGTCGATATCACCCCAGCGCTAGCGGCGCCGACAGGTCTGAACGGGCGGTGGATTTATGAATTTCACAGGCGGATATTGGATTTCTTCCGATATTTCTGTATTTAACGATGCTTACATGTAGGTTCTGATTTTACCACACAAGCCCTATTTCAATACATATTCAACAATATTGATCAATATAGATGTATTCGGCTACTTTCCCGAAACTGGACTTGGGCTTAAGTGTGATGTATACGAACGATGGACAGAACACCCCTTTAGCAAAGAGGCTACTTTTGAAAAATCAGTATGTTAATTGCAATGTATAAATTGCCCTTTGGCTAGAAGCCTTCAATAGAAGGTGATCATTGTAACAGAATTTGTCAACTGAATTTCTTAAGTCCCTCTGGCAGTTCACTTTCAAAACATGCAATTTGTCCACATCCACGCTCATGTTCATAGCACACGTATGCCTTTGGCATCCGATTCTATGTTGTATAACTAGTACAATCATGTAGTAGATAAATGCACTTTCTGTGGGTGGTTCTATAATTATAATTATGCATGGACGATCAAAAATACGCACACTCCCCCTCTCTTTTCTCCCCTGGCAGTTTTCTCTCCCTCCCCCATCTCTTTTGTATTCCTTATCTATCTATCTATCTATCTATCTACCTACCTACCTACCTACCTACCTACCTACCTACCTACCTACCTACCTACCTACCTACCTACCTACCTACCTACCTACCTACCTACCTACCTACCTACCTACCTACCTACCTACCTACCTACCTACCTACCTACCTACCTACCTACCTACCTACCTACCTACCTACCTACCTACCTACCTACCTACCTACCTACCTACCTACCTACCTACCTACCTACCTACCTACCTACCTACCTACCTACCTACCTACCTACCTACCTACCTACCTACCTACCTACCTACCTACCTACCTACCTACCTACCTACCTACCTACCTACCTACCTACCTACCTACCTACCTACCTACCTACCTACCTACCTACCTACCTACCTATCTACCTACCTACCTACCTACCTACCTACCTACCTACCTACCTACCTACCTACCTACCTACCTATCTATCTATCTATCTATCTATCTATCTATCTATCTATCTATCTATCTATCTATAGTTCAAAGGGTTGGTCTGCGTCGGTGTGGTGAATAGTTAGACAAAAATGTTAAGAAAACACTGTAAGAAAACATAGTTTCCGAATTTTCGCCCATAGGGCTTCGTCAGGGTTTATTGCACGCTCTCAATCAATGACTTTCAAACTAAGTTGTGTGTTTTTTTCTTCAGTCGAATAAACCCTGACGAAGCCCTATGGGCGAAAAATTCGGAAACTATGTTTTCTTACGGTGTTTTCTTCAAATTTTTGTCTATCTATCTATCTATCTATCTATCTATCTATCTATATATCTATCTATATATCTATCATTCTATCCATCCATCCATCCATCCATCCATCCATCCATCCATCCATCCATCCATCCATCCATCCATCCATCCATCCATCCATCCATCCATCCATCCATCCATCCATCCATCCATCCATCCATCCATCCATCCATCCATCCATCCATCCATCCATCCATCCATCCATCCATCCATCCATCCATCCATCCATCTCCCTCTCTCTCTCCCCTCCCCCTTTCCTAATTTATTCTCCCTCCGTCTCACTATTTCTCTCCATCTCAATCCGTTTTCCTTGCCCACTGGCTCGGTGTTTATAGATAGCAGTGCGCACAAACTAGCCTAGTTCAAAATGGCTATCCGAGGTGTAGCATCTCCACGCTTGACAATCTTACATCAGCAATCAACAAGTTGTTCCAAGCAGAAGCTAGGCTAACAAGAGAGATAATTGTGGGGCCAATGCAAGGTCGTACGAATTGTGCATTTTAGGGGCCAACTGATGGAGAGAAAAAACAACAACACAGACAGAACATAATAACAAAGTATTTTCTGTCCTCGGAACAGAATACATCAGGCCTGGAATACAGATAAACAAAAGAAAATTGATTTTTGTAACATTTACAATAAATGATGGGGGGAAACAAAATTCTGTGACAAAACAAAATTCAGGCAAATGCCCCCAAAAAATGGCTTCAAATATTTATGAAACTTTTGGCGCTAATTGAATAATGAATAAACGTAGAATACATTTACATCTGTTCGTGATTAATAATTACAGTCGTTTGACTTGAAAATCTCTTCTTTAATGAGGGCAGACTTTTCATTACAAATCCACTTTTGATAGACCAAATAATAAGTAATGAAAAGATTGCAGGTTTGAAATATAGCTGGTTGGACGGTATTTCCTTGTAATAAGATTTAAATAGATACATGTTTATATTATCAATGATACACCTTTTGATTGAATCTAAAGCACTTCACAACAAATTTATTCAGTTTGTTTTTGCTTGACCACCTAAAGGGCTGATGACAGACTTCTACAAATATAGCCTGATATTATTTCCTTGAAATAAAAGTTAAATAGATCTAGCAAGGATAATAACTGTCATTGAATAATCAAATTAAAAAGCATATTTTCTGCTTTTTAGTGCATGAAAACAGATCACAGATGTGCTAAGAAATAACCTACTAGTGACATTACTTTATTGCAATAACATTTGAATTTATACATCAAGGATAAAGACTTTTATTGAATAATCTGTTTATAAACATTTTTTTGGTTTCTTGAGCGCATAAAAACAGATGACAGATGTTTTAAATTAATGCCTGAAAGTGATTATTTCCTTGAAACAACAGTTAAATAGATATATATTAAGGATGAAACTGGCATTGAACAATCAATTCACAAAAATATGTTCACAAATATATTTCCTAGAAACAGAAACAGATGCTGTAAAACACGGCCAGATAGATGTACTGTTTTCTTCCAATAACAGTTCCTAGATGTGTTTGAGATAATACTAGGGAAAAACTGCATCATCTGATATATCTTCTCTAGGCCAGAACGTCATCACAGGCGGATGATGTAAGAATCAAAACCCTCTGACGACTTATTTGTAAATAGCGAGATTGGATGACGACATCGTGCCCATACGCTGCAATTTGCGTCACGACATGTGTGTGCCGCCTGATTTGCAGCAGTTCAGCGCTCGTTTGGCCATGTTTTGACATGCTGGCAACCGTGACAACCAAATTAGATACACTTCATCTCCGACAATTGCATCAAATCGGCAAAAAAAAAGCCGACAGAGGAGAGGAAGAAGAATATTCGTCTGCCCTCCGGGCATTTGTTTCTTAGCTTCAATTTGAGCTATTCTTTCTACTCTCTCTCTCTCTCTCCTTCCTCGTCGCAAAATCAACAAATATTATTTCATCGCTTACGATGCACGCCGTAACTAAAGAAATATGAATTATTGACGCTCTCCGTGTGTGTCTTCTTCATTTTTAATACTTACCAGAGGAGTGTTTCAAGATAGTATAATTGTATTTTTCTACACACCCTCTCTCTTTGCCTCAACCTACATCTTTTAAAAAAGTTGTTTGCGAAATAAAACGAGAGAGAAATTGAAGATCTAATTATTATACCAGGCAGATGTAATTATATCAAATCAGAAGATAATTTACAAAATTCTTCCTCTTCTACTTCCACTATCTCCTACAGAATCAGTACAACATATTGTCTTTCTGTACAGCGTCTAATTAGAGGCATTGAATACGCTGTTTGTAATTGAAACATGCAAAGATTAGAAATAACGAATTATTATGTATAAAATGGTAACATGAGCAGAGTACACATGCACTAGGCCTAATAATTATTTTAAATATTACTGGCGATTCAACAACCATACAGAAATAATTATAATGGCATATAAGATAAGTCTGTGGTAAAAATCAACATCATACAATTACAATACCACATAAAAACAAAACCCGTGCATAACAGTGAAATTACTATCACTGGCAATTCATTTAGTCCATTTACCCTACAGAAATTAAATGAAATATATAATAGAAGTTGTAGTACAACAATCCACATTGCTAAAAAGGATTATTCAACTTAATGGAAATCAAAATATATTTATAGCCAATTTCCAAATATGTAAATACGTAAATATACACATACTCTCTAGGCATGAATTTTAATATCAGTGGCAATTCAACGACCTTAGACAAATTGTAATAGGACATTGATAAGATAGTTTGTGGTTGAAATCAACACTACATGTACATAATGATATGGAAATAAATCACAATTATGGTATTCATAGCTCATAAATATATTCATGGCCATTTGCAAAATATGTGGTGTATTTTCCACTGACGTATTTATACTTTAGTCACGTTAATATACACAAAGTGCCTTTGGAATTAATTTGAATATCACTGGCAATTCATTGACTCATCATACAGAAACTATATAAAAAAGATATAAAAATGTACGGATCGATCGAGTTAACATCAGCATTCTAAATTATTCTAAAAAATAGACATGCATTTAGAATCATCAGCAGAGTGATAATGCTTAAAAAATAAATGGCATTCATGGAATTCATGGCTCATGAATATTTTCATGGTTGTTCACAAAACACTAGCATGCGTTTAAAGTGGTTCTTGTTCCTTAGCCTGTGGATCGACATTAGGTGGTTAGCAATATGTAATACAAGACGTCAACAACAAAATTCCAGCCCACCCCAGATATAAACACGGTGTTTATCATAAATAGAAATCTTCAATCAGATAAAAATTTCCCAAACTGCCAAAGGCCGAACTCAACATCAGCAATTAAATATGAAATAAACATCCTCTGAGAAATGTTACAACATTGAGAAAAACGAGAGCACCGCTGAAAAATTATATACCAGTCACCGAGTTGTCACTTGACACCAACATATGTACAAAAAGGTTGTATTCAAATTCATATCTTTTTACCTCCCCCTTAAAGGAACAGAAACGCATACTGGTTGTTGTTAAAAATCTTTCCTTTTTTCAGGAAACTTGTACTAAAAGAAATGCTTGCACAAATTACAGTCTGTTAACACTAATCATATATGGTACTGCTTTGCAGAAAAAGCAAACTTGTGCTAATTTCCATTATGTCTTTGATTTCTTTATTTTATTTTATTTTATTGTGAACTCAAGCAACTGGACTAAGTTGCTCTTGAATTTAATTCATACAGATAGGGTCCAAGTTGTCCACCTCCTTGTGGTGGGCCCTGGAAACTATAAGCAGTCTCACAACTATCTTCAGGTGAAATATGGGTACCCGGAAGGATAGAACATATTTCCTTAGCATTGTATGCGCCCACAAGGTTGCCTGGCTGGAATACTTCCCAGGGAGTGGAAAACATGCACTTTGTGTGCTGGATTGATTGTAGTATGCGTCCGAGGACTGGGGTAATAATATAATTGTAAAGCTATTAGAGATGATTATCAATCGTGATAGACACTTTATAAATCAAGAATATTATTAATGACAACAACCAGAGTCAGCAACAAAAACCTAACATGTTCACAACCTAACAGAGCACAAAAATTGTGGTTATATTCAACATTTAGCCCTTGCAATCATTATATTCATTATATTCCTATATACTCATTATATTCCAGTACAATCATTATATTCCAGTACAATCATTATATTCCAATACATTCATTATATTCCAATTTATTCATTGCATTCATTAAGTTTGCGCGATGTTGCATAGAAGCTGCGCTGCCTCATACGAATGAACAAGACCCATTCAGAACTGGTACCAAGTTCAATACTTGGGCTGGGGGTCTATAGACAATGCATTTTTATATCAAATACAAGTGATCGAACGGGTTACAGTGAAACATTCTTGTCTTAGCTTTCATTTACAGGAACTCGATGACAACAAAATCAAACTATTTAAAAAAAATTCATGTGGCAAACCTTGTAAAAAGAACAACACATCACGTTCTCTAACCCATTTAGGACTGTATATACCCAACTGTGTGCCCGAGATTTCTAAGCCTGGCGTCAATGGAGATCTCATGTTGTACCAGAATCAAACCTCCGTAATGGCCTAATACATTCCCACCAATTGCATTTCCAGGGGGGATAGGATTAAAGGGATCTAGTAACATTGTCCAAATCCAGAAAAAATTACTCTGAACTTCTTCATACCTTGTTGTATTCCTATCACCCATAGAAGTATGGAACAGGTTTTTTTTCCCCCTTTCATTTACGATTTACGATTTAAGTGTTAGGATTTTTAATTAGAAACTGGAACGTTATAACTTTGTACAAAGTCAGTGCAATGAGTCTGCAAATATCACTTTGTATTTTTGCTAATTTCTTGCCAAATAACATCCATTTAACATGAAATGTTCACACATTACCTAGTGGACATATATCATATAACAAAAATACACATTTTTATAAACCATTCATCATTTTTTGCACATGTCAACAAAGTTACTAGATCCCTTTAATGCGAACGAAATATGTATAATGTTGACTCAATCAACATACTCATTTAATCCATTATATTCCAATATGTTCATTATACTCCAATATAGTCATTATACTGCAATATAGTCATTATATTCCTATATATTATTTGTGTCAATTAAATTTGTTCCAATTTCTTTCATTTTATTACCCTTTGAAACAATTGCAATTAACTCAAAACCCAAAAATATCATGTGCACATTTCATGTAAGTATATTAAAGTACATTAATGTTAACAATAAAGTCATTACGCTCATTCCATCCAGTACACCCATTACACTCAATACAGCCAATATACTTATTACATCCATTTACATCCATTTATTTTATTACACTGCCCTTCGAAACAGTTGCGCATTGCACTTGACTGCAGAACGCCTAACTGCGATCCGGTCCGAGCGGAGGTCAGAGGAAATCATTTACAGCAAAATCAATCGATCATAGTATGGTGTACAATCAATTCCAATAACACGGCTCTGTTGATAATCTTGCTTGGATGGTGGTAATGGGATGTAATACATACACACACACGTACATGTATCACTGCTTCTAAATTATTTTCATTCCGTAGCTGTACCGATTGTTACGATTTTCGTCAGCAACTCGCTCAGTTATAAATCTGCTGGATTCGTCCATGCATGTGTCGGTGTGTGCATATTTCTTTATATTATTTAATGCAATATACATGATTATATCAGGCATGGCTCCACATTAATTTGTTTTGCCTTTCGCCTGGAGTGGTTGGGCCAATAAAAACAATTTCCTATCAATATCTGGTGACCCAAAACACAAATTTACTGGCACCAAAATTGTATTCGGAAAAAAATTGGATTGAACTGTATCTACAGTTCACAATTTAGCTCCCTTTATTGATCAAAATGATGATAATGAATGAGACCTTAAATATGGAATGATGCAGCAATTTTATCATTTCTTAAATTGTCAGTTCAAACATACAGTTATCACAACAAATTTTTTTTTCACATATTCTATTTTTTTAAACAATCTTTAAAAGCAATTTCATACAAATTGGGTGGAATTCACAAAGGAGGTTTGTAGGAGGTTTGTACAAACCATGGTTTTACCATGGTCTACATCTATGGAATGCCATTTGTAAACTGATGGAGAAAGAATGTAAACTCCTTACTTGTTAACAATGTTGATGGTACACATTTACAAAATGAACCAAATAAATGTTTGTCTTCTCACATGGTGAAATTTGCTGGTTAGCAAGCTCTAACAGTCATATCATTATAAATTATGAATTGTTTTACTTGTATACAAGCAGCGCTCCATAGATGTAGACCATGATTCAAACCATGGTTTGTACAAACCTCCTACAAACCTCCTTTGTGAATCCGGGCCATTGAATTTGAATGGCCTGGATCCATTGTTACGTAGTGTCAAGACCTGCATTAGGATCTACTGCTGATATGAAGCTACTCATGTTGTCATTTGTTCAGATCTATTAATTTGCAGATGAAGGGGGGTTATGCTCTTCTTGTCCAAAAGATCAGGACCCTGATTCATAAAACTTTTCATATTGTTGTAAGTGTCCAATTATTGTAACTAGTTAGTCAAGAGCCAATCAGCATGGAGCATTGCAGCTGTTGCCATGGTAGTTACAATCATTTTATACTAATAACAACAACTGCATAAGTTTCATGAAACATGGATCTGGGTAAAGAGGATTCTTAACATGTATGCCATGCAACACCAAAAGATAGCAAAGAAAGCAAAAGATACAGAGAAAATGCAACATCATGACCTTATTGGAAGGTGTTGCCGAAAGTTCCTTTATCCAGATGCTCCTAACATTAGCACCACAGACCATGACAAACTAAATAACAAAACCTAATTAGAACATTGATCGCCATGTGCATTGTGGGGAATGGCTGATGGGGCCGATATAGATTCGTGAAATGTATGCTATGCAACGTGAATGTTGCTATAAGCCTTTGACGAGAATAGAACTGAACAAAAAGCGTACATTACGGTCTCAGAAACACGTCAGTGTAAATCTTTCAAGCCTGGCCCAAACTTATCGGCTCGCGTCTCAGGGAGAAATTGACCTTGATTAGAATATTGATCGCTGTATGATGAAAACTTCCATTGGAGCTTATACAGTTCTGGCAATGTAGGCTTCTCTTTATTAACTTTGCTTTAAAGTGTTCTAGTAACATTGTCCAAATCCACAAACATTACTTAGAAATCTAGTGGTTCTCTCATACCTTGTTGTATTTGTATTACCAACAGAAGCATGGAACATGTTTTGGTGTTTCAAATTTCCCTTTCGTTAGAGAGAACTTTAAGATTGAAATGTTTGGATTTTTAACTATCCACTGGATAGTCATACCTGCATACAAAGTAAGTGCAATGATTGAGCAAATATCACTTTGCATTTTCGTTCATTACTCGGCCATATATCATCCATTTTGGGGTGGTGGTTCCCTTTAACACTATGACAACCAGGGAAGTGTGCAAGCGAGTCAGATACAACATCATGACTGTGGAATGACGTCAACATACATTTTTGTTTAGCCAGACTCGCACAAACTATTGCTCATTTTCATTTAAACTTATATCGACTCAAGACTGCCGGGAGGAAACCGACCTTGATTAGGAAATTGATTGCAACACTTCAGAAACTTCTGGTGGGGCTAATATAGATTTGTGAAATGTACGCTACACTGTATTACTGTAACTTTAACTCTTTCAGCCTCCCTAATGCTGTACGCAATGATGGAATACTGCATTCTGACCATGTATTGGTGGATGCCTCCAAGTCATACCACCCTGATTAAAACATTGATTGGGGCGCTGCAACTACTATGTTTACAGAAAAACAAATATATAATGTGAAAATGCATCACCACTAAAGCGTTCATGGGTCTGAATGTACAAAGACTACCTTTGTCCAGAGCGAACGAGTCTTCCGAGATTCTATTGTCTCCAGACATACGCGTTAATAGAATTGGCGCACTCGCAAATGTTTGGCGTGTATGGAACCATGAAATAATAATTGTTCTGTAAGTGGTGGTAATTAATTGCATTGTTTATGAATTACACAACCTATTGCAAAATGGTGGGTATCTATTTGATATCACTATAATTAAATAAATATAAATAAATATCAATCAATCAATCAATCAATCAATCAATCAATCAATCAATCAATCAATCAATCAATCAATCAATCAATCAATCAATCAATCAATCATCAATGAATGAATGAATGAATAAATACATTTAACAAAAATAAAGAAATACAGAAATAAATAAACAAATAAACAAAAATATTACTGTCTGCTTGTTCTATTCATGAATGATTCTATCATATGTCGTTTGCCCTCTGTGCAAGATTTAGTTTCGGATGCTTGTTTTTATATCATTCACGCTTGACCGAGTTCCTACGCCATTAATGCTTCGCTACGATCCTCGGAATGCGTCAATTCCACCTGTGCTACATCTTGTACATCAATCTCGCTGGTGCTAATGACAAAGCCATGCTGCTGTCAACATGCAGTCAACCAGTGGCCGAGAGCATGATCATGACCCAGGACCAGACCTAGTTCAACTGATCTCTAGATATCCTTGTGTTATCCTTTACGGTTGAATGAGCAAGGGCGGTATGTGTGCTCTGCTACGTTCTGTTGTTTTGTATGCAGTTCTAGCATATCGACATCAATGAGTTAGAGCCAATGATGCTAATTACCATGGTAAATGTCGCTGGTCCGTAATCGGGCCCCTGCCCCCTGATCAGATAAACTAGCCTTGACTTGGATGATACATGAGTTCATTAGAGGGGCGAGAGAGATAGCAACTTGTCACGCAGGATGGTGGAACGAAAAGGGAACGAGAGGGGAAGAGATAAGGAGTAAGAAGGGAAGAATAAGAATATAGCAAGGGGGCAAAGGGGGACGTCGATGAAAGAATACATGAATGAATAAATGGATGGATGGATGAATGGATGGGTGGATGGGTGGATGAATGAATGAATGAATGAATGAATAAAGGAATGAATAAATGGATAGATGTATGAATGGATGGATGGATGAATGAATAAATGGATGGATTAATGAATGAATTAAGTAATTAATCAACAAATGAATGAATGAACTAAGACACAAATAAAAGAAGACAGGAAACATGAAAAAGAGAAAGAAAACAAAATGAATGCATGATTACATGATAAATGAACGAGCAAACAAAATAATTTACAGAATTTACAAATGAATGAATAACTGAAACATACAGACATAGGGAAGGAGAAGAAGGGAGGAAAGTATGATAGAGATTAGAGATGAAACGACAAAGGCAGCCAGAGAGGAAGATAGTAGGAGTATGGACTCTGAAGAAGGATGTTAGTATGTTCTTGCTGTATAATATAATGCTTCTTTCCATTTTGAACTTTTATGATTATTGTAATAGTTTTAATGTGCATCAGTTTTTGTGTATTTTAAATGTATAGATGATTATTATTATTGTACCGTGATCATTGTTGGTCTCTGGACCTTTGTATCATGTTTTTTTACCATACCGTCCTTAATGGGTTAACTCGAGTGTCATCGGCCGTCCAACAACTTCCAAGCAGTGGATGCACATCTCTCTTACATGTGCGAGGGAGAAAGGGATTTGTGCCAGTTAGAGCACCTTGAATAACAAATCTCATAGTCTGTTAAGGTATTCCATAAAGCTACCGACCCAATTTTGGATTCATTTATAATTAAAGTCATACTAGTTTCACATCTGCAGTAGATTAAGTTACTTGTCTGTTTGTGTGTGTTTGTTTATAAGTGTATATGTGTTTATGTTTGTGTGTGTGTATGTGTGTGTATGTGTGTATGTTTGTGGATTTGTGTATGTTTGTGTGTGTGTGTGTGTATGTTTGTGGATTTGTGTATGTTTGCATGTGTGCGGTTGCGTATGTGTGTATGTGTGTGCATCTCTGTATGTGTGTGTTTGTGTGTTTTTGTATGTGTTTGTGTGTGCTTCTGTATGTGTGTGTGCATGCTTACAAGCATGTATGGGTGTGGATGTATGCCCGCATGAACAAATAGCATTCTAAACTCTATGCAAATTTACAGACATTTCAGGGGCAAAAAAGGCCCATAACCCCCATGTAATTTGTTTGCTGCTTTCTGTAATGCAACACGGCGCTTGCTCAGATATGTTTATTGTTCTTTGAAGCATGGGTAGCATATACATGCTCCATCGGCCCCAACGGACCCTCGTAGGGTTCTTTGACCGACACAGGACTCCATCAGAACCAGTTTCTTCGTGTAACAAAAACAGCCACCCAATGGCCCTATTTTTCTTTCCAAGAGAGAGTGACATGAGAGTAAGCAGATACGGTTACTGTGAGATTGTTCCATTTTGTTTTATTTTCTAAGTAAATAGACAATGAGAGAAAAGGGGTATATTTTTTAACCCATTGGTCCTCCAAAAATACTGGGGCTAGGATCTATGGAGAATACATGTTATAGCAAAATCAATCAGTCCTGAATGGGTTCTATCTTTCTACTCTACAATCTCTGAGCTGTGAGACTGGATTGGTTTTCCCTTTATAGGAATGTGAACAAAAAAGTTTGGTAACCTCTTACTATTTTACAAGTCTTTTGTTCTGTGACGTGGTATTATATTGTTTTTAACATTGTAATGTATTACTATTATACAATCCTACAACTGCACCCTACATTCCTAAATGTGTGCTCTTTTATCATTTAGCAAGAGAAATATGCTACAAAACATTTTACAATCAAATCTGGGCATATACTGACCACCTTACATTATGGTAACAAAAAAATGGTCATTGTAGACAGGTGACCTCTATAGCAATTTTCCGCAAAAAAATATGTAGGGGATCACTGGTCACTATAGGCTAAAGACAGGTGGCCACTATAGGCAGGTTTGACTATAGACCTACTTCTCTTTAGTCCCATCAAAATGATAGGGACTTATTTCTACAGCAAAATGATCAGAAGCTCTGTAACATTTTGCAACTCTAAAATCCTTCTACGCGATTGATTATTTTTTCAGCATAAAGAGAGATGTTCTGTTTTAAACATCCTCTTAACCCGTTTAGGACTGATTGATTGTGCTACAACATATATTCTCCATATACCCCAGACGGAGTATTCGCGGGACCAGACCTGAAAGGATTAAACATCCTCTTAAGTTTCTCAGTGGATAGCGAGAAGGATGTTTATGCTCCAGCTACCTCTTACAGGTCAAGTAGAATACGATAGATTCCCTTTTTTTTCTGTTGATTGCCTTACAATTACATAAAAGCAACGTTCCCATCCAAGAACAACAGGTTTCCAATTAAACTGTAGCTAACGGGAACCTGGTGGGCTATGTAAATGTATATTGGGACTTCAACATCTTGAAGGGAATGGGTTAACCCATTGACTATGGGGCAACAAAGTGATGATGTATTACTCTATGGGAATTAGCTGTTGATGCTCTTACAATTACATCAGAGCTTGTTCTCACCAAGAACAACAGGCTTACATTTAACCCTTTGACTACAAAATTGTTCTTCAGCAGAATTTCATTTAAAACATGAGGCACAATATATAAGTACTACAAAAAACACTAAGGTAGCCTTAAAGTTAAAAGCGAAAACAGAAATGATGTTCTGCATTGTTATTCGTTATTTTTGTATGATTATTTTTTGCTTCCCCTTTGATGTCAACAGAGCACTTAAGAGATTTATTTGATATAATTAACATCGTATTTGTCATGGCTATTAATTCTTCCCTGATTTCACTTTCATCCTGACCTTGGCAGAGTTAAGAGCAAATTTCTATTAGAGTGGCTGATGAATGGGTTTCAACGTATTCTATCCTTTTCACAACAGACCACACAATTACTAAAACGGTTTTATTATTAGACGGTTCAACCTGTTCAAGACTACATGTACATGTGGCTAATGAATGAGCTTCAATGTATTGTATCCTTTTCACATCAGACCACACCATTACTAAAACGGTTTTATTATTAGAACGGTTCAACCTGTTCAAGACTACATGTGGCTAATGAATGAGCTTCAATGTATTGTATCCTTTTCACATCAGACCAAACCATTTCTACAACGGTTTTATTATTACATGGGTTTAACCTGTTCAAGACTACATGTGGCTAATGAATGAGCTCCAATTTATTGTATCCTTTTCACACCAGACCAAACCATTTCTACAACGGTTTTATTATTACATGGGTTTAACCTGTTCAAGACTACATGTGGCTAATGAATGAGCTTCAATGTATTGTATCCTTTTCACATCAGACCAAACCATTTCTACAACGGTTTTATTATTAGATAGGTTCAACCTGTTCAAGACTACATGTGGCTAATGAATGAGCTTCAATGTATTGTATCCTTTTCACATCAGACCACACCATTTCTACAACGGTTTTATTATTAGATGGGTTTAACCTGTTCAAGACTACATGTGACTGATGAATGAGCTTCAATGTATTGTATCCTTTTCACACCAGACCACACAATTACTAAAACGGTTGTATTATTAGATAGGTTCAACCTGTTCAAGACTACATGTGGCTGATGAATGAGCTTCAATGTATTGTATCCCTTTCACATCAGACTATTAAAACCATTTCTACAACGGTTTTATTATTAGATAGGTTCAACCTGTTCAAGGCTACATGTGGCTAATGAATGAGTTTCAATGTATTGTACCCTTTTCACATCAGACCAAACCATTTCTACAACAGTTTTATTATTAGATGGGTTTAACCTGCTCAAGACTACTGATCCCAGCCAGTGTATTTCGGTAGCCAGTTGTAAATGGGACAAGCCTGTGAGTTTTTTGTTTGTTTAATTTTACTATTGGTCGGTTTGATTTCTGTTTTTGTTTTTTATAAACAATTCAATACAATACAACTATCATTTTGTTAATAAATGAGGCTAAAACAAATGAGAACATTTCTATTACAAAACAAAACCTAAAGTAAATAGTAAAAATAGTAATAAATACTGCACAATGATACAAAATATATAATGTACTGTATATTAACTGTAGACATAATATTGATTGCACTATTCCTATATTATTTTGCTAATATTCTTACTAGGAAAGGAAAGGAAAGAAAAGGAAGGAGAATGCAGAAGTTGGCATAATAAATTTAAGCATGAATTGCTTTAAAGGGATCTAATAACATTGTCCAAATCCTCAAAACTTACTTGGAACTCTAGCGGTTCTCTCTTACCTAGTTATATCTGTATTAACAATAGAAGCATGGAACAGGTTTCAGTTTTTCAAATGTCCCTTTCGTTAAAAAGATATTTATGATTGAAGTGTCCGGATATTAAACTATCCACTGGATAGTGAAAACCGTGTACAGTGCAATGAGTCAGTGAATATCACTTAGCATTTTCGCTCACTTCTCGGCCATTATAACATCCATTTAAAACAAAATTTTCACACAATACCCAGTGGACATATCGATTCACCACTTTTTGCACATGTCAACAAAGTTACTAGGTCCCTTTAAATGATACATTTGTTATTTGTAAGTGGGTGCGTACTGTGTGGGTGTGTTATTTGTGTCGGGTCAGCCAATCCATCTTCCTCCCCCTTAATAATTTAATCAACAGGAATCTATCCTGCGGGGCTGAAAACTTCTACTTTTAAACATAATTACAAAATGTATGAAACGATTATTCCATCCAGACAATATGTTTAAACTGCCTCCATGCGTATACAGTACTCTATAGAAACACTTATAAATGCTGGAGTCTATAAAATGATGACATCTTTTTATACCAGAATTAAAATCATCTTCAATCATTTAGCAAATTTACTCTTAATATTAAAAGAACATTCCACTTTAACTGTCTTCTTTCGTCAACTAAAAATAATTTCTTATACATGTAACATACCAATGTCATTAAAATGTGAACGCCATCATTTTCTTAACCAAAATTTTCTACAAGACCTTATTCTACCTCATATTAACTTATTCCCTACTAGATTTTGCAATCCTTATAGAATTAATACAGGGCCCACAAGGTTTGAGTAGGCAATGGGTTAACTACGTAACTAATGCTGTTATCCGATCCAGGAACGATCCGATTTCCCGGCGGTAATCGCTTCCGAGCCGGATCCGATCCGCTTCCGAGAAATACATTTTCTCGGTAGAAAATATCGGAAGATTTGCCGACCCATTTTCTCCAGTAATAATTGAAAATACTAAATGGTCTACATAGATACTGGTCATTGATTGGTCATAATGCAATCACGTGATTAATGCAGCGAGGATCGAAATAGTTATATTGCCTGAGGTGACGTCACCTTGGGCAATATAATTTCAGAATTTGACTGGCTTATTATGTATTTATGTAGAACATTTTAATAGTATAACAGATATTGCCTCGAGACAATATTTTCCTCAGCGCTGCGCGCTTCAGGAAAATATAATCTCTCAGGGAAAATATAACTGCCGCGGGGATGTCAAGTGTTATATTAGACCTCTAGAAAGGCAATATCTGTATAATGTGTATGTTGGACAGTCCATTAAGTAGTGAAATTTAAATTAAAAATGGCGGAATCAATATTGTTTACTTTATGAGTGGTTATTTTTGAGAAATTCTTGGTTCGTTACTTCGTTTCGCAGTCGAAAATTGAACAGGATGCGCAAAATTACTAGTCATTTGAACGATATTGCCCACGGTTGTGCACACAAAGTTAGGCCGACACTCCCGGGGAGACCAGTGCATTCAAAAAGTGGCTCAAAATACATATTTTGGTAATTTGCACCATTTAAAAATGTTTTGATATTCTACTTACATGATTTCATGGCGTTTGAAAGCTGAACAGAAACAAAAATGAGCCCCAAAACAATGAAAACAACTACGCAAAATATTGATAAATAACGACTATCACATATTGCGGATGAATTCGGCGTAAGAACAATGACCATCGCGGATGGATCTCGCGTAAGAAAAAAGACCCTTTACCTGCACGCGAAGTATACGAGCGATATGCGTGAAACAGCGGCCCGAAAACTTGCTGCTAACTTCAACCTTCGATATTAGCCGTCCGGCTTCAGTTAACCTCACGATTGTTCTTTGGAAATTTATTGATATTCAGCACAAGTGTTTTCATTGTTTTGGGGGTCATTTTTTAATTCTGTTCAGCTTTCAAATGCCATGTTATCATGTAAGTAGACTACCAAAATGGTGTTGATTACAAAAAGGCTAATTTATAGCCACTTGTTGAGGGTAGTGGCTCACAAGCGCGATCGTACAGGTTTACATGTGATGTTTCCCCCGACTGGCGGGCTGAGTTTCTGTGAACGTGTGGCGCGATGCTGAACAAACGATCGATTTATAGGCCCAATTCACTTCGGAAAAAATACTTTTCTTGCGAAACTGAGTTAATTCTGAATAGTCTGTAACTATTTTTCTGTAAAGATTGATATGTACATGCCTCAAAGCGTCAATATTGTTAATATTATTGGCATATAAAACAAGAAAGATAAGTCTACAACGCTGCATTTTGTTTAGAGCAAATGGCAATATTATTTTTTTCTGAGATCCAAGACGATCCGAGAATCCCGTTAGCGGTTTTGAATTCTACCGATCCGAGAACGAGCCGGGATTTTTTCTTTACCTAACAGCACTATACGTAACACTGCTTACATGTATAACATATAAAGTCCTGACGGAATGAATAAAAAGGGAAGATTCAGTCGAACTAGATGCAAATTTTGTGAATGAGTTTAACCCGTTCAGGACTGGTCCCGATTCTCCATAGACCCCAGCCCGAGTATTTTGGGGAACAGTCCTGAATGGGTCAATACACTACCAACTAGGTTCCTGTAGACAAAGGGTTAACTGCAAAATCTAGTGATGAAAAGAGCACACACCTGCACATATTATCCGAGCAAGCACATTGGGCAAACCAACTTACGCAAACGCCCTCAAGATATTTCACCTAGCAGATGAGACGAGACATGACGGGCGGCGTAAATACAAGGATCATTTACATGCTTTGAAAAAACATGAGGATTGGTGGGGGTTACAGGGGTGGGAGAGGAATATGAGGCTATTGGGGGCGGGAGGGCAGTTGCAAAGCTCTGGGGAGGGGGGGGGGGGGGGGCAAGTGGTTGATTACATCCTCCTGGATGTTTGCAAAATATAACATGCATCTCTATGCACCACAGCAAGAGTAATTTCGGGACCAGTAATAAATGAGGTGAAGAAAGTACATGACCCTTTAATTTTAGTACACCCTACTACCATTTCAATAGCATTTTTATCTGAATAGCATGGTTACGCCCCTACAGTGTAAACAAAGTAGCACAACAAGATGTATAACAGACTTGACCTGAAGCTTTAGACTGCGATCTCATATCCCCTTTCCTGCACTCCGTGCCGCAGCCGTCGATTTCTCGGTTTTTCCGCGGTCGATGCCACGATAATGCGTAGCACTCCTCAATATGTCTCCGGAGAATCTCCGTCTCGTCTGCATGCTTCACACAATTTGTGAGTTAGTCAAAGAACAACAACCCGAGTACAATTCGTAATATGTGAGTTAAGAGACCTGCAGGGCTACCGCTTTGGAGTTAAATTCCGTAAGAGTTTATTTCACCTTGGTACTTGCTCATTTTCTACCACATTCTCTGTTATGGCATTACAAAAGATGGGGGCAGTTCCTCTGTTAACTCTTAACGTGCCAGGGATTTTAATGCTCTATGGCATTTGTGTGTATTGTAACTCGCAAAAATGCAAGCTTGGCAGTTGGCACTCAAGGAGCTCATACTGGAGGGGGTTGTTTTTTAACCTGTTGCTTACGGGAACAGGGTGGGTTATGTACAAAGTCTTTGGGGTTTTCAGAATCTCGAAGGGAAACGGGTTAATCAGGGCTATACTGCCATTTAACTTATTCATTGCGGGAACTTTGTGTACGCTGTATTACCTCTATGGGAAATTAAACATCTTATATGCAAGTTAAATTGCACTTTCAAATAACTCTCACATTAAGAATTTACTGGGGCTTCCTCTTCGGTATTTCGGGGGCTACATGACTTGAGCCCGCATCTGTTCTTTCACAGCCCCTATACATATTAGTTTTTAAAAACTTTATTAAAGTCTATGTTTGTAGATCTGTAAAAGCTACTTTTAGCATGGCAATCTCTTTTCACTAGCTTTTTGCTACAAAACTTCTCTATTTTAACTCGTATCCTCCCCCTTCCTCAATAAAAACTCTCATTTATTCACTCTTTGTCTCTTTTTACACCGTTTCCCTTCCTCTATCTTCTCTGCATCCTATTCGGAATGAGCATGAACAACCCACGTATCGATTAATACCTGTTGTCTTTAAAGGGATCTCGTCACTTTGATGACATGTGCACAAACTGACGAAGGGTTGATAAAATGTGCATGTCCACTGAGTGATGTGTGAAAATTCCATGGTGAATGAATGTCATTTGACCGAGTAATGAGCGAAAAATGCAAAGTGATATTTGCTAAATCATTGCATTGACTTTATACACATGTTTAAATTCTCCAATGGAGAATGTCATATCCAAACACTTCAATCATATGTATCTTTAATATAACCAAAGAGAAATAATTTGGAAACCTAAAACATGTTCCATGCTTCTATTGGTAATACGAATACAATGAGATATTCAACAACCAATATGGTTTGAACTTCAAAGTAAATTTTTGGGGTTTGGAAAATGTGACTAGATCCCTTTAAATACTCCGCAGGCGCACCCCCACAAAACACTAACTCCTGCAAGCGGCATATGGCACAGATACATATAGATGCTGTTTAACAGTTTGCTGTAATATAATGCACACTTTATACTTCTACATTATGTATGTAAAAGGAGAGCAAATGTTCCTTGTGGTCACCAATGAACTGTAATGATGTTGGTTGCAAGATGACAACATGCATTTACATAGTGTGGTAAAGTTCCTAGTTTTTGTTTTTTTCTTGTATAATGTAAGCAAAAAAAGGGGGAAGTATGTACTATTAAGTATTTAATTCTGTAAATGTTTTATTAGAAAATTACATTTTTGTATAAATGCTAGATTGCATTTTCTTGTTTCATTTGTTTTATTCAATTGCTGTTGTCGTTACTTATAGACCAACAACTGGAGCATAACAACTGGAAGTGGAACAAAAAAAGAGCTGCAGATAAGTCATTCACATGTATGTATTAGATTAACTACTAGTTATTTCAACCTCTCTCTTACCTTCTTTTCTCTCATTCCCTTGTTCTCTCTCTCTCTCTCTGTTTTTCCTCCATTCACCATATCTGTCATCCTATAATGTCCTCCTCCCCTTTTTAACCTTTCACCTCCCCTCTCATCTCTTTCTAAAGATATCTTCTCACCATTTCATTCCGTAAAAATAATATAAGATGAACTCTTCATATCTTTTGATTTTTTTCACATTATGATGTCTCTTTCCACCTCAATGTCTCATCTTCTTCTTATCTCTCATTCTCCCTCTCTCCTCCTCTCTCTTTCTCTATGTTTTTCTTCCGTCAGCCAATCCGTCATCCTATAATGTCCTCCTCCCTTATTTCAGCCTTTTACTTACCCTCTCATCTCTTAACCCATTCAGGACTGGTCCTGAAATACTCAGGCTAGGTTCTATGGAGAATGCATGTTAAAGCAAAATCAATCAGTTCTGAATGGATTAAGATATATATCTTCTCTTTATTATTTCATTCTGTAAACATAACATAAGATTATCTCTTCATACCTTTCAATTTTTCTCACATTATGTCTCTTTCCATCCCCATTCTCTTACTTTATTTTCCCTCATTCTCTCGTTATCTCTCTCTGTTTCTTTTTCCTCCCTCGGCCTATCCGTCATCCTACAATGTCCTCCATCTCATCATTCCAGACTTCATTACGACTCCATTAGCACCCAGCATGCATCACCCAACAAACTTTCACTGCGTGGTTCCCGAAACCCTCTGCTCGCTACTCTTACGTCCCAGTCACACTTTCCCGTAAGGCCTTCCTGTAAGAGCCCCGTATTTGCACTTCCTAGAATGCAATGAAATGAGTCTATTCGGTGGCAATTTTGTGGCCTTTTGGTGGCAATATGTGGCGATTCATGTCAATACTTGGTATAGTACTGGGTTTTCGTGTCACTTACGGACAGCACAGCTGAAATTTCATAATGTTAAGTTCATTCTGCCACAACATGGCTTGTCTTACGGTCAGGGAGTGGCTTAGTGTCTGACGTAGCTATACCGTGGCCTTACGAGGCCGCGTTTTCATGAGGGGTTTATGGCGCCGTAAACTTAGTATGCTCCCCATGGAGTTGAGAAAGTACGCAAAAATCATTGTCTGGGTTTGAACTGTACATGATGACCATGGGTAATCAAATTTGCGCTTTAATAGAAACCCTGTATTAAGCGTTATATAAATGCAAGTTATTATTATTGTTGTCATTTCCTTTTGTGGCTATAGATATGACAAGGCTTTGAGGGTGTGTGTGACTGGCACATTTTAAATCCACAGGGGAATGAATTGAATTCCTGGCCTTCCAATCAATCCAGAAAAGGGATGCTAATCGTCAGCAGCTCAACATTTGTCAAAATGTTTTTCTTGTCATCGCCGCATGACGTTTAAAGGTCCTCGTCGGCATATGCCTGTTTAACCCATTCAGGACTGGTCCAGAAAATACTCGAGCAAAGGGTCTACATGGAGAATACATGCTATTGCAAAAGCCCACGCTAGCTTATAGTTCCATTCCAAGGCTAATTTACATTATAGGACTAAGTATGCAACCGAGCCAAAGTACACTCCTAATATCATCTTCATCACTCTGCAAAACACAGCAACTCCGCCCATTTTGTTCTTCCTGGTTAGCGACTACAATCAATTTGCTGATTATTCTATCACAATTTCCTTGCTCCTATATAAAATTACAAGTACATAACCCCCATTACCAAATTCCAAACCTCCTGACCTACATTGAAAAGGATGCTCATCCTCCAGCATTTGTCAGAATATGACATATTCAATTTCTATCACTGCAAGCGACGTACACATGGACAGTACACATAACCCTGTCACCCAGGGCACATACTATTCTTAAAACCCTGCTAGCTTGGTTACATTCTATTTAAGGCTATTTTACATTATAGGACTAAAAAGTATGCAACCAAGCCAAAGTATTTAATCCTCTTCTTCTTCTTCTTCTTCCTGCTAAACTGCAGGCTTCAATTCTGAATATTATCGCACTCCTAATATCATCTTCATCACTCTGAAAAACACAGCAAACTCTTACCATTTTTGTTCTCCCTGGTTAGCGACCACTATCAATTTGCTGATTATTCTATCACAATTTCCTTGCTCCTATATAAAATTACAAGTACATAACCCCCATTACCAAATTCCAGATCTTCTGACCTACATTGAAAAGAATGCTCATCCTCCAGCATTCGTCAGAATATGACATATTCAATTTCTATCCCTGCAAGCGACATACACATGAACAGTACACATAACCCTGTCACCCAGCGCCCATACTACTCATTTTTCAAGTTTCAAGTTTATTAGATGACAGGGCTGAGCAACAAAACATTTAATTTGTCACTATAGTAATTTGGGTAAGCAGTTATTACTTACTAATGTAAGTTTGCAACAAAAAGGATCTCTTGTTGCATAGTTAGGCTTATTATCTAAAATACATTTTGAAGTGAACTTCAGAAGTCGGTGTGGTTGCATAAATAAATGCACCAGATGATATAAGCACTAGAATTTAATAAATTCATTTTGAGAAAAATTCTGGTTTCATTGCATAAATCAATTTATCACACCCTCTCGGTGAATAATGTAATAATGTAAATTAAGATTGACAAACATGTATTGAAGAAATATAATATTAATGTCAAGGCTAGGACAGCCTGTGATAAACACACAACAAAAATGATAACAGATGCCTAATTCAATATTTGAATATGCTGAAAAGATAATTTCTGTAATAGAGTGATAATTTCAGTGATTTTTATCTTGGTTTGTGTAAATAAGATCAGCCTATGCAGTTATTACACGCAATCAAGAGATAATGCTGGAAAAATAAATATAACAAAGTTGATAACATCAATATCATTTTATATCTGGCATCCTCCAAAAAAACAGGCAACCGTATTTAAATAGTTCCTGTATCTAACAAACATGTTTTCATGTATTTTAGAATGAACTCTGATCTTAATTGCAGTTGCAGCCTGTATGCAGTTATTACAAGCAATCAAGAGATACTGCTGGAAAAATAAATATAAGTTGATAACATCAATATCATTTTATATCTGGCATTGGGCCACCCTGTTTAGATACATAGTTCCTGTACCCAAATAAACATAATGTAAATCATGCATTTTTAGAATGAACTCTGATCGTCATTTATGTTCCAAGTAAACTGGAGTTCAGAACAGAAACACTTCCTCCAAATGTGGCAATCATCAACTTTAATATCGGAATCAAACTGTTTTTAAACTATAGTTTCGTCCACTTCACAATTGACAAATAGCTCATTAATTGCTACATTAGAAGGCATCGAAATGTAACTGCTATCCCCTTCAAACCAACATCATCAATTTGACACCGGAAAGAAATTTAATTAATGAGATATTAAGTCTTTCACATTGTAAAAATGTCATGCACCATTTCTTAACCCATTCAGGGCCCCACTGCAGAAAGAGATACAATCGATTGTAACTTACAATTAATTGTAAGTCAGATCATGTGTTCTAAATGAGCATATCTGATTGGTTGAAACACGCACATTTTCAGACTTACTTTCAAAGTCATAAAATAGGTATGACTAACTTGGTACTAATCTTAATGACCAATTCAAGACTAATGGACTTTGCTATTATATAACATGCATTCTCCATAGACCCCAACCCAAGTTTTTTTCGGGACCAGTCCTGAACGGGTTTTATTATTTGTCAAATCGCCACATATTTAATAGGTTTCTGGCCATTGTCAGAAACAGTCGGTATGAAAGGGGTATAAAAACAAGTACTTGCCAATACATAGCTTTCTGTTTACTGTCCAGTTCTTTAATTCTCACATCAAATTCCAAAGTCTGCAATGCACGTACAGTATATAAAGAGGCATCCATGACTAACTTCTTATCTTAATCAGTTGTTGAATCGCCACATAAAATCGGACAATCAAGTCTGAATTGTTGTGCAATAAATGCAACTTGCGTAGGTTTACCAAAGAAGTCCGTACAAAGGATGGTTAAAGGAAAACGCAGGTTTTTCGTAAAAAGTCTCAAAATATGTTGCTTCATGTATGTAGACCAAAGAGTTTGTGTATAAAGGTCTACAAAAAAGGCAAAAAAAGACCAAAAGTAAAAGAAAAACCAAAAACTTAACTTCCTCAGTGTTTTTCAATAACTTAATGGTCGCCTATCAACCTGTTCAAAATCAAAGGACTAATCAAGAGGATGAAAATATAATGTAAATATTTTTAGTATGAAATTTTAGTATTGAGAAAGCTGCTCATCAGGAAAAAACACATTATACTATAGGCACAACGAGTGAGGCTGTTCAAAAGTTCCTTCATTTTAAAATGCAAAACATTGGCATACTCTCATGAAATATATAGCTCCCAACATGAATTATAATCTTTTGAGAGGTTTCCTAACTTTGAAGATCTATGCAAAAGCCTGAACAGGCCTTTAAATGCCAATAATGCCCAAAGAAGTTGTGACGTTAAAGGAATGCAAATAGTACCCAGCAAATGCTACAAGATAATAAGTTCTGACTCAGAAACCATTAAAATGTCTCAGAATAATTAAGACATCCAAAGATGTTTTCCCAGACTTGTATAACTTCCTCCAAAGGACTAATTGATATCGCCCAATGTCTCAAAGAAATAACATTCTGCAATCATTGTGCAAAATTAAGTGCAACATAATTGGCAAGGAAAAAAGGCGTATTTGATTAAATAAAGGTATATCAAGAATTAGTCTTTTAAAGGCAGTCTTACAAATTCTTCTCAAAAGTCTTAATCTTGTAAGTTTTCATTCCAATCTACCAATCAGAACGAAATACAATATAATTAGACAAATATATACTACAAACCAAATCTGCAAAGAGATAAGTAATAGGGGTTAACCTTCTAAGAAGCAAGCTAAGAGGGCCTTGAATATCTTCTGGTGTCCCCCCCCCCCCCCCCCTTCCAATATAGAGCAAAATTTAATAAAAAAAGGTGGAGAAAGGTTGCGTCCTATTTACATTATCAGACCGGATGTTTGCCATCTCCCGGCAACGGTCATTTTAATGTCACATTTCGAAAAGCAAGTTAAAGCAATAAGAACAACAGAGAGAAAGAGAGATATATATTAAATCATTACAAAGAGAAACAAGAAAGAGCAGACACAAGAATAGAGAGAGAAAGAGAGATGTTAACAAAGAAAACCAAACAGAGCAGAAACAAGAACAACAGAGATAGAGGGAAGGAGAGAGGGCAAATAAATGTAGTATAATAATATAAATGGAGGGAGGGAAGGGGAAACAAAGAGATAGAAAGGGGAAGAAAGGTAAAGAGGTGATATGAAGAAGAGAAGATATGAAATAGGGAGAAATAATAAAAGGAAGGGGGGAGGGGAATAAAGAGGGACAAGGAAATATGAAACAAAGAGTGAGGTTAGAAAAAAGAGGAGAGGAGAAAGGGAAAGATGTAGAGACAAATAAATACAGGAACAAAATAAAGAAAGTAGGAAAGACAGAAAGATCATTATAAAACTAGATGACAAGAAGCTACATGTAGGAGAGATGGACAAACAAAAAACAATTTCCAAAGATCTCTGCAGACCTAAAAAAAAAAAAAATACAAATATGTATAAAAAGAAAATGCTAAAAGTAAGAGAAAAAGGAAACAACAAAGAAAAGAAAAATGAAGATGAAATAAGACTTAAAGGTAGTAAAATAATATATAAAAAGGATTCGTAAATTAGACGCGCGGTGCCATCTTGCAAATGCCTTGCACATGGTGCAATATGTGATATACAGTGCGCACAAACAAGCCTAGTTCAAAATGGCGATCTATGGTGAAGCATAGCATCCCCACGCAGAATGATCTTTTAACGCAGAGGCGAGAGAAGTACGGGATAAAAAAGAGATGGAGTGGTAACGAGAACAAATAATCCTGAAATGAATGGGCGGCGGAAACGAGTCGTCGTAGAGACTGGGGCCAAAAGTCGGATTATTCATTAACGATTACCAGGAGTGATGCGGGCAATTGGAGCAGGGTGTTGATCCATCAAGTAAACATGGATGATTTGAAGAGTGGAATCTGTTTTTATAGCATACATCGTTCGCCTCTCTTTGCCGACACGCTAAAGAGCAGAGGTACATGTAAATTGCCTCTACATGCATTTACACAGAATTTATAAGCAAAAATACAATTCTCACAAATGGTTTAAGATAATAAACATTTTAAGTCTATTTATTGTGATAAAATTGCCTCTACATGCATTTACACAGAATTTATAAGCAAAAATACAATTCTCACAAATGGTTTAAGATAATAAACATTTTAAGTCTATTTATTGTGATAAAATGTTCCAAATTCTCAAATAATGATGTCATGTCAATAGTTGTAAAGACGTTTTGCAGGGAGAGTGTGCGAGTGGAGGAAACTCTTATTTTCCAACAAATTCTCCACAGAAAGAAACAAACAAATATTTTATTTAAGTATTTCTGTGATTTCATCTTGGTTTTGCTAATTGTTAAATTCGTCTCTCATCTCAAACTTCTATATTTTGTTGTTTTTGTTTTGCTAAAAATACAATTGTCTTCAGAGAACAGCCTTCCTTTTCTCTATAAATATCTTAATTAGTTTGTAAAAAAACAACTGAGGGCCACTAGCAATTTGACTATATATCAAGTCCAAAAATATAAATGATTTAAAGTGTAAATAAAAGACAAACGTTAACGAGTCTGCCAATTAAAACTTTCATTTCACTGATGTGTAGGATATGTGTAGGATAAGCCATTTTTTTTTTTTAAATCTAACTCCTGTTTTAAATACCTTTCATCCTTTACTACATGAATACTGTTAATCAATATAATATAATTCTTTTATTAAAATGTTCAAAATCCTTGAACCATATTAAAAAAAAAACTTACCTAGCTTCTAAAATAAAACTTGTTTGTCATTACGCATGATTTGATGTTGGTATTTAAAGCATGCGTTATTCATAGGTTCCGGCCGGAGTACTTTTAAAATAAGTCCTGAATGACTTTAATAATGATGCATGTCAAATTGTATATTCTTATCAAAACAGATTTGGTTCATGAAATGTAAAGTAATTTCATAAAATACAACTTACCGCTGACGTTAACCAGTCTGTTTTTATCTCGAATCTGAAAACGCTGACAGAAACAACAGAAAAAGCTGAGGGAAAGTGAGCTTACCTGCAGAATCAAACAAGGATAAGAAAGAAATAAGAAACATATTTAATTATGGTATTAAAGTTTAACAATCAATTACTTTTTTGTATTGCACAAATGCAATCTCTGTGCTCAATATTACAAGCATCTTTTTCTGTTAGGAGGATTAATAGTAATTCATTTCTGAAGTAGATTAAATGTGCATTTTAACCTGTTCCCTACTAGACTTTGCAATCCCTGAAGAGTTAATATAGGACCCACCAGGTTCCTGTAGGCAGGGCTCAACACTCGCACTGCCTGGGGCCAGTGAAATTGCACTTCGGGCCAGCAAAAATGTATAACCCCGTGTTCACACACAAAAATTTCATTGTATAGCTAATCAGGAGCTGACTAAAGAATCAGCTCCTGATTAGCTACATGTATACGACGGAAATTGTCGGAAATTGTGTGTCTGAACGCTCACTTAACGAAACGTCGTATAGAGAATCATGATTAACGAAACAGGGGTTTGAGCATCGTTTCGTACGAGAGCTGACTAAAGAATCACGCTCGTTTTGTGTGTGAACGCCCGGCGACTCGCTAATCATGATTCGCTATACGACACTCATATAACGGGGCGTGGCTTAACGTGACCGCGCGACAGAAAAAACAGCACACTGCGCAGTAGCAAACTGCGCACTTATACGATGTTTCGAGCAGCTGAAGGCCAGCTGGTTTGGGATCTTGTTTTTGTGTGTGTGAACGTTCGTTAGTTTCGTTAATCATGATTCTTTATACAACGTTTTGTTAGTCATGATTAAGGGATGAAAATTTTGTGTGTGTGAACACGCTGTAAAAGTCATATTTTGGTGGCCCGATCGGGTAAGCAGATTTTCAACCCAACATTGACAAAATAAGAAAAATCTTGTCTTCTTTCCTACATCATGCTTCATCTATAATCACAGGTTTGATCGGGAATGAGTGATATTTTGAAGAGTGAAAAGTTTACTCATGAAATATAACTTTCGGGCCCTGCTGTAGGCAATGGGTTAATAAAAATAATGTAACACATCCAAATGCATGTTTGGCTAATGAAACCCGAGGCACACGTCTGCGAAAGTAATGAACATGAAATTCGAGAAGATACAAAATGAGAGCGAAACTCACAACATTATGCTGCCAGTTTCCTCATGATCACAACAGAACTTCAACATGCCATGCCATTGAACTGATCATTTCTAATGTACTGCGCACTGAAGACCATTTGATTTCAGTATACCATGCATTCTCTATACCAAGATCCCAGCCGGAGCATGTACATGTACAGGACCAGTCCTGAATGGGTTAACCCTTTGAAGACGATTTGATTTCAGTATTTCATGCATTCACCAAAGACCCCAGTCTGAGTATTTTCAGGACCAGACTTAACCCATTCAGGACTGGTCCCGAAAATATTTGGGCTTGGGTCTATGGAGAATACATGTTATACCAAAATCATTCCGTCCTGAACGTTAACCTGTTCAATACAATTTAATTTTGGTATAACATGCATTCTCTATAGACTCAGCCTGAGCATTGTCAGGACCAGGCCCAGTCCTGAAATGGTTGATTGCAAACATTCAAATGTGCATGGCTAGCGACACCTGGGGCAGAGGTACCTGGCAAAGCTATGAAAATGAAATTCGAGAACCATGAAATTCGAGAACCACGAAACTCGAAAGAAAAACCTGATATTGTTGTCGCATTAAAATAAGAGCACTGTGTCAAAGGATAAACGTGTGAAACTTGACCACAGTCACTAATTCTTTAGCAACGAATAACAACAAAGTGCTCTCAACTTTTCTGATAAAGCACAAAAACTAATGCTAAGAATCTGGAATCACCTACACAGGGGCTATAAAGGGGTCTATAGCCCTCAAAATGTGTGGAAGGGCTTGTGTAAAGGACACAACAACCCCATAAGTGTATAAACTGATATGAGCACACTGATACGGCTTTAAAATTGCCCAAAACATTAAATTCACATTATTGTTTTGAATTCTTTAAATTACAAAATGAATCTCCACTTTATATTTAAATGTGGAAAGTGAAGGTTATTCCAAGTCAGAGAGAATACATTAAAAGGAATTTCAAGGTGGTATGCTAATGGGATTTGCCTAGTTGTGATTCTTTTACCTTGTAGGTGTCTTCGGGTATGTAGCAGTCAGGGCCCATATCTATAACAAAAACCTGCTAGCTTAGTTTTAATGCTAAGTGTATTTTAAGTGACCTGGCTAAATATTTAACACATGATCCTATAGTTTAAAACTATGGTCAAAGAAATTACACATTGTATCAACCTTTCAGCAGTTTTTGCACCGTACATGTATATCAACAAGGACAAGGTTACTAGATATCTTTAATGACCAAAAAAAAGTAGAATTGATTTCAAAACTGCATTACTTGGGCTAGGGTGATATAAAACTATTTTGTTTTCAAACCCACGTATGAGAATTCTAGTTCCAAAGAAAAAAACAAATCATACCACCTAACTCTTGCAACCTTACTTTTCCATCAACTGGACGACGAGGACAATTCAGTGTAAACAAGTTGCTTGGGGATACAGCTTACCCACACAGAGATGCGGGGACAAATAAACAACTTGTCAGCAAATCCCCCAGATACAGTCCTCATAATTCAATTGTGTAGAGGGTAAAGTAGATCCACAAAGCTTTGATCATTTAACCCATTGCAGACATATATCCCTTTCAAGCTGCCCTGATTTCTCCGGCAGTATGAATGGCATAAGCGGACAAGCGTCAGTTTCACCTTTGTTTACAAGGCAAATTCTATGGTATATTTCATCAGTGTTTTTTATCAGGGCAGCTTGAAAGGGGTATTAATGGGTAAACAAATCAAACAAGTTTTGATTTACCTGGTTAAAGGGATAGTTGAGTTTTGGTATAGAGGGTGCTACACTAAATCATTTTTTTGTGAAATAATGAAAAACTGAGTGTCAAAATCGAAAGAGCATACAATTTTAATGACAGAATCAACTTTATTTGATCAAAATCGGTTCAGAAATTGCTGGAATATCCATAAACATAACCATTTGTAATAATAATGGGGCCCGACAATTATTCAATAATTTTGAACCAGCCGTTAAAAATGCTTCATCGTTTTCAAAATTTACAAAAGAGGTTTTTAAACTCATTTAAAAAGCCAATCCATATATTAAATATCTCTCTTTTTAATAGGATTCTCACTATTCAAAAGCATTTGTAGAACAAACTTTGGCATAAATATCCACAAGGCAGCCCATCTTTCAACCCAGTATTGTGGAATGGATCCTGTCAACAGCTTTGGTTGTAATGTGAGACTATAGCTAGCACCTCCTGCACATCAATACAAATGGAATGTCATCTGAAACCGTCAAACTTTGATTTGGTATCAAATGTATAATGCCTTATGCCTTATGTTTTTCTGTTCTGATTTATAGATGGTTCAAATCAAATTTCAAACCAGTTTCAAGTTTATCAAATAAATGATTCTTAGGTTGGGTGAATTTGATTATATTAAATAATTTACCTTATCCCAACATAAATAAACACTGAATGTTCAGTGCGTGTTTGAGCCGCGGTGTTTGAGCCGCGGTGTTTATTTATGTTGGGATAAGGTAAATTATTTAATATAATCAAATTCACCCAACCTAAGAATCATTTATTTGATAAATTAACGCAGTACCTACTGCTATTATGTGAATCGAACCAGCCATATAGTCATCGGGGCAATCTCGGTGGTCTAGTGGTATGACGCCTGTCTAGCAATCAGGAGGTTGTGGGTTCGATTCCTACCCGAGTCCGCCTGTGATATTTTTTCACAGCGGCTCAAACACGCACTGAACATTCGGTGTTTATTTATGTTGGGATAAGGTAAATTATTTAATATAATCAGTTTCAAGTTGGTTCGTATTTGTAAATCAGATGTGTGGTGCCATCTTGCGAACACCTTGCGCTCGTTCCAGAATACACACTGGCTCAATGTTATTCTGTGCACACTAACTAGCCTAGTTTATAATGGCGACCCACGGTGTACATGTAGCATGACAATCTTTAAAGATCCTGTCCACCTTTTGCAAGCCAAATTGTAAAAGTTGCGAGATTATTGTCTTATATGAAAGAGCTTGCCTGAAAAAAATTAGGGCTTGAAACCTCCTTTTCATGGAGTTATACTGATTGTAAGTTACTCAAAATAATTAGAGGTCAGACTGTCCTTTTATTCTGATTTCCGAGTCTTCACGCGTGTACGGTTTCGCTCATGTTAGTTGTCAACATGGTGCAGCAAGCCCATGTCCGCAAGTTGCGGTTATATCCCAATAACGGCGGAAGCAAAGACTAACGTAAAACTCATCTATCTACTAGAAAACGTTCGGATGATTTGTAAATGGTGGATACTCCTATGTGAAAGGGGTCTGGCTGCCCTAGATGTAGGGGCATGGGGTGTGTTCCCGAGGGAGGCAATGTAACACCTTCTCACTCCTATATCATAGTGAAATGTTACTGTATCATCTTCCAAAGGAACACCTGCCCCTCAATATTAATAATAATAATAATAATAATAATAATATAATCGATTGATACAATATTATAACCCCGGTCATAGGAAACAATACAAACCAGCTCACATTGTGTGCACCATCACCACTACCTGGGAGCATTCCTTCCAAGCGGCAGTACAGTCCCAACCCAAAACAAGTACTTTACTATACTAGGAAAGTAAATGAAAAAGAGCAAAGAAAATGCTCTTTTTCATTTATATTACATATAATATATTTCTGGTCAGTTTCTCTACATGTTTGAATTAATACTAGGAAAGTGTCTGAATGAGAAAGCTCTAGGCTATTTTGACAAAGGATATCGCAAGCAGGCAAAACGATGCTGTTTAGCATCATGAGTCGACCGACAATTTATAACATTCTAATTCATATCTCTGTGCACCGACATATTATGTAACATACAAAAACTTCACTTTTATTGGGAAGCTTTTGCAGACAATTTTTAACCCATTTAACAGAAGTGCCTGGCTTAAAGGGGAAAAAATCCAAATGAGATAAGAAACTGGTCAAATCCTGCCCGATTATAAACAGGAGTGCCTCTTTAAATATGACCACATTTCGCAGAAACCCACTGTAATCGATCTTCTAACACCTGCCCGTACTGTAGCGTTATTAAACACAACACCTGCGTGTGTGTGCACAACTGCACATTGCCAATTTGTTTTTACCCAAATATGCATTAACACTAATTGGATGTCACACCCCCTCCAAGCAATACAAAGGGAAGGTGGAGAGCACGTAATTCATCGACAAGCGCACATAGCCGGGGGACAAGAGTGCGAGGAACAGCGCGCGAGAAGCGGGGTGATGGATGACGACGACAAGCTATAGTGCACTTCGGGGAGACGTGGGCCGCCTCCATGGATGCGCATTGTAGCCATCACTAAAGAGCACGCAACTTTAATAAGTAAACACGTACCGTTGCGACCGAAAGTAGAACCCATTCTGACGGAAACTGCCCTTTTATGCACAACCCCACATGAGTGGTGGGTGATTTCCTTCCTTTCCAATTTATAACAGATTGATACATATTTTAAAGTTCATCACAACTTTCATTCCTTTTTGTTTGTTGGTTAATTTGTTTTTTCCTGATGATTATGTTTCGGTCACAGCATTATGCTTTTTTTAAATGCCAAAGAAGATTAATGGATATGATTAATGGATATGAAAGGCAATGTAATTTGATATAACCGTGCATTCAGTGAACTTTGAAAGGAACTTTCAAGTGGACTCGCATTACATAATTTCGCAATATTCATCAAACTACTTTTCAATTTTCATTTCTTTCTTTCAGATGAACTTCTTCTGCACATTGTTGAAGGGATTAACACAGCTTTTATATGTCCTTTTGATAAAATTCATAGAAAATTAAAACAAGTCTACTATTAAGAACTTGTAACAGATGTAGATATTAAAATTGTCTTAAAGGGATGCCTGTAAAGTGTCCAACTCCATGAAAACTACTTGGAGCTTCCTCGTTTCTCTTCTACCCTGTTGTTTAGCTTATGGTAAGAGAAGAATGAAATAGGGTTAGATTTGTTCAAATGCCCCTTTAGTATGACGATATCTATCATTCAGCTCAAAAGTGTTAATTAACGGTCATAAACCTCCGTTGTAAAAGCTGACGCATATTTTCGCTTTTTTTAACCAGGAAAGCAGCATTCTTTTTCAATGAAACTTTCACACATCATTCGGACATATCTTACAATGATTTTGGTACAGGATTGAAGTCTCAAATGTCATTTTGGGCAATATCTGACACTTTACAGGTGCACCTTTAACAATGCTAGGACAGAACGTAGTTAATGAATTTAACCTACTGAAGATGATTTGATTCTGGTACGAACGAATGCGGTGCATGAAATCTCTGATCTCTAAGGATCGCTTCCCAATATATTCTGGACACATCATCCATGGTAAATGCATTTAGCATTGGTCTAAACAATATTTAGGCTAGGGCGAATGGAGAATGCATGTTATAAAATACCAACATCATATCATATTGAATGGGTTAAACCATTAAGGACAGGTCCTCAAAATACTAATGCTATGAACGTTCGTTAGTTTTGTTAATCATGATGCTTTATACGACGTTTCGTTAGTCATGATTCTTTAGTCATGATTTCGGGATGAAAATTTGTTGTGTGTGAACAAGCTGTCTAGAAACTCATCGATGTCAATGCTATCTAGAGTAACATACAAATCAATCAGAGCACACATTCCGCCCTTACTCATTCAACCATAAATTATTTTACAAGCATATATGTATCTAGAGATCAGTGGAACTAGGGCTGGTCCAGGGTTATGATCGTGCTCTGGGCCACAGGTCTAAGGAATGCATTTATACCATCAAATAATATTGAATGAGTTAACACATGCAGTCAGGATTGGTTCTCAATATACCCGAGCTGGGGTCTATGGCGAAATGCATGTACTTTGGGTGAGAGTGAGAAGGGCATTAACTTTGTTAAGTCCCTTTACCCTCTTAGGATGGGACCTTCTCTATGAGGTTATAATTATTTCTAACTTGGAGAATATTTTGCCCCCTCCCCCCGCCCCCCCCCCCCCCCCCCAACAAAAAGAAAAAATGGAGCAAACTTTGGTTTCTACAAGGATCACAAACTCTGAAGTACAAACAAATAGTGCCCTTCTCTTTCTCTTTCTAAACCAAGGAAAGTGTCTTAAACAGGTGAACCCATTCAGGACTGGTATACTCAGGTTGGGGGTTATGGCTGCATGGAGAATGCAGGTAATACTAAAATCTAATGGTCTTGAATAGGTTAAACACAAACTGAGTACTATAAAAGAGATTGCCCTTCATAGATGCGTATTCATTCAACTTATCACTTTCAATACATCATTCCATTTCATTGACTTCTCCTAACCCCCTTCTCTCTCTGTCCCTATACCCTCATCTCTATAATTTCTCTCACGACCCCACCCCCATCCCTCCCTCTTTCTTCCTGTCTATTTTTTGTTCAATCAGTTTCGATCTTTCTGTCCGATCTTTCTGTCCGATCTTCCAGTCTCGTATATATCTCTCGTTAAAGGGATCTAGTAACATTGTCCAAATCCCCAAATCTCACTTAGAACTCTAGTGGTTTCTCATAAATTGTTGTCTTGTATCATCGATAGAACCATGGAACATGATTTTTTTTTTTCTCAGAATTTTCCTTTTGTTAAAAAGATATTTACAATTGAAGGGTTCATATCTGTAATTATCCACTTGAGAGTTTGAACTCTGTCCAGTGCAATGAGTTTGCGATATATCAATTTGCATTTTCGCTCATTACAATTGGCAATGAATTCATCCATTCAACATGAAATTTTCACACATTACTCAGTGGACATATCAGATCACAAACGTATACATGTACATTTTATCAACCATTCATCACTTTTTGCACATGCAAACAAAGTTACTACATGTAGATCTCTTTAAAGATCATGTATAGGGATGCTACTCTGGGGGTTGACATTTTAAACTAATAGGCTTGTTTGTGCGCACTACATACACTGTGTCAGCGTGTATTTTGCATCGTACGTATATTTAGACGTTCATAAGATGGCAACATTCGTCTGATTTACGAATCTGAACCCCCCCCCCCCCCCCCCCCCCCCTCACCCTGCCCCATTAATAAACTCCCCTCTCTACCACGTTTCCTATTCCCAACATAATTTTGCGATTCCCATGGAGTTAATGAAGAACAGGCCAGGTTCCATAAAGGCCCGGTCACATATCACCAGATAGCATAAACGGATGCCCAACGAAAAGAAAATTTGCAAAATCAAATTATTCAGTGTTGAATGTCCTCTCCAACGTATATCACCTGACAAGGAACGGGCAAGAAACGCACCAGAACGGAAACGAACGGATTGACAATTTTATTCTCCGTCGGGCATTCGTTTTTTACGCTATCCTGTGACATGTGACCGGGCTATAAGGAATAGAAATGTCCAAGATAATCTCAGCCATGAGTCTAAGTAGAATGTGGGTTAAACTCTAAATCAATTCATCTTACTCAACATATACAAATTGGCAACGCAGAATTGCTTTTATCTGAAGACAAAGGAAAATAAATTTGTAATGGTCTTGGCTCCCAGTGGAGTTGTGTGAGCTATTCTCTCTGAATAAGCCCTTTCGCTATCTCAGCGCGCGGTGCATTGTGGGATAGATTCTCGGCTCGGCTGGAGATAAACAAAGAGCGTTCCCATAGCTACGCAGTGAATAGCACACACGCCGAGTGCACAGAGTGAGTGGCGTTATCGCGAACATTTTACTCTTTTAAGTTTTAACTCACAAAATAGTGGATATTGGACCATTTTTTATAACTTAAAATGGCTGGGAATGATGTTCAGTTTAGTCTTGAACAAATTCAGCAGTTAAATGTGAAGCAATTGCAGGCATTTCTCCGCGAAAGAGGACTGAAAACCGTGGGTAGAAAGGCTGAACTACAGGTTCTCGCATTCAGCGCTGTACAGCTTGGATACAAAGTGAAACAGACCGAAGTGGAAGAAGACAGATTGAGATCGGATCAATACGCAGAACTTTTGAACATTGAAGGGAAAAGAATTCCAGACCCCCTTGTCGAGATTAATAACTGGATTTCAGAAAAAGAAGGTGTGAGATTTTGGCCCCCCGTGAGCTATTTCGAGATTGCTGAATGGCTGCTGAACGATGCTCCATGTACCAGCGTACAATCCATGGCTTAAGTAAGCGAAGAAAGGATAACGAGCAGAGACCAACATCACTGAGAGATAGACTGTTGTCTGATTACAAAGAAGGCAAAGCTTACTCGTACTTTAAAAGCAAGTCCAATGATTCTTGATATCTGAATGAGTGAAAAATACGAAGCAGGAGTAAAGCTGCTATACACACAAAGATGCAATGCGTGTGCACGCAAAATTCATACACACCACATTCACTCAATACGCTCTTCTCACGGTCGCTCACGAGTTGTTTATCTCCAGAAACTCGTTGATAAGAAAATCTCGCGCATGCGCAGTCGAGACTGCGAAAAGGCTTATTGCTTTCCGTTTTACAAACAGCTCGTTTGACTGCACTGGAATTTTAGGTGTCCGTTGCTTAACTTTGGCCTTTGGCTTTGTTTCACAAATTTAATGATCAAAGCGATCTGCATTGCCAATTTGGGTATCGTAGCTACATAAGAGGGAAGAGGTTAATACACTGCCTCAAGCCTTCCACAATCGAAGGAAGTGGCAGGTTTTCCCATAATGCTTATTTCAATCGGGCACAGTATTCAATCTTAGTTGAGAAAAAAAAATGTTTTCTGTAGCACTAGCAGGGTGATAAATGTGATTTGTCCCTTTCACTCGCTCCTCCATGCATCAATCACAGTGAAAAGTGATCATCGCCATGGTAACATGAATAGTAGGTGGACTACAATGGGTATTAGTATCCCATTAGCCGCTAATGGGACTTTGCATACGTGTACAACTTTGCCTATAATGGTCTGCTGTATACCCGTTATTAGTCCGGGCTGTAATCATATGAAGTGCGCTAACCATTTGTATTTAGTCTTTCTAAATCATGTTAGGGGTTCATTCATGCACTAGTTATGCAGTCAAGCATGGTTAAAGGGATCTACATGTAGTAACTTTGTTGACATGTGCAAAAAGTGATGAATGGTTGATGCAATGTATATTATTGTTATCTCATATGTCCACAGGGTATTGGGGTATTGTGTGAACATTTCAAGTCAAATGGACATTGCATGGCCAAGTAATGAGCGAAAATGCAAAGTGATATTCAATAATTCACTGCACTCACTTTGTACACAGAAGAAAAACTCGCCCAGAGTTTTTCTTATCTGAATACTTCGATCGTACATATCTTTGTAACAAAAGGGAAATTTGAAAAACCGAAACCTGTCCCATGATTTTATTGTTAATACGAATACAACAAGGTATGAGGGAACCGCTAGAATGAAAAATTTATTTTGAGGATTTGGACAATGTTACTAAGTCCCTTTAAGGGGAGTAAAAAGTCTTGGACGAAAAAAAGGAAAGGTTAATTGTATGCCCTAGATTGTATGTTTTGATTCACTGCTGGAAGATTACTGTTTCTGTCTATATATATATTTGTTATTAGTCAAATCCTAATCACATTGCATTTTGTATGCAATACATGAATCTGTTTTAAAATCTTTCTTCATGTTATTACTTATCTGTTTCATGTTTTTTGATGCATGTAATCAGTGTCTTGTAAAAACCAACTGCTTTGTCACTGAATTCATAAAGGAATATTGATGGGCCAACAATGTTCAACTATGTTGGGATGTTTCAGCTCATAAAATTGCTTTGTAATTAAAGGGATAGTTGAGTTTTGGTATAGAGGGCGCTACACAAAATAATTTGTTTGTGCGATAAAGTAAAACTGAGTGTCAAATTCGAAAGAGCATACAATTTTAATGACAGAATAAACTTTATTTGATCAAAATCGGTTCAGAAATGGCTGAAATATCCTTAAACATATTCCATTTGTAATAAATGTGGGGGGGGGACCCACATTTATTCAATAATTTTGAACCAGCCGTTAACAATTTTTAAAAATGCTTCCTCTTTTCAAAAATTTACATAAGTGTTTTTTAAATAGTTGTTGAATACAGTATCTCTCTATCTAATCACTATTTCAACAAAACATCACATGCACAATATTTTGTTTTAAATGGTTGAAAGCGATGACTGTTTAGAGAGCGCCCTCATGAGTTTTAACGGCTCTTTTTGAATGATAACATGCTTTTTACTTAGTCATTTGTAATTTTGTATTCCTTTTGAGCATGGTGGAGATATTACTATTAGTTAGTTATGTATTGGTGCAGGTTTTGGTTACTAAAATTCAGTTTGACCAAAACTGTACTCTCTTTACCAGAACTCAACTATCCCTTTAAGAAAATTTGATTTTTGTAAAATGTTCATGTATTAACCAAGATGGCAGCAGCTCGTAATTGTCACGATTGATAGCAATTTCTATCGATACAAACAAATCGGAGCAAAGGTCAACCTGTCATAAATTTGTTTGTTGCTCTTCTGTCTTTGTTCAGATTTTCATTCATGATTCTTCTTATTCACCTTGTTATATCTAGATACATGTAGCAAACATCACATTTCAGGAGTGGAATTACCCTTTAGTAGATTCTTTTGGATTTGCTCAAATTTCTTCTCCAAAATTCAACCTATGCAGTAGCGTAGACTGGCAAGCTTAACAATAGTAACTAGGTCCGGCAAGCTCCGGCAAACTTAGCTTGCCGGACCTAGTTACTATTGTTAAGCTTGCCAACGGGGAGTCTGACGTCATACGCATATTATTTGCATACATTACAGAAGCGGTCTATTGGGAATGGGGGCATGTTAATTATTGGGGGCAAGCTTTATATATTTCTCTAGAATTGTTACCCTCAAGTTTGTTTTTACTGTTTCTGTCAACAACACAAATTGGGGGTAAGGGCACATGTACCACCTTGCTAGCTACATGTACATGTATGCCATTATTACATGAGTGGGAGATCTTTTTTTCAAGGGTATTATTTTTTTCTTTATTTCTTTTAGTTGTTGTCGACTTCCGTTATTGTGTCTTCCTTATTTGCCGATTTATTTTGTTCTTCTTCTCTTAACGTGCCCCCTGTTTTTCTGGTGCATACTATATCCCTGCGCCCACGTTTGGATTTACTTCAATGATAAAATATGCAACATGCATGAAAAATGGATATATGAGTAACAAGTAAAATTAATAGAACGGGATGGGTTTTTAAAGCATGAAACACCTAAATGGAATATCCTAATTATACATGTAAAGGTTAATGCATTATTCGATGCATTTAAATTACAACATTTTAACTTTAAATAAGACTAGGCCTACATAAGACCTTGAATTTCAAAATCACAATTACAGTACATTATTTAAAAAACAGAGACAATTTTAATTTCTTTCCAGTACAAGGAAATAACAGTCAACAATTTAATATTAGAATGAACTACAGGAAACTAGTATTTAACATACATGTGTTAAATTGAAACATATTTAGTCGATTGAATTGAAACATATTTAGTTGATTGAATTGAAACTGAAATGCCCTGATTAATGGTGTACAATTTAATGAAAATGAGCAAAGATAATTGGAATTTTCCCGGAATCGAACCTGAGACTATCAGATTACAAGACCGGTGCTTTTACCATTGAGTCACACAAGATCCTATTGACGGTGGAACTTCCCAAAAATTTGTATAAACCTGACAAAAATCTGATAAGGATAAGAAATTTGAAACTGGCTATAGCAGCCAACCTGCCTATAGTGGCCATTCAAAGAGCTCCCATTCAGAGCAAAACAATGTTATGAAGCCTGTCTACAGTGGCCACTTTTCATGTTTCCCTTTTATTAATATAGGTGGTCAATACACACAGGTTTGATAAATAAGTATATATGCTAATTGCTAAACTTCTAACACATACAGCACATGATCACTAGTTACAAAAACTTAGACAAAACAATGTGCATTTTAAACTTTTACAACGTAATACAACTAATAAACACAAATAACTTTGATATATTGCCAATGAGAAGCACAAAATCACCCCCAAAAAACGTGCTCGGAATGAATCCGGAGAAATCTGTGCGATCTAACTACATTTACAATGTCAAGACGGGAATCAATAAATGCATACTGTACATGATATACATTGTATACCGTAGAACACCATCGTCAAGCCCCCCCAAAGCACTTATACGCATCTTGCTTTTAAAGATGTTTCCATGAGATTCACCTCCATTATTATCCTCATGAATATTCCTCACCATTATTTGCATTCTTGATTAAAGTTTCCCGTTTGGACAGAGAGCTGGCGCTCTTTAAAAGCAAGATGCATATTGGTGCTTGGGGGTGCTTGACGATGGTGTTCTACGGTATATGAGCACTGATGTAGTGTCAACACCCAGTCATGGAGAGTCGATTTGCGAAGGGTTGACAAAACCTTTGGTTGCTGATTAGCAACAGATGATTCAAACGATGACGTGTTCCATTGATTTTCATCAATTTGGTCAACAATTTATTTTGTCATCTATGTAGTATCAACCATTCATTGAGTCAAAATGGATGCAAACTGTACATTGTGCTTTTCAACCTGTAACACTTCAGACATTGACCAAAAAAAAACGCACAAATCACTTTGCTAAGTGCCTGTGAAGGGGAACAAACTCAGAAACGTGCCTCGATCGTATCCCAGGAAATTAATGTGATCAACTATACCGCGATGTGCTTTGTCAAGGCAGGAATCAATTAATAAGGAATACAAGCACAGAATTGGTGTCAACATTCACCTGTAAAAGTTGGATCGTTTATTGGTTTTATATTTTTATACCAGGGCCCCGTTTCAGAAAACTCTTTCAATTGTTTTAAGTGTCTAATTATTGTAACTACTATGGCAACAGCTAAAACGCTCCACGCTGATTGGCTGTTAATACAGTAGTTACAATAACTGGACACTAAAAACAATTGGAAAAGTTTTATGTATCGGGGCCCAGGGCTCAAAATTAGCACAGGCCCGTTGGCACATAGCTACTAAAAAATAGCTTTGGGCCAACAAAATTTCATTAATCACATTTTCACCTGTCCAAATGGGTGACCAAAATAAGATTTTTGCAATGTTTGTCTCTGTTTTGGGCCACCAGATTAAGGTTCTGGCCACTAAAATTTGAGAAAAATTGACTCTAGGCCCCACATTTTTTTCTTTTTCTTTCTAGCATCGAGTTTACAAAGCTCAGGGGTTCAGGCTCGATATGTCAACACATGACCAGTTCAATATCCCGGGATCTCTATTAACCTGTTCTCTACTAGATTCTCACAATCCCCACAGAGTTAATACATGGCCAATCAGGTTCCTGTTTGCAACGGGTTAACCCGTTTCCTACTTGATTTCACCATTCCCATAGAGTTAATACAGGACCCACAAGGTTCCCATAGGCAATAGGTTAAACTACCGTAAAACTCCGTGTATAAGACGCACTTTTTTTCCGTCGGAAAATTTTCAAAGTGGGTTTTTTTGTTTTTTTTTGGGGGGGGGGGGGGGGGGGGGAGGACACCCTGTAGTCATGTTGAATGTGTATAATATACTCCGCAAAAAAAGAAACTGGACACTTGTAAAAGTGGAAATATTTCATAGTAATGTACGGGGAATTTAGTCCTCTACATGCAGGGTATACATTAAAGGTGTAATCGTTCATGCATGAAATGCAGTGGTCAATTAACAATAGCAAGGTCTGTTTTCAAAAATAGCAAAAACAATGGAGGACCACACCATTCGACTGAAATGATCAGGTATGATAGTAAGCGTTTCACTTAAAACAAGATGTGCGGGGCAACTAAATTATGACATTATTTAACTTTATTGTTATGAACAAACTCTGAAAATACACATTTTTCAATAAAATAGGGCCAAGTTATGAGAGCATCATCATACTGGTCTGTATTGGAGGCTTGAAGCTTGTCTGTTTGAGTGTGTCCCCTGCAATTTTAACCATAGTTACATGAGAAATGTCATGTTAAAGACTGCCCAACTGTTTGACCAATGATGACATCAAGTTTTGAAGATCTTTGGACGACGGTAGAATTATTGAAAAGAATTTATACCATTTTTCATGCTGAAATAAGGGCTCAAACTGTGGTTTCGACTAATAAACCTTTGGTATGGAATTCCCCATTTTGTTACTTTTGGATGAAAATAAAACCTATAACGTTCACAATTTGTCTTCATTTATACTTTTTATTGAGATGAAGATAGAAAAGGTCACATTTGTATTGAAAAAGTATGCCATGTCATGAATATAGCGTTTTAGATTATGCTTATCAACATTTATATGGTTGAGTTGATGTTCCATTTTTGCTATTTTTGAAAACACACCTTGCTGTGGTTAATTGACAGTGACAAGTCATGCATGAATGATTTCATCTGGATTGTATGCCAATATTGAAGAGGGTGGTTTCATCTTTAATTTGATATACAATATCATATATTTTATCATACATGAATATGAAATATTTAGTCCTATTCAAGTGTCCAGTTTCTTTTTTTGCGGAGTATACATGGTTTAGGGTATGACAAGAACAGTCAGTTGTAGCATTCAGCTAAATATACCTTTTTCTCACACACAAAATATTGGATACAGATGTACAAATTGCAAGTTTATTGAGCAGTAATACTGCTGCTAATGAATATTCATACATTCGTGAGCAGCAGTACTAATTAAATATGCAATTTTCTAACCAGTGGTTATAAATTTTGCTTATAATTAAAATTAGTTAGTAGTAAATTTAGAAAATTGCATTATATTTAGTGAGTATTGGTGCTCATGAATATTCATGAATATGAATATGAATATTTATGAGCACCAGTGTTACTGCTAAATAAATGTGCAATTTGTGTACTAACCACTATTTTTATCTGAGAAAATTATTGATGAATGCTACATTCAACATTAAGCTTTTGTCATGCCCTAGACCAGTGGTATAAGGATTCCAACAGCACTTCAGGTTTTAAAAAAATAAAATACAGGGTGTCCCCCCCCCCCCCCCCCCCAAAAAAAAAAAAAAAAGTGAAAGTTGGGGGTGCGTTTTATACACGAGTGCGTCTTATACACAGAGTTTTACGGTATACATCCATGGATGCACCTTCACAGTTGGGCTAAGTTTTTTAACATTATAATTTTGTCTCTGCCCAATGCTCTTGATCATAAATAATATTAAGATGGGTTTGGGCCTGGGCTAGGTTGGCATTGAGTCCCTACTCCCTTGTTCCATCAATTTTCAACAGATGCAAGACAAATGTTTGCTTGTAGTTGTACCAGTGAAGCGACAGAAACAAAAATTGCGCAAATCATGCAAAAACAATGTCCGACAAACAGAAATCAGTGCGTAATTTGCTTTGGGGACAATCTGAACACTCTGTGCATACACAATGCAAGCAAACATCACGGGGAAATTAGCTCGGAGGAGAAGTAGCATGCATGCAGACATCCAATGGTAAAATTCACTTAGACAAACACATTAGGTAAATCAGCCCTAATGAACAAGATAATACAAACTGGAAATGGATGTATAAATTAATTACATCGCAAATAAATTCAATGTGATGTTGATTACAGTAGCCCATGGCAACCGCGATAATAATTCAATTGAGGCTTATTAAGCCTGGCAGTGTTGACTGATCAGATGATAACATTACAATACGCATTATTGGCTAGAGAGAGCGATAGTGCCCTCAGGCAGGATAAAAGCTTAAATGTTTTCCACTCTATAATTTACTCATTTGACAGTATTCACTGTTCATTATTGGCGATATGACATTCATGTATCATAAAAACTGTTACGCATCACTTACATGTAGTGAACATATCAGACTATGTACTGTAATTTAACATTTCATAAAAAAAGCTTTTAGGGATCTAAAGTGTAACACTGTAAAATCCTGAGCACCATTTACTTGGAACTCTAGTGGTTCACATATATACATCCAATAGAAGCATGGAACAGCTTTCAGTTTTCCACATTTCTCTTTCTTAAAAAAGATATGGATGATTGAAGCATTCAGATTGATCATTATCTAGTGGATAATTATATCTGTATACAGAGTCAGTGAAATAGGTTCTATGAGATCACATACGTAAATACACATTTTATCAACCATTCCAACGTTTTTTGTTGACACAAAGTTACTAGATCCCTTTAAAAAGCATAATAATAGTGTCTGCCGGGACATATCTAATAAATGTGGCCAGTACATTTACAAGCTGTTGCACTGCACTGATGTGCATACATGTGCATTTTCTAGGGAAAGCAGCTAACCTCCCATTCTATCAAATACACACGTAGTGCAGCGCTAATCAAATGATGCAGTACAAGACTTGAGTCCAATTTCATGGCCGCTCGAGTAGGCAATATATATCGAACATTCCGCCTCAAAGTGTCAAATGTCACCCGGGTGATGTGTTTTGCATGTAGAAAGTCTGTTTTCCCACATATTATGCCCACATGGTACACTGCTTCACTGTCTTAAAGGGCCTCTCAGGGTTATGAAGACATTCTAAAAATGGTTTTCAAATTGTCACACTTATTTTCTATAATTTCCAGATTAAGCGGCTCATCTTCTTTCTTATTTGCAGGGCCCGACACTAACATTTGCCCGCTTGCCCGGGGCAAGTAGAAATTGATGTCGGGCCAGTAAAATTGTGTTAATGGTTTAGGTTGCTTGCCCGATCAGGCAACTTAAATTTATTTTCAAATACAAGAATAGAATGTACATTAGTTCCTTACATAAAAACCTCGTCCAGAAGTAAGCAGGAAAGTAAATTGTCTGTTTGGACAAGTAAAATGTAAATGTTAATGATCAAACTTGCCCAAATGGGCCATTTGAGAAAAAAGTAATTGTGGAGGCTAATTGTTATATGAAATTAAAATTAAAATGCCCTTTTCATGAGCAACTGTTCAAACAGAGAAACCTCTTGCCATATTACAATGTATGTTGTTAGACAGGAAATTATAAATGACAAGCAAACATTATGTATATAACGCATAATGAATTTTATTCTGTATGATTTTCAGGAAAGGCATGAATTATCATTTCTCCCTACGATGGTATCATCTAGGGTATTCAAGATTTTTTTTTTTTTTTAATGCAAATTTTAAGCATGCAAACCCTGATAGCACCTTTAAATGAGGAATGGGGTCATGAATAGTAACCTACTAGCCGATTATCTCCTTGCAAGATAATTTTGCAATTCTGTTATACCCAAGAGGTGGGACACCTCTCTGGTTAAAACTACACCAAAATAAGAAAAAGAACTCATAATACTTGTTATACTAGGAAACGGGCCAATTTATCACAAGCATTCGTGACCGCAAAGAAAAACAGAACTGGCAAGCTGAACCAACCGAAAGCCAATAGCCACGAGCCAATAAGACAAGATACGCCTAGAATACTAGAAACCAGAAGAGGCAATATAAACAATCAGGGGCATTCTTTTTGGGTCTGAAAAAATGTCCCCCCCCCCCCAAAAAAAAATAATAATAATAACACGTAAGTAAGGACAAGTCTGCAGCCTTCATCTCTAATCTCTGTATCTGCTTCCAGAAAATATATATCCCTTTCAGGTCGACCCCTGTGACACTTTCTAAAATGTGTCCATCAAACAGGTTTGAAAAGGATCAAGTAACTTTGTCTGGATCCATCAAAGTTGCTGGCAGGTTCTTTCATGCCAGGTCTGTTTCTTCTTATAGCCTGCGAACATATCACCGGATAGCGTAAGCGGATGCACAAGCAGAGAGTAACATTTTCAATCCGTTCGTCTCCATTCGTATGCGTTTCGTGTCAGGCGATGTACATGTACATGTACGTTGTTCTATCCGGTGGAATGTTTTGTAAATGAAGCAATGGATTAGACTTTCACCACCGGATAATTTGATTTAGAAAATTGTCTATCTGATCCCTCGGGCATCCGTTTACGCTATCCGGTGATATGTGACCGGGCCTAATTTATTCATAGAAGTATGAAACCACTTTTGGTTTCTCAGATTTTCTCTTTGTTGCTGAGGTATTTATGATTCAATTTGAAACCATCTCAGGATAATTTCAACTCTTTACAAGCTTCTCATAATGAGTGATCAACACCGGATAATTACTGATGTATTGAATTAATCATTAAAACTGGAACAAAAAAGCAACTTGGAAAATAGTTCTATCAAAACAAAATTATACCATTCTTGTAGAAGGACAAATTTTAGTTTTGTTATCAATCAACACTTTGCAATTTTTTCTCACATCAATTCATCCCCCATGACCCAAAACTTGATTTCCCAGCTAGCTTAAAGGGATCTAGTAACATTGTCCAAATCCTCCAAACTTAATGTATATTGAACTCTAGCCATTTTCTCATACCTTGTTTTTATTGGTTATCAAGCTTGAGACAGGTTTCATGTGTTTTTTTCAAATTTCCCTTTCGTTAACAAGATTTACAATTGAAGTGTTCGGATTTTTAACTATACACTGGATACATGTAAGTCATAACCGTGTATAAAGTACTTGTGTAATGAAAAATGTGTGCATTTCTAATCATTCCTACTCAGAAATTTGCTGACCCCCAAATCAAGTTTCTTGTAATTCCTGTTTATAAATACACCAAGTTCTACTTTACAAAGTTTACCCAACCACCTTTTCAAATTGATTTGGATTAATACAGTCAAACTTTCCCTTGTGATCACCTGCATATTAAAGACCACTTTTCAGAATCCTGACAGGAATGCACGTTAAAACTGTTAACCCGTTCCTGTTGAGATTCTGAAATCTCTGTAGACTTTGTATACATGTACATGTACATTGTATAGCCTACCAGGTTCACATAGACAAGGGGTTAACTGCGAATTAGACTTGGAACTTAACCCGTTCCCTTTGAGTGTGTGAAATCCCCATAGACTTTGTACACAACCCACCCGGTTCCCATCTACATGTATAGGCAAGGGGTTAAAATACAAAATTTGGCCTTGGATAAACATGTAAAGGGACTTAGTAACATTGTCCAAATCCTCAAAATAAAATTTTCACTCTAGCGGTTCCCTCATACCTTGTTGTATTCGTATTAACAATAAAATCATGGGACAGGTTTCGGTTTTTCAAATTTCCCTTTCGTTACAAGGATATGTACGATCAAAATATTCAGATAAGAAAAACTCCCGAGTTTTTCTTCTGTGTACAAAGTGAGTGCAGTGAGTTATTGAATATCACTTTGCATTTTCTTTCATTGCTTGGCCATGCAATGTCCATTTGACTTGAAATTTTCACACAATACCCTGTGGACATACATGTATATGAGATAACAATATATACATTGCATCAACCATTCAGCACTTTTTGCACATGTCAACAAAGTTACTAGATCAACTTTAAGTACACAACTACATGCCTTTATCTGACAGGAGCTGGAATACACATGTACATGTACTTTGCTTGATATAAACATGGAACGGGACCACAGTAGCTCCAGGCAAATTTGAAATTCTGGGTCTAAAGTGCAGGGAGTTCTATGAACCCCTTGACTACGGGAACCGAGTGGGTTGTGTACAAAGTCTATGGGGATTTTATAAACTCGTAGGGAACGGGTTAAAGCCACTTCTTATTCAGCCACCTAAAAATAGACCAATGAAGCAGAAAAGGGGACTTTACACCAACACGCACACACAAAGTCACAAATCACAAAGTGTACACTTATCTGTCATTTATTGATCTTCAATGAGGCGCATTTAATCTTTCGCACACAAAATAATGTAACTATGACTCCATTTCCGCCTTCTTGTATCACTCACATACATGTACATGTACATTAGTACAAACTGCGTATGTCAAAGATATCGCCTCCAGAAAAAAGGCGGCTCAAAATAACCACAGAAATTTAAATTGTGCCAAATTGTTATGCCCTAAGCAAGCAATTAAATAAAGTATAATTGGAACCTTAAAGTGCTTTCTTTGTTTGGGGCTACGTAAAGTGTGGATTTGGGCGACCATCTAAAATGATACGTCTTTGATTTTACGTGCCCAACCACCCAGGCCACATTGTTTTGGTTAAAATAATAATATTACAACAATTATTAAAGGAAAGCTTCAGAAAAAAAGTTTGATTTTTTCCTTCAATGCTTAAAGGGATAGTTGAGTTCTGGTAGAGAGAGTACAGTTTTAGTCAAACTGAATTTTAGTAACCAAAACCTGCACCATTACATTGCAAAATAATAATTATAACTCCACCATGCTCAAAAGGAATACAAAAATTACAAATGGCTAAGTAAAAAGCCTGTTATCATTCAAAAAGAGCTAAAGAGGGCGCTTTCAAAAATGCATTTGTTTAAACCATTTTAAATAAAATATTGTGCATGTGATGTTTTGTTGAAATAGTGATTAGATAGAGAGATAATCAACAACTATCTAAAAACCTCTTTTGAAAATTTTGGAAAAGAGGAAGCATTTTAAAACGAATTTTAACGGCTGGTTCAAAATTATCAAATACTTGTGGGGCCTCACATTTATTACAAATGGTCATGTTTATGGATATTTCAGCCGTTTCTGAACCGATTTTGATCAAATAAAGTTTATTCTGCCATTAAAATTGTATGCTCTTTCAATTTTGTGTAGCGCTCTCTCTACCAAAACTCAACTATCTCTTTAAACCTGTTGTTTCAAAGGGCACATATTTATTCAATTTTCTTTCATTCATACAAAACATAATGTGAATACATTTTTCCATTTAATTTGTTTTTATTTTTTTATATATTGATAGCCTATAAGTATGTGGCAAAAACTATGTGCAGATCACATTGTATGTGCAATTTTTTAAACATAATTTAATCTCGACAAATTGATACAGAGCTTTTTAACCCCGGGGGGGGGGGGGGGGTCTGTCCTCATTGAAAGGGGGGTATCATGCGTGACCAAGAAAACAAGTAATTAGGGTGTTTTTTTACGATCAGGCGAGATACTCGAGTATCTCGATGTAGGGTCTCAAAATCAGGAAAAAGGGTATCTTTTTTAGGCTGATAAATTACTCGTTTATGGTCTCAAAAAGATGAATTACTCGTTTAGGGTCTCAAAAACTCAGCTTACACTTGCTTAGGGTATCAAAAATAGTTATCACTTGCTTTTAATAGGGGTTTACAAAAAAAAGATTACTTGCTTAGGGTATCAAATATAGTTATGACTTGCTTTATTAGGGGTTTACAAAAAATTGATTACTTGCTTAGGGTATCAAAAATAGTTATAACTTGCTTAGGGGGTTACACTAAATTGATTACTTGCTTAGGGTATCAAAAATACTTGCTTGGGGGTTTACAAAAAATTGATTACTTGCTTAGGGTATCAAATTACCGATAATCATACTTACTTACTTTTTGCACCACGCAAATGGGTCATTCTTCGATAAGTGTATAGTTTTGCGTCCCGCTACTTTGGTGTCGCATAGAAAAAAAATTAAAGCTTTTTTTTTGTTACCTCTTAGTGTTGACTTACAAGTAAGTAAAAAATCAACAAATACAAAAAAAAGTAAAGTGATAACTCTTATACTTGTTTTTATTTATTTATTTTTAATGTTCCACCCCCCTCAAACTCGCATGTCCCGATGGCATCATGTAAAAATATCATAATACAGCATTTCAAAAAAGATGCATATTTTTTGTCCTAATATACCTTAATAAATTCAATTTTATGAGTTGACTACGAAAACCAAGATTAAATACGCACACATGCAACGATTAAAAAAAAAGAAAAAAAAAAGGACTCTGTTTTGTGTGTCCCGATATTTTGCGTCATCTCCGTCACGCATTTTGAGTCCGTCATCTACGGTACAAAAATATGCTAAATTTGAGTGATCGTGGTGGCAACATGTCGGGGGACTAGGTAGTAGAAAGAAGAGACACGTTTTTTCCCCGGTCTATAGGTAAGTAATATTGTTTTTTTGAGATCTTTGTCAAAAACCAGGTCCGTACCTTTATTAAGCGTCATCTCCGAACGCTTGATATTAGCTAGATAACTTTAGATATTAGATTGAATTTCTAATCATTTGTATGAATGTGCCCGCGGAACAACTATACAACACTATCGCTTATTTGTATTGCATACATTGCTATAAGCTATCAGCGATTTAAATGTGTCTGAATGTCATCTCCGTCACACATCATCTCCGTCACGTTTTTTTCGTGACGGAGATGATGATCATCTTCTCCGAACGATTGATATTAGCTAGATAAAGATGTTAGATTGAATTTCTAATCATTTGTATGAATGTGCCCACGGAACAACCATACATCACTATCGCTCATTTGTATTAAATACATTGCCATTAGCTATCGGCGCTTTAAATGTGTCTGATAGTCATCTCCGTCACGCGTCATCTCCGTCACGGCTCTTTTGTGACTGAGATGGTGAGTTTTAGTTGGATTGTCAACTCAGTTAATTGACACACAATGTTGTTCAAAATTGACAAATATTCTATGACAAAGCTTAGTTTGCATGAATTTTAGATTATTATATAACATGTGATTATAATGTATTCTTAAACATGTTAAATACACGCTTCAGTCATTTCCGTCACGCTTCAGTCATCTCCGTCACGCTGAGTTCAAATGCATACATTTCAACAAAGATTATACTCTGGTAAAAAATATTTGTATTGGTATTTTTAGCGATTTATTTACTCGTAATCATGTACCTCTCTTCATCCTAATTTCCTGAGAAAATTTCATAACACTGATTGAAAGCAAAACTATTTGGCAAAATTCACTATTTATTCAGCAAGGCAAGTATAAATGGTGGCTCTAGAGAAAAAAATGTGATTATGGTTGACCAATGTTTTTTTTTTCTTTTCACAGTCACCCTTTCTTTCCAAACAAAGATTGAATAAGAAGTGAATTATGTTCTTCAGTTAAAATGCGACGATCTAGTTGTGCAAAAATGTTGTGACGGAGATGACGCATTAACAGTGTACATGTTAATAAAACCCCCCAAAATATTACATAGCCCCATTAAAGATCGCGCCAAACCATATTTCCCTAATCTACAGATGTTAACATATATTAAACACACAGAAAGAAAGTGGAGAAACAGTTTTGATTTTCACGATCTCACGATGGTCGAAAATATACACTTATCGAAGAATGACCCAAATACTCGTTTAGAGTGCTTTTGGCAAGTCCTTGGTCAAGCATGATACCCCCCTTTCTACGAGGACAGACCCCCCCCCCCCCCCCCCGGGTTTTTAACACCCACGTGTACATACATGAATTTTTACATTATCCTCATGACCTTGAAAAACTTCGATGTTAAGTACTCCCATATTTAACACAATCATGTATACATAGGGGAAAGAAATTGTGTCTGCATGAGTGTAAGAGAGAGAGGAAAAAAAGCATGAATCCAGATGTGTTTATAATGTTTTACTGTCATGTCATAAAATTTCACTTTCATTGTGTGGCCAGACAGAGACGGGTACATGGATGTGAATGTATGGTACACGTATAATGCATGTGCGTGTGTATGTGTGTGTGTGTGTGTGTATTTTGGGTATTCAAGTGAATGAAATTAATGTGATAGCTAAGTAAAAGTGTACTGTATTCTCACGTAGGTTAACACTTTTAAATTTTAATTGATTTTCCTTGTTTTAAGCCGACCATTTCTTGTTTTAGGCAAGGAAAATTTTACTTGCCCGACTGGGACACCAGGACAAAAGTAATATATTAAAACTCCAATAACAGCAATATATGACGATGATCATAATACTACAATACTTGCTGGGATCACATCTCAATTACTTATGCTTCAACCGGAAACTACATATATGGCCACGACTTCCTTCCATATTTCCAATCAGTTTTCTTGAGTTTGTTGAGTAGTGAGCATCCATTTCCTGAAAAATGGGCAGTTTGGAAACATTTTTATTTGTGATCTAGCCATGCGTTTAGTTTATCATATAAATATATGCAGTACTTGCTTTTTAATATTCATACTGTACAGTGTTTTATGTACAGTATACATGTTTACATTTTGAAAAACTTCAAAACTTAATTGAAATCCACTGTTAAAAACTGTTACAAAATACGGAAAGATGAAATTGTCTGAATAAGGGGGTGTGATATATTGAGAGTGAGTGAGGTAGAGAAAGCACATCTCCTGTTGCTTTACTTTATGTCACAAATTATCATACTAAATGGTATATTTGTATTTTATCTGTTATCATGACAAAATAATGCCAAATTTGTCTTGCCCAGCTGTTAAATAACGAAATACCTTTTTATAAGATTTTATAATATTTTTCTTTGCTGAGTTCCTCATCAAATCTAGTTTTGTGCCACTAAATTCGAAAAATGTTTAGCCTCTAGAAGCTAACTGTATAAACTGACACAAGTATCAATGCATATTACATCACATACTGCATTCACCGTATTATTGACAAATCATTGCAAACATTGTATACATACGTTGTGTATACATATACAAATACAATGTATATGATTACCCCATCAATCTCTCTCGATCGCTCAGCAGCACGTTGTAAAAGCACGGAGTGTAAACATTTTGAAATAATCTCAGCTTTGCTTGAAGGGGGGCAAGACAAACAATTGAGTGAATGGGTGTCCAAATTACTGCAGAAAGGGCTGAAAGGCCAAACCAAAAAATTTTGCCAGTGGAAATGTATACTATGGATATACAATGTATATTCTGGGCTGGCAATTGATCAATTATTGATTTTCCTACGTGTATGCTGTTGATACAAACAGGATGAACTCTGTATTTCTATGAGAAAGGAAGAGCCTTTGTTTTGGTTGTATGGTGAGAGATATGTTTATACTTGCACTTTATCTGGCAGCTCTGTATTGATTGAACGATAGAGCCCATACATGTGTTTGAACATGAAACTGTATACTAGCTTAGTTCCATAAGTCTATTTTAGATAATAGGGCTAAGTATAAAGAGATACAAAGTTGTTCTTGGTCACTAACTATGGTTACTGTGTAAGCATTTATTACCTACATGTACTACAGTAGGTTAACCCTAGTTTGCACTAGTTAAAGGTATCTCTGTATTTCTGTATTTTTTCAAAGATTGCCCCTATGTTATCTAATGTTTTGGTCAAATTATTGAGGGGCACAAGGCTCCCCCCCCCCCCCCAACCCTTTCCCCGAATGTGCACTGCAAACTCATGTATGAACATCTGCGTGCTGTTTTTATGTAGCAACCAAAGGGAATGTACATGTATTAGCTGCAGGCGTATCAGCTGGTACATGATATGGACAGTACCAATCAAATTGATCCCATCAAAACACGGGAAAACAGCAAATAAAACAAATGAATGTCGGACTACAATGTACCTTTCGCTGTTCATGAACATAGATCTGTTATTTTATGAACAGACAGATTTTTTGACAGGGGTAACAAACATACATTGTAGATGCGAGGCTAAAGGTGTGTTTAATCCAGTTCCACCTTTTTAGAGTGAATACATTGTAGATGTGATCGGGTTTTGATTTAAGCAACATTACACATACTTTACCAATGGCAGCGAATGCAAAGAATTTATTGAATTGTTCATTGTATCTGCTAAATTGTAAAATAAAAATCTCTAACGTGTAAAACTAAAAGAGCATAAAAAGATGATAAATTGGCACATACCTAACCATCTGAATAAATGTTTGTTGTATTTTGTTTTGGTTTTTGCTCTGGCTATTTAGATTTATTTTCAAGATTTATTTATAAGATATAATTGTCCTACTCTCCCCAACAATCATGGTAACACCTCACCGCTACCCCTTTAAGTTTGCCTCCTATCCTAACTGATGGAATCAATGACAAACAACTTGCAGCATCTGCACCACTGCAAGCGAGGGACAGTCTCTTGCTGTGCAATATATTTAAAAGCCTGCCATGAATCATATATTGACCATTACTGCTAGTTTTATAACAATTTAATTTAGTGTCTTACAAGTTACAACATAATAAGCTTTGTAACCATTGTTCAATTGATGTAAGAAATATTAATACAGTCAAACCTGTGCATAGGGCCCACCTTGGAGAAACAAGAAAAGTGGCCACTGAAGACAGGATACCTCTGCAGGGGAACACTTTTTGTGGCCACTATAGGCAGGTTGGTTGCTATAGAAAGGTGGCTGCTCAGACAGGTTTGATTATATATGTGAGTGGATAGAGCAAAACCCTGCACTTGTCAATAAAAATCAAAATTTAGATTTTCAAGCCATGAGAAAGGCCTTAAACAAGCTTTAATTTGATGCCTCCTTCTGAAAAACCTGACAATAATTGGCGAAGAAATGACAGTTTCAATTTTACAAACATAAGTCTTTTTATGTACATTATGTGAACTTAACAATATATCACGGACAAGTGCAGGGTTTTGCTTGTATATATCCAGTCATGTGTACCTTCATTTCCCTCAAAGTTTCTAAATCAAGGTATTTTCCCTCGTCTAGCTAGCAAGTGCCCACTTCACCACCTTCAGTGAACAAAATACAAGAGGGCTCTGGGCAAATTCGCCCCTGAAAGGAGCCCCCAAAATCATAAAAGAGCCCCTGTAATTTCGCATAGAGGTCAATGCAAAACAAAATTCATGTTATTTTCATTAGGCAAACTTGAAAAGTAGCCCCCTGAATTTTTTTTTTTTTTTTTCCTTCACCACCCTTTATTTTCCCTCCCATCCCGAGTCCTGGCTGATTGAATCAATATAACGACACAGACACAGAGTAGCTGCACAACCATGCAGCAAGGGGGAGTTTACAACTGTACAGTATCAAATAGAAGCTTGTCATACTTTGTGCATCAACTATAGTTGTCTCTTACTTTTAACCCCTTGCCTACATGATAATTTCTCAACTAAAGTTAATACATTCTATACTGGTTAGGTTCCCGTAAATGGGGTAGATTAGATGCACAGTGTGAAAAGGTGGAGGCCTTGGTTTACATTAATGTGGAAGTATACATTGTTCCATACATTTGTGTGGTATATATTACGATACATCTCTTTCCCAAAGTTTCCCTCAAGCTTGTTATTAATCAGGATTACGTTCCCTGTTCTCACTAAAAAGTGGCCCACAACCGCCCACTTGCATCCTCTTTTACACCTAGGCCCCGTTGCAGAAAGAGCTACAATCAATTGTAAGTTGCAATTAATCGTAAGTCAGATCACGTGTTCTAGATGCGCTAATCTGATTGGTTGAAACGCGTACATTTTCTGACTTACGATCAATCATAACTTACAATCGATTGTATCTCTCTCTGCAACGGGGCCCTGGTCCCTGTAAATGCAAGCCTTGCAGGGCTCCACACTAGCCCGATTGCCAGGGTCAAGTAAAAATAGATATTGGGCAAGTACAATTTCATAGACGGCCTAATTTGTTTGCCCAATCGGGCAACTTACAGCATTCTGTTCAACTGCAAGAGAAACATAAGTCCTGATTTGTATAAATCTCAAAGATATATAATTTACAAAAGTTTTTGTAGGCAAGTAAATTATCTGTTTGGGCAAGTAAAGCATGAACATTCATGATTGTGCTTGCCCAAATGGGCAAGTAGAAAATAAAGTTAGTATGGAGGCTTGATGCATGTTACAGTGTACTGCATGTGGTAAATGGTTTGTGAGGTGGCATAGCCATTTGCTTATTCTTAAACTTTCTATAAATAACAGTCACAGTGATCAATTTCCCTTGTATGTACAGTACAGCAAATGCCCACTATGTACCAACCTGACTTATTTTAAAATCAATGTAGTGTGCAGTATAAATACATAGGCCCAGAGATCCTGCAATGAAGTGCCAGTATATTTTTGCTTCTCAAAATATCTTATGAAAATCTGTCAACAACAATATCGAACTACTGTATAGAAGTTACTTGCTTACATAATTTGATTGTAACAATTGCTTGCACATAAATATAACAATACTTCTACTTCTTCTTCTGGTTAATCTACCTCCTTCAATCCTAAAGTAAACTAAAGATTCTTGCAGATCTATACAATATTTCAGGATGATTAGCTGCATTTGGGATTTATTACTTCTTTATTATTTCTTTATCCTCAAAGTTAAACTTTCTAAATCAGGATTATTTTCCCCTTTCTCTAAGTTCTCTGCTACCTGGCCAGAATGAGCTTCACTACAAAAAATGCCTCACAGTACATGTATGTGACCGGCTATAGCAAAACCTGGCACTTGTTGGTAATTCATGTTTTGAAGAAATGGGCATTTTAAGTTCACACAATGTGTGTAAAAGACCTATGATTGTAAAATTGAAGCAATCATATATTCGCCAATTATTGACCAATCAGTTAGAACAAAGGATCAAATCAAAGCTTGTGATGAGGCCTTTGTCATGGTATGAAAATCTACATTTTGATTTTTACTGACAAGTGCCGGGTTGTGCTATAGCCGGTCACACATATATATATATACCTCCCTTTTCTACCCTCAATTGACTGTGACTGATTGAATCTATTCTACTGTAGATATAAAAACAGCTAGCAGCCAGTACATGTAGCCAAGTTACAGTGCAATGTAATCAAAGTACCCTGACAAACATCACCATGGATAACTCATTCAAGAAATCATTGAAAATGCGCACGTATCTGTAGGATTTGATTCAGGTAGATTTCCTCCTTATATATTTTTTTTTTCTTCTTATATCATAAGTTTCATTATAAATAATTATTCTGTAAATATTTTAATGAATTTCTTCATTGTAATTTGTAAGCTCTAGATAGATTTGCCATATTATGCGCTACATTTTTGTTGTACAAATGGAAATTACTTACTATCATTATTTTAGATTTACTTTATAATGCTTTATCTTCATCTTTGTTCTTCTCCCTCTGCTTTAATGTCCATACTGCCCACATACGTACATGTACTGTAGGTGCAGTATTACAGAACTTGCTTAACCCATCCAGGACGAGAGCTATTTCAAGGCAAAATTTATCATTATTTTCCTCAACAAATTGGCAAATCCTAAAATTTGTCTACCTTTTAATGACATAAAAATGGTGGAAAATATTCAGTTATTAAAACTTACTTGACAAATATGAAGTAACTTTGCCGCAATTTAAATGCCGAAATCTGTTTTGAATATATGACAATGTGTTGCCAATTTAAGGATTTTCTTAAATTATAGCGATCTACGCAACAATAAAATTCAAATAATGAAAGCAAGTAGAGTAACAAAATATGGCTAAAAATAGAGATACTGTATATGCTCTTTCTCCTTATTCACTTCATATACATGTAACTAGTTATCTTCTTGCTAAAGTGTAAGACTACTAAACCACAAATATGTGGGTCATCGTTAATTAGTCATCGTTTTTGATGGGTAATGCTTCTAGTGCTCTTGTGCTCATTTTTACGTAGAAAACTTTTGTCATCAAATATATAAATTCTAAGGAAATTTTACAGGAAATTATCAAATCAGTATTCCATCACTCCCCTCAAATAGTTTGTTTAAAAGATCATTGATTGCTTAGGACCTGAAATAGAAAATGCAAGTGTGGACAAATGTTTGTAAAATACTATAAGTTTGCATATTTGTGCTCCTTTTTCTCTTCCCAACTAGTATCAATTAGTAATTAAATCATGTGTGAGTGTCCTGGTTTAATTAAATTCATCCAAACCAACATTTACAAAAAATAATCAACTGGTTCACTACGAGTCAAATACCAAAGACTGAATGAAACAAAACAGCCACAAGAAATAATACTAATAAAGTTATATATATTGACTTGCAGAATATGATAGCAATCTACATGTACTCCTCTCCAAACTTAGATCGACAAATCTGTCGTTTGTATGGCCTCTTTTACATTTAATTGCAATCTTTTACTGTCGGCCCTAATTACCGTAAAAGAGGCCATGAAAACGACAGATTTGTCGATCTACTCCAAACTAAGCTTACAGAATATATATTTCATTCATAAAAATATGAAATAATTATGCCCTTGTTTGTAAATTATTACAATTAATTTATTCTGGTATACACCGTCTTGAAAACTTAAAATTGCGACAAAAACTACACCGAAGTGTCAAATAATCTTGGATATTATACTGACCCTACCGACTGCCATTTGACAGGAATATATAATATAGTTTTATTATATGCCGCGTCGTCGTGGATTTCAAGGAAAAAACAGTCACCATGTCACTAACGAATAACCACGGGGAACGAGCGGGCTGCTCGCTGGCAAGCTACGGCCGTTTCCGTTGGGTTTTCTCTTACCTTTTATGTCGTCCGCTGGAAAATCCGAGCGAAACTCCGCCTGTTCCTCCCTCCCACCGGCACCAACAACAAAATATATCACTTTGGTCGCCATAATGGGCCTCCACGCCCAATGTCAAGTCCTGGCCACGGAATTGTCCACTTAAAAATCCACAAATATGCGTCTCAGCTCTGGAATCGAACTCCGCCGCAGGTTCAGTTGGGGTAAAAATCTTCAAAAACTGCGGTACGATACCAACGTAAACACGAATTGAGTCCCGAGTCACCTGTAGCTATAACTTGCTTATCTACCACAGAAAAACACAATTGTCTTCCATGCATAAGAACTGTATACAAAAGTTGTATCTGTGACGAACGCGATAGCGCGAGATGCACTGCACTGCGGATCGGACGCAACACGATTTCTTGTATCTCGCAGATAGGGATGCATGCATATGCGCATATCAACATATGGGTCAGATTCGTCCATTAAATCCCCGGGGTGACAATGAATCAAATGAAATGTGAACTTTCTGGGGCGCTCGTTTAGAACTGGCGGGGATGATCCAAAACTTTTTTTTTATATAGGTCATGAAAAATCGAAATTTGTATAGGAAAAAAATAAGGTGTATGGATCATTTATGCACTTTTTTTTCTTTGAGGCTTAAATTAAACTGAGAATGAAAAGAGAGAACATAAAAGGAGGGTTGTTTCGGGAAGCGGTTTAGGGAAGCACAAACTTAGAAGGAAATAATAAACTGGGTGGTAAAAACGTTTTTTAAAGCCCACTTCTCTTGACTAATTGCCATAATGGCTTATGAAAGCCTCTGATACATGAAATAAACTTGAACAAAATGAGACAAAACTGGATAAGAGATCATTTGTTTGGACTGGATCATTTCATCTGGGAAAGTATTTGAACAAATTATCATCCGGGGGGGGGGGGGGGGGGGGGGTGGGGTGGGGCATCATGTCTTTGGTCAAATAAGGAGTTTGGGGGCAAAATTATGTCAATTTAAGACAATTATCATACGCATTTGAGGCAGCCACAGTGGCATATAGCGAGGGAGAGGGGCTCCTGGGCTCGAGCCCCCTCCCCCTCCCCCCCCCCCCCCCCCCCCAACCTGCGAGCACCTAAATGTGAGCTGCTCCAGGTGGGGTCCAGGGGGCCGAGCCCCCATAAGTGAGAGCCGCACCAGGTGGGGTCCAAGGGGCCGAGCCCCCATAAGTGAGAGCCACACCAGGTGGGGTCCAAGGGGCCGAGCCCAAATAAGTGAGAGCCGCACCAGGTAGGGTCCAGGGGGCCGAGCCCCCATAAGTGAGAGCCACACCAGGTGGGGTCCAGGGGGAGCCAGATGTAGTTAGACAAAAATACTCCCCGCCCCCTTTTCCCTCTCTCTGGAAAATGTATGTATTTAAGATAATAGACAAGTTGGGGGTGGGGTGGAGGAGGAGGAGGGAGAGATGGAGAGTGGAAGAAACAATAATCATAACAAGAATAATTTATAAAAATGAATAGCCAAAAATACACAGGCGTAGTGTGGGCATGCTGATTGAGGGGCACACTCTGAGTCAATTTTACCTATGATTTCCCTTATCTGTTTTATTTTTGTGTGTAAAATTATGAGGATACTAGGGGTGTGGTGGGGATGGGAGGGGACTGCGATTATATGTAGATTTTTGGCTGATTCAACAAAACTTTAGTTTAAAATGCATTGTGTAATGATATTTTGATTTTACATAATGTCACCCCTGTGAAACCAAACAAGTTTTCTTAGATGAAACCTTACAAAATACAAAGTTGTATTTGTCTTTGTTTATGGTTTGCTTATACAACTTGCTGTGTTTCTGTTTGCATTCAACACATGAATCTTCATTTTCTAATGTTTTTATTGACTTACACAACAGTGTGCGTATCTATATGCGTTATAAACATTTTCTTTCTTTTTTTATTGACCTTTATAACTTCCATATCTCTACTAGCTGGTATGATACAAAATGTATATACATCATACCGTATACATATCATATACATCATGTACATCATTATTTTCTATATGTTGAACATCATATATTTCTACAAATAAACATACATTTGTTTCTATATGGTTTTATTTTACTTCTTGTATACTGTATATGATATACATCATGTACATCATTATTTTCTTTATGTTCGTATTTGACTTAAATATATAACGTCATATATTTCTACAAATTAACATACATTTTTATTTTCATATGGTTTTAATATATCTGCAATAACATATATATATTAAGCATTAATATTTTCAATATTGTATCGACTTACGAATTGATGTGTACAGTATAATGAACCATTTTACTTTTATAACTTCTTTTGTTTCTATCTGAACAATAGATAGGACATTGGTTGTCTTGCAAATTCTGCTGGATTAGGCCAATACTCTGTTTCACGTTATTGTTATTATGCTTACGAAATTTCAGAAATAAAAACAAAAATTTCAACAAAGCATTGTTTATATGTTTTTGTTGTATTATTCATGAAATTTGCAGTTTTGGAAAAATACAAACTTTATTCAACCAAATATTTAATGGGAAAAGTGATTTATGAACAAGATATAAACCACAAATGGAATGTTCTTACCTAATAGTGACAATAACTATTAACATGATAGATTTTGTGATTCTCTGAAGTCATCTTGAAATACAGAAAAGGTGTGACCCACTATTATTAAAATGAGAAGATGATGATGCAAAATTATAATTATTGCAATTTGTAGCTGTTTACACATTAATTCACAAACAAATAAAGAATCTACGATACTAAAGTTGATTTACTATTCAAATATACAATATATTTTCATCATGTTTAGGTATGACTTTTTGTATGTGTGATGTGCACCCATCTTTATGTATGTAGGGACATGTGTGTGTGTGTGTGTGTGTGTGTGTGTGTGTGTGTTTGTATGTCCGCCTTTCTGTCTTTGCATTTCTGTTAATAATGGCAGGATTATTTTATGTAAGTTTTTATTTCTCACTGTGAAGCCACATAAAAATACATCATCTCCATCTTTCTCTTTGTAGTGAGCATCGCATCAACATATCTCATCTTGGCCATAAACACATCATTACCATACTCTTGTATGACTTCAAAAAGGAAATTTACTGTCATTATCGTCACAAATGCTAAATTTGTTGATGATAATCTTTGCCAAGTTGCACATGTTTTTCAATGAAGTTCTGTACCTATGGCTTCCTTTTGCTATGTCGTTTGGGCGATTTACGGTAGAGTGAGCAGGGGGGTGGGGGGGGGGGGGGTGGAGGGGGTGGAGGGGTGTACCCATGGCCCTTTTCCTTGGAGATTACGACCCCCTCACTGTTTCTTATTGCAGGGAAGTAAAACTACAAATTTAACAAAAAATTGTCTTTGGTACCGTAACCCTAACCCTCAAATGAGCCCCCCCCCCCCCCCCCCCCCCCCTTCCCCTCCCCTTTGTGGTTAGATGCTTAGTATGCCACTCTGGTTTGGATAATTACGAAACCATAACCTCCTTGGGTTACTTTTGTTCTGTATGTTTCTTTATTACAGTTTACTGTTTATATGCTTTCCTTTAATTAGCGCTGTATGTAGGCTTGGAATACAGGATGCCTTTGCCCGAAACTTAAGTTCTCCTTTTCCTTCCTTCTCTCTCATTATTCTTCATTTGATTGTTTTTGATTCTGCTAATTGTTTTTTTTGTTTTGTTCATATTTGCATGATGTATTTACTGGTTAATAATTTCCGTTTAATCTCTTTGTATTTCAATGTAAATTGTGCAATCATCCAATGCAAACCTACATGTATTTTTCATAAATCAAGTTGTTTACCAAATCATGGTATGATAACCATGGTAACCACAATTTATGTAGACCTTGTTCCATCCAAAACTTTCATCAATATTTGCTCCTACTTTGTAACATATAGCACTGGTTTGTAAAGATTATGTTTGAAATTCTACAGTTTTATTATCATGATTGATTACCATAAATTAATGGTTTCATAGAATGCCATGAAAATATGAAAAATTAGTATTTAATTGAGATAAAAACAGATCTTTTATTGCCAGATTTTATTTCAAATATTTGTTTTAATTTGTTTACAAATGGGCAAAATAGTTTGGAAGGGAGTAATAATACAAGGTATAGAACACAAGAGGGCGTACTTGCACAAAGAATTCACAGCACTCTAATCAAAGGAAATGCATATTACATGTTAAGAATGTAAACATATAATTTGTTTTATTTGAAATCATAAACACACACGCATAAAGACGCATACATACACGCACACTCACACTATTTTGTTTATTTTGTTTGATGTGCCTTAATATTTTATCTCATACTATTATTTTTGTAGCAGTTCCAAGTCTTGGGTTTCATTTGGATGTTTGGTTTGCTGTAATTATCTGATAATAGTAAACAATACAGTAGATTATTATAATAGTGTGTGATATTTTAGCAGTATTACTATTATCGTTATCAAATATCATTAAACTTTCCTGACTTATTACAAACATGTATCTTGTGATTTCATTACGCATTTCTTGCATATGTGTATTTGCTGTCAATTTAATATTATTATTTTGTATAACATGTATACAATCCAGTCACTAAGCTGGCAATAAAACAAAAATTGAATTACAATCATTATCAATAATGTTTGGAACATACATGAAACAATTACAGTGGAACCTGTAATAAAGAGCTCTGATAAAACAAATCCATTTTACAACAAGATCATTTGACAGATCTCTTTATATTTTTACCCTGATATGGGCAATTCCAGCGACACATTTGAGAATTGTCATGACTTTCTAATACCACTTCTAAGCGATTAACCTTTCTAACATCTGGCTTTTACATGGATCACAAAGCAATGGCCAAGTTAAATATACACTGCAAGTTTCAGAACAATATTATGTCCTTCGTTGTTCAGCAGTAATTCCACAAAATGTGCGTGGTCACAGACATTACATATTTTGGCAAAATATGTTATGTCCGTGATGGTGCACCATTTTGTGAAATAACTGAACAATGAATAAAGAAAATGTTCTGAAATTTGAATTGTGTATAGAAAGGTTCATCTTTTAGAAGTGGTATTGGAAAGGTCATGAAAATCTCAAATGTGTAATGTCCGTGACGCTGGATTTGCCCATGATAATAATAACAAGGTAATTTTCATGGTCGCAAGGTCCTCATCACCGAGCATGGTGGCTTAGCGGTTAGAGTGTCCGCCTCATGCACGGGCGGTCCCGGTTTCAAACCCAAACCGGGTCATACCAAAGACTTTAAAAATGGTACTTTCTGCCTTCTAGCCAGGTGCTCAGTATTTATAGAATTGAGAAGGGAAAGTTAAATACATGGAGTTACCAGTGGACTGGCCCCTTTCTGTAACTTTCACTACATAGTAGACGTGTGGCCTAAAAAATAATAATAACAAGTTAATTGTCATAGTCCAAAGGTTCTCGATATAACAAGGTTCCACTGTAAATGTTTTCCAAACAATCATTCATTAAAGGGGAATTAACCCTTATCCTTTTGACTTACTGGATGTGATGAGAGCATAACTACTATCATTGCTAGTCACTTATTTCCTCATGAATATTCCCGGTTACAAAAATAATCAATATTTTATGGACTCTAACCCTGTCGTCTGCTTTCAATGCCCATAGGAGGCGGCCATTTCTTCAACTACTCGCGGTGAAATGACGTGGCAGGCGGAGAACACAATAGCATTATCGTAACCCGCTATTGTGTTCTCCGCCTGACACGTCATTTCACCGCGAGAAGTTGAAGAAATGGCCGCCTCCTGTTGGCATTGAAAGCAGACGACAGTGGGCCATAAAATATTGATTATTTTCATTATTGGGAATATTCATGAGGAAATAAGTGACAAGAGTTATGCTCTCATCACATCCAGTAAGTCAAAAGGCTAGGAGTTCCTTCCTAACTCAAGTTTCAAACTTACAACATCAAAAAGTGACACAAATATAATTTTTTTCAGAAAATTAGCATTTAGCAAGTTATATTTTGTTACTGTACACGTAGCATTCATATATCAGTATTATTATGCAATGTATTTTTTTTTTGACAAACAAGCTACACATTTTCTGTTTATTTGCAACAAAACATTTCTTTCAGCAAAATGATAATTGAATACACTATTGCAAGATTAAATAATTGTAATTGATACAAAAGGAGTACTGGGAAAAAATGTACAGATGCATACATACACACATATATATTGTATGTACAGTATGATGAAGTAGAATATATAAATACACTATTACTGTACAAATACATCAGGTACATAACATGAACATTCATACTTTTAATACATTAGCTGTACTTGTTAAAACTTTCTTTGATAAACTTGGCAAAAATGAAAGAGAGCTTTAAAAAAATGAGAAATACACTTTTTGATACACCTATTAAAACATGGATTAATTTTGGTAGAACATGCATTATCCATGATATGTGCAAGTTAAATGCTACAATGAACTTTAAATACACCTTCTTCCTCTGTTTTATTGAAATATAATTTATATGTACATGTATTACTGCCCAAAAAAGAAAATATCAAACTTTCTTGTGAATTCTTCATAATAACACAATTCTTCAGCCTCAACAAATAATTAAAGTTGGTATCCTCTTTAGAAAAAAAATGGAGTTATCATGTCAAACCGTTGTATCATAAAAAATAACATCAGATCAGAATGGCATTGGCGGTTAAACAAATTTAATCTGTCCTTCTTTCCTTGCCTTTTTTTTACTTAACATGTTCCCTCCTAGATTCAACATAGCCTCTTTAATAAATACTTGTACAGGAACCACCAGGTTCCCTTCGAATGCAATAGGTTAATAGGTATTAAATAGTAACATCTTACACACATAATAACACTTTTGTCAGTTAAACATATACAGAATACCTGCGTATATTGACCTCCCGAAGAGAAACAAGAATTGTTACTACGGTAGATAGATGGCCGCTGGAGGTACAAGCAAATTACTTATTTCAGTGGCCACTATAGGCAGGTAGCTGCTAAGACAGGTTGACGTATGTTTTTTTAGTGGAATGTGCAAAATACTTTGTCGTGATTGTCATCGCATTAAAACACTGGAAGATAAATACATAATGTCATCATGTTATCATATCATACACTAGAGTGTTTGCCTCGATTGGCCCAAAATTTTGACTGGATAAAAAGTCTTTAATTGCACAAACCTATAGTTTTCAATCGTTGCCACACCAAGTTTATATAAAATATCAACCAACCAAATAAGAATAGTCCTGAAGAAAATTGTGATCAAAAAGGCTCGCATATATATGGCATTACAATTTGAATAACGAGCTTCAACAAAAATGACATTGGTCCTTTTTCAAATCAAAACAAAAACATTTTCTTTCAGTAATTTTAAAACTTATTTCAAACTTTATCTGGTAAGCACAGGAAGAATATTCAGAGATCATTAAAATATTTTTAAAAGAAAGAATCATAAAAAAAAGGAAATATGGTAATCAGTATAAAAGAATACAAATGAGAGAATACAACATTTCTAGTAAAAGGAAGAACATACATGTACCACTTTATCAATATAAAAGCAGTAATGAGTTGCAAACAGGCATATTTTGTTTTTGTGATGTACTGATATTTAAAAAAAATGAAGAAAAATTGCCTACTTGTATAAGATAGAATGTTATTTCATAGTTAACTACTGTCAAAAAAGTTACAATCAGATTTTAAAAGCTCAAAAATATGTTGATTTCGATAATCTGCAACAGTCTATTAAACACTTTCAATTTACATGTACTTTCATTGGTAGTTTTATATGTATACACTAATTTAAAGCAACACACATGTACATCGATCTTTGTTGAAAAGGATGAATGAAAGACACGTACAAACATAATTACATCTCAATATTCGAAAGATTTGAATATCGATTTGTTGATAATTCAGAAAATACCTCTTGTTCAACTAAATCACCCTTTTCATATTGGAACAGTCTAAGCTCCAGACCTATACCATGTTCTAATATGAACAGGGTGAATGTATTCAGTAAATTGTGGCTGACAAAATGTTACAATATTTTAAAAGGTTAAAAAACATTACTTTACATACAGCCTCTTATATTCAAAGATAGAGTAACATAATAGACCAAACAGAATACATTAAGCTTTTATAGCGAGTGAATGACCTATTAAAAATAATTGCAAATGGATGAAAATGTAATTTTTTTTCATGAACAACAGATCAAAAAGAATACAAAAAAGGTGAATACACTAAAAAGGTGTAATTCCATTTTTTACTTAATTAAATAACTAAGCATGACAAAAAGTGAATACTATTATCAGAATTTGAGTACTATTGTGCATTAAATAATAAGTACTATCTACTGTATTTAATTTTCAACTTATCTTAAATATAATTGAATAGAATCATTCTTAACTAAACATGTCAACCGACTGTGATATCAAATTGTGAGTACATTCTGGTAATAACACATTTTATGGTATGGTAGAACATTGCGAAATCATGGTTGGTCAATAGAGGTTGGACTATTAAAAGTTAAATTGGCAAACAACATGCGGGAAGACACTGATACAGACAGCTTCATGCACATTTAAGGCACATAATATTTTTTAAATAGATGCATTTTGTTCAGCCTGTTGCAAATTAAAGCCCTGTTGCAGCCTGGGGATACCACTTTCTTAACCCATTCAAGATGATTTGATTTTTGTATAAAACACATACTTCATGGACCCGAGGAGGAGTATTTTCGGAACCAGTCCTTAACCCGTTCAAGACGGACTGATTTTGCTACAACATGTATTCTCCATAGACCCTAGGCGGAGTATTTTTGGAACCAGTCCTTAATGGGTTAAAATGTCCTGGAGAATCTCTCCTAATTATTACAGTACAAATGACATATGAAAAAGTATAACTAACATGACTTAGTAAATGGTGTAGATTCCGTTTACATGCGAGGCCTCACAATTTCCTTACAAGAGTAGATTGAATTATCTTTGGGCTAGTGCCAGGTTTATATAGCATCTGACTTTCACAAGCATCAAAAAGGGTTTCATGGGGACCTCCCCCATTCCAGGGTCTTTTTGGCTCGATGGTTGAGCACCGGTCACTCAAGAAATCCAGGTGTCAGGTTCGAATCCCGGGGAAGCTCTATTTTCTTTGCTCATCTTCATTTATATTATACATATATATCTGCAATCGAGCAATGAAAAGGGTTTCATGGGAACGTCCCCCATTCAAGAGTCTTTGTGGCTCAATGGTTGAGCACCGGTCTAGCAATCAGGACGACTCGGGTTCGATTCCCGGCGAAGCCTATTTTTCTTTGCTCATTTTCAATCACATATATATCAGGTCAGTTTGCCTATGTTTGAAATCATTTACATTAGGGATACAATAGAAGCTAATCACAGTAACCACACGAGGGCAGCATAGCAGTACATGATAGCTAGCACATCGATAGTAAATTCTTAACCTGTTCATGACAACTTGACTCTGGTATAACATGCATTCTATGTAGACCCCAGCCGAAGCATTATAATTATAATTATAATTATAATGCTCCTGTAGAGGCTAATGATACCTTAAATTCATAGACAAGATATGCTCTGTGTATTATGTGTGAGGCAGCTGACCTTACTCTATATAGATTCATTAAAACAATATTATTTACAGCTTCTTCTTAAATATTTATTACACCTTTCATTTGGATGACAGATCATCTTTAATATTTGTTTAGTTTGCATGTGAACAAGATATCCTGCGCACAACACACATTTTAAAAATACATATGAATGTAAAATCAATTTTGAAGATGAACATCACTCCAGGATAATTTCTTTGAATTATTAAATCTGATTCTGTTGACGTTCGATAGCATGGCATCTCTCAAGGAACTAATTTCTCTTGCAGTTTAAAAGTGGAAATCTAGGAGCTCTTTTCAAATTTGTACACAGTCCATCCAAACTGAAGAGTTTTGATTGATTAACCCCTTCAGACGACTTGACTTTGATATAACGTGCATTCTCCATACACCCCGGTCCGCATATTTTTGGAGCCACTTTCGGAAAAGCGTGTCAAATTGGAGTTTTCTCCTCCGTCAGTTTTTTATGAAGTTCTAAAAAAGCAAGAAGCCCTTTCTTCAAGTTAATTCTCCTTCGTGCTTGACCTGCTCGTACAGGAACAAAGATAAATGTCCTTCAATTTGAGTTTGCATTTCACAGAAAGTGAATGTTCCATGGGATCATTTCTTCTTGGATAGTTTTGAGAAGATAGAGCCCCGCTTCTTCTCCTTCTCCTCCTTCTTCGTGCTTGACCGCCTCGTACCCTGGACGGGAACGAAGTTGTCGGGCGGGGTGTCACCTGGTATCCTATTGGGCGTCGGTTCTGCAGTTTGGAAAAAAAATTAAGAAGAAGAGATAAAGTAAGGAAGGAATGAGAGATAGAATGTAGCACTGAACTGTAAATGAACAAGAATTTGTTTTAAAAGAAATGTATATCAGCTACTTGTGATGAATGCCCCCCAGGGAGTGGAGATGGTGCACACAATGTGTGCAGGCTGGCATTGTATCCTATGATGGGGGTAATAATAGTGTAAAAGAGATCTAAGACACATGTACACATTATTTTAATAGTATGATGAGGAGTTTTCTTATTATGATCACATTTTTTAAAGAAACTTATTATTTTTTTGTTTTATGGAATGGACTACTAAAACTGTTCTCTTTCATATCTAAGAAAATTAATTGTGGGTGTTGATTCCTTTTGAAGGGATCTAGTAACATTGTCAAAATCAACACAAATAATATAGAACTCTATATAGTAGTTATCACAGATATTCTCTTGTTGTACTCGTATTACCAATAGATGCAGGGGAAAGGTTTCTGTTTTCCCAATGTATCTTTTGTTATAAAGATATGTATGATTGAAGTGTTCAGATTTGAAAATCTCAGTGCAATGAGTTAGCAAATATCACTTTGCATTTTCGCCTATTACTCAGTCATATGACATTCATTTACCATGGAATGTTCACACATCACTCAGTGGACATATCAGATCACAGAAAACACATTTATCAACCCTTCTTCAGTTTTTGCAAGTTTAACAAAAAGTTACTAGATCCCACTTAGCTACAAAATCTACAGAATTCATCTCAGACAATGAGATAACTACCTGGTGGTGGTGCAGCGTCTCCGATTGGGGTCCTCTTCGTTAAGATGACGTTACCGCTGGCATTGGGGTTGTAGGTAGGATCAATTGCTGCAAGGATGTTAGCGCCCCCGTTTGTACTCTGGTCTACGTTCAAGTCGACTTCCGCACTGGCCTGAAATAAAAATTTATGAAGAAGAATAACAGATGAAAATTAGTAAAGTGACATTAATACATTGTCATTCATTCCTGTGTCTTTAGTCAAATGAGGATAATCTACAGAATCAATTGCTGCAAAGAATGTTGTCGCCCCTCAGTGCACTTGTGTCTATGTCTATTTGTCCACTTGTGTCTTCTGCACTGGCCTGAAAACATTTAAAAAAAATATTGAAAAAGAAAAATACAGTAAAAACTGTGTATAGTGACCATCTACAGACCATATTTTTAAAAAGGTACTCGAAGTTCAAAGGTCAATTATTTCAAAATGATATAGGTCTATTTTCATACCATAAAAGTGATATAGATGTAAAGAATAGCTATTAAGCTTTTTATTTGATACATTGGAACTTAGAACAAAGCTAACAGTAACAGGGTTTTATGAATATGGGGCCAGGGGGGTATTTCACAAAGATTCAAAGTTGAACTTAATGTAACTCTATTAAGTTGGACCTAACTATAGTATTATGGAAAGCCGTTAGTTTCTTTGTAAAATTGTTGAAGCCAGTTTCTTTTGAAAATGCATAAAGTTTGATAAAATCACTTAATTTTGTTATTATCATGGAGCCTTGAAACAATTGATACAAATGTTTGTTGGAAGTTTCAAATACTTGCATTTTTTGTTTTCAATGTTTTATTTCAAGGCTACAAATGGCTTTCCATAATTCTTAAGTCCAACTAAGAGTTAAGTTCATCTTTTAAATCTTTGTGAAGCAACCCCCTGGTTCCCACAGTGAATGGGTTAGGAAATTGTTGGTCTTACTGGTCCCGTCAAAGTAACTCCGTTGCCTTCTAATAGCCTCTGCCAAGACGGGAACTTTCTTCTCTTTACTCACATGTACCATGGGCTGTATCAGATATGAAAGAGAGAAACAAATAAATCACACGATACAAATTTCTCTAGAAATCAGTCAGCGTGACTCTGTTGCTCTCTTTAGCCTCTGCCAAGACGGGAACTTTCTTCTCTTTACTCACATGAACCATGGGCTGTATCAGATATGAAAGAGAGAAACAAATAAATCACACGATACAAATTTCTCTAGAAATCAGTCAGCGTGACTCTGTTGCTCTCTTTAGCCTCTGCCAAGACGGGAACTTTCTTCTCTTTACTCACATGAACCATGGGCTGTATCAGATATGAAAGAGAGAAACAAATAAATCACACGATACAAATTTCTCTAGAAATCAGTCAGCGTGACTCTGTTGCTCTCTTTAGCCTCTGCCAAGACGGGAACTTTCTTCTCTTTACTCACATGAACCATGGGCTGTAATCAGAAAAAGTCTAATAGATTAACTTCAATAAGTAATAACATCGCTAACTTAAAAAGGAGATAACTATAACTATATATAAGATGATGACGTCATAATTAAGGGAAATTGAGCGTTCCTATTGGTTGATTACCGATGCTTAATCCGGTATAATCAATGGTAAAGTTATAATACATAAAAATTATGTATTGGCCCATTCTCCAATTAAGTGCTATAACATTAATAGAGACAAAGTGAAATAACGACCCCTTAGAACTCATGAAAATAACGTGTCATTTGAAACTTTAATACATGACAAACGTGGAATAACAAACGGGTGATTTTTAACATCTCATATTTTTTCAGAAAATTACCTCAAAATTGACTCTTGTAAATGAGTATTTAACAGGCTAACAGATACGTTACCGCAAGTCATTTTTTAACAAACTTGTGATTAGGTAAAAATATCTGCATTGTATATCATATAACTTGTTACAGTGGCAGCTTCTGACATCTTGCAAATAACCAGACATCTTTTTTTGAAAACCTATGGCATTAAAGACGTTTACATGAAGATCAATATTAAGTTGACCTCTGAAAAAGGGAACGGAAAGAAGATTTATCGCCTAACATTTGTTTGGTTTAATTTCAGTTTGAGTTTCTGGTCCACAAAAACTCAGAAGGCATGTTAAAGCAGCATGAAATTCAAGCCTGTAAAACAGACAACAATATACACAAATAATTCATAGACGCAGTACCTTTAGATTTGGTAAAGATTACTCCACAAATGACCGTGTATAGGGTAACGTATCTGTTTTCAAATACTTAACTATGTAACATATATACTAGTTCACTTTTTTTTATCAAGTTTATGTATGAACAGACCAAATATCAATGGGAATTTCCAGATTGTTTACTTAAAATGCAAATTTCTCCCTAGGAACATTTTTCACCAGATGAAACTGCCATGAAAAAGAGGTATATATATATATATATATTTATATATAATATATATATATATAGTTACTCTTGGTGTAAATATGTATAGTATAGTCTCACAAAATAAAAGACTATTGTTTTTATTCCAAACATTTTACTATGTAATACATATCTGATTTAACTTGTATTTACCATAATCATTTCAATACTGAAATAAAACGTATATATTTATAACCACTGGGTTATGAGTACATTCATCCACTCGGTAACGTATCTGTTGTCTCATTTAAGATAATAAGACAAGATCAAAGCCCCATCACATTTTAAGTCAAGTGTTAAAGTTTAAAAAGAGGATGGTAAATTTAATATTTTCGACCTTTATAATAGTCTTCTTCCGCAGTAAAGCGAAAAAAAATTGTTCATTGATGTTTCAAAGCCCTTGAGTTAATAAATTCAACATAGTTCATATTTCTAATCTAGAAACAACAAGTTACTCTTGGTGTAAATATGTATAGTATAGTCTCACAAAATAAAAGATTATTGTTTTTATTCCAAACATTTTACTATGTAATACATATCTGATTTAACTTGTATTTACCATAATCATTATCAATACTGAAATAAAACGTATATATTTATAACACTGGGTTATGAGTACATTCATCCACTCATTGTGTATACGGTAACGTATCTGTTGTCTCATTTAAGATAATAAAGACAAGATCAAAGCCCCATCACATTTTAAGTCAAGTGTTAAAGTTTAAAAAGAGGATGGTAAATTTAATATTTTCGACCTTTATAATAGTCTTCTTCCGCAGTAAAGCGAAAAAAATTGTTCATTGATGTTTCAAAGCCCTTGAGTTAATAAATTCAACATAGTTCATATTTCTAATCTAGAAACAACTTTGTGATCTTAAAACATATCATCAAAAGACGCAATACTATGTATTAACTGTATACTTATGAATCATTATCCAACATGGAAACCAAGCACTTTAAACAAACGTGTCTCGAACAATCAAAAGACGCAGTTCTTACATTATATAAATACGTAACGTATCTGTCCTCCAACTTCTTTCTCCTTACCCTCCGAAAATACATACAAGATAATTATCTTGTTATTCGTGAATCTCCTCATTTTCAAGTAAAAATAATCAGCTCAGGATTGCCAATAAAAAAGTTAGCATAGTTTATTCATAGGCTATAAAACAAGTCCAATCCATTGTAAGTTTAGTATGATTCAAGTTCAAAGAAGGAAACTCAAAACTCAAAAGTTCAGCATATAACGTGTAGATATACCTTGATTAATAAGAGTCCATGAGCAAGTAATATGCTGGTTTTAAAGCAGAATTTAGTCAACATTTGTCTTCAAACTCTCAATGAGATCTAGTGTTTCCTTTGGTATCTGAAAAAATCGCTCAGATTTTCCTAGCGGAGTTGGAGGGGCTACTTTGATGATCACATCCTGTAAGGGGATCCAAAGCTCATCGCATGGATGTGGCCATTTGAATTTCGTGCCCTGTTTAGATCGTACATTTACCATGAAAGTCATTTGTGCATCTTGGTCCTCTTCATCGACTTCAAGTACTCTACCAAGGTACCATTCATTTGCATACATTGCAGCTACATATTCTCCTGCAGCCACCGAAATATTGTCTTTCGAATGTGATGCCTCGCCACCCTCATTCATGGTATTGATCGAAGTTGATGCCTCGCCACCGTCGTTGACGGTCGTGATAGGTCCTTCTTTGGAGATCTGTCCTTTGGGCCTGAGCGTCCGCTTCACCCATCCTTCACATCGACTGTTACCTTCAAGGCACTGGGGACAGTAGCAGGACACATGTCTTACGAGTATGGAGTTGTTGTCGGCAGGGACTACAGTATGCACCTTCATCGTCCCGGGCACTGCTTGGCAGTCAAATGAAGACACGATCTTCGATGCATCGTTGTATTCGTCCCTGGAATACATAAGATACGTTATTTCTTTCTGGTTGTCTGAAGCCCATTTGAAGAAGTCTGTGGCATCTTGGATGAGGACTTTGCCTTGTTTGACAGCATCCGCTGCCTGGCGTTTAGCTGTGCCACCGATGCCATCGCACACCCCCTTTCCGTGTCCGCATTCGAAGTAGTTCCATGCAGCCTCTACGTCAAACATCTCTCCATGCTTGCAGATCGTCTGGAAGATAAATCTATTCCGGTACTGGGAACTTGGACTGTCCGTCCAATAATGTACTTTGGTCAATTCTGGAATGTGTTCTTTGAGGAGGGGAACTAACTTGAGAAGTATGGCAACAACAGTCCTGGCATTGTGTTCACTGACGTCAGATACAAAGACAAAGCTTTTATGCTGCAGCTTATTTTCGTTATCTTTGTAGTAAGCTACAACTGGATGGAGAGTGACGCTTGTACTATTCCAGTACGCACTTTGGATTTCATGTGCGCTTTGACAAACAAAATTTTCCGCAAAGTCCATTTGGACAATGACCTGTTTCTGTGGAAGATTTGACTTGAGCTCAGACAAAGCATGGAACTGTTGTTTTACCCTGTCTACATGCGACTGGAATGCAGCGTATTCTTTTGTCATCATTTCTCTGAAGTTGTCTCTGCTTTTCTTTTCCTTCTCTATTCTCATTTTTTTTACTCCATTGACATCTACTTTCTTCCAGATTTCGTATTCAAGCTCAGTTTTTTCATCAAGTTGTGATATCATTTCTGTCATTTCTTCAGCATTGACCTTCTTGCTAGTTGATTCTGGATTCATGGACACATCAACACCCAGTGAATGAAGACACTTCAGTTTGAACGCCATGTTTTGGTGTATAGTGCAAAGACACGTACTTCTAGAAAGAAATGATGTTAGCTTTACATGGGGTGGTCTGAGTTTTGCAAACTTGGAGAAAGAGATCATGGTATCTGGATGGTCAGAACGAAACCTTGCATAGATATTGCTCAAGTAATCTGTGAGAATGCGATTTTGTGATTTCTGATGATTCTCAGTGGTTGTGGCATCATTCTTTCCTGGCATACATCGACTGATATCATCTCGCTGAAAATAGGAGACGACCTTCTCTTCGATTAGTTTTCTTATTGATGCATTGCGCGAACGTCGCTCTCCAGTCTTGAGTAATGTGCAATGTCTAATGCCAGTGTTTCTGTGAATTGAAGCCAAGCATCTGTATTTCTTGACAATCTTCCCGGCAATGACTTTTCGCAATTCTCGCTGCTTGTTTTGGGTCGAAGCCTTGCTGTGTGACTGCTTAATTTGGTAAGCAAGTACATTCGAAAATTGAAGCTTTTTCCGAATCGATAGTGGTACAGCTTTGTTGTCCATGTTTGCCTGTCTAAGTTCTTCTTTTGTTTTGCTCCGCGGTGTCATATCTTCTGTGACTTTCTCAGATGATTTTTTCTTCTTCACAAGCCTCTCACATCGTTTCTGTACTGTTTTTAGCTTCCTGCGCAGCCGAACGTTCTGTGAAGATATTTCTTTTAGAGTTTTGTTTGCCTTTCTTAGTGCTCTTGATCGTTTTTTGTTTGTATTTCTCTGAGGAAAAGCAAACTGGACTACAAGCTTATCGGACTCATCAGCTGAACGAGACCTTCGTTTGTCAGTCAGGACAGCAGGACCGTCAGGCGTCGAGGAGACATTGATAGCCTTTCTCTTCTTTCTGTAAGCTTTACAATGTTCACGACTTTTTCTCCTCCTTTCCTTAAGGGCTGACTGGCTCAACTGTGTAGCAGGAACACGATAGTACGCCTGTCTTTTTCTTTCTTTTTCGAGGAATTTCGGATCCTTTTTCTTCTTTCTCTCTCTATAGGCCCTTTGGATCTCGGCCCTGGATTTCCCCATTATCTGAAAGGATATTAAATTGGAGATAGACAATATTTAAATTCATATTTATTAAAAATGGTATGTGTGTGTGTGTGTGTGTATATATATGTGTGTGTGTGTATGTGTGTGTGTGTTTAGCATTGTTATTATGAAGAAAGATATATGGATAACTGTTAGGGGTCTGCGAAATTGGCAGGTATAGGCCTATCCAAAATGATCTAGCATACACAGTCATAATCAAATATTGCAGAATAAATATTATACATGTAGTCACAATTGTAATGTGGAACTTTAAATTGCAGATAATTAAACGTTATAGTGTATATATATCATGATATTATGTCATAGTATGATAAGAATGCACAAAAACAAACGCGACAGATACGTTACCACAATGGTCAGATACGTTACCAGTTTTACCAGTGAGAGCGCACATGGTATAGATATACGTTACAGAGATATGTGCATCATCGTATCAAATAGTACATCTAATATCAAACCAATGTATGTGTGTAAACACACTTTATCTCTGATCAAGAACAGTACACAAGGTTTAACAATCAAAGTGATAAAATTCAATAATTTAATATGCTTACTCACCGTACGATTGCAGAAAGAGCATGCAGAATGGGGCAGAATGCAGGAAAATTGGGCCGTAGAAACACCGCGCCGTGATATTTCTGCTCCAGCATGTCGAAATTGTAAATCACGTGCACAAACTTAAGCGCGTTTCCTATTGTTACGCGCGAAGCTACGTGCGCATTCAAAGTGAGATAATCTTGCGTAACGGATCTGTCGTAACGTATCTGGTGGTCATTTTGTTCCATGTGAATTTTTAAGAGTAATATATGTTTTTTTACCACTATTCTCACATCAACTATTCATCAACCAGTCATTGAAACGTTTATGTAAACACTAGTTTTAGTTATTCATTGCGCTTTTGATAATCGTATAAAATATGGGTAACGTATCTGTCGAAACAGAAACGTAACACATGCCATTATGGAAAAGATGCTTCTTTTCTTAAAATTCCCAAAGCAGTACAGCAGGAGTCGCTTTATGTTTTGTGATCATTAAATCACCATAATTCATTTCATATGAAAATGCATTTCAAACAAGTAATCCACTGTTTTACAACCATTTTTAGAGAAACGGTAACGTATCTGTTCCCATTTTGGCGACAGAGGGGGCTGGTATCGAAATGTGTTGATTTGACATTACAGGTGACTGTACTTGAATGTTAGAGTTTGGCATGGGCTAATGGAAATTATGGATGATATTGAGTTTATGCTTCTCTGTAATACATGGGGGCATAAAACATGGAGCACCACTTGGCGACATGGGGACATTAGAGGTCAGCCATCATTCAGAATTGTGCTTAGGGTGATACATTCTTTGACTTTCACAACAAGTCTCAACTAGTTTTAAGGCATAACACCGTAGGTATTATTTGACATACAGAAATATTCATTAGGAATATAAGAAGGAATATAAACACGCCCATATATGCTGGCGACATGATTTTCATAAATATAGCACTTTATCGGAGATATTATAACTTTTCAGTGACGTACAAATTTCCCATAGACCACCCAAACGATACCAAAACAATGGCGATACGATAATTGTCTTACTATCGATATAACGATATATTCTGGGTGTTTAATAAAACGATATATCGTGTTTCGCATTTTTGTATTAATGTCGGTGGGCCTTTTTTTATTCGATTGTAACCGATACAAAACTAGCGATAGCAAATTTGTTTTCCAACAATTTCGGAGGACGATCTCGGACAATTGATAGAATATGGACTCGAAGAAAACCAAAGTAGTCATTGCGTTCTCTATTCGAGTTGTGTGGTCATATTGTACCGAGAAAGACAGTGATTTTGATGCCATTCTAACGGAGCTAAAGGATGAACTGGTCTAATTTATACGGTCGTTCTACGCGCCGCGCCGAGGTGTGCCAGGGCAACGGGTGGGAGCTATTACGCGAAGCGGTCAGCAGTAACAACATTTAGACTAGGCCTAGGGCCCTAGGCCTATTTTACATTTTAAAATACATTTATAAAGTGTTTTCAAGAGGACTGTGAGGATGTCAGCAATAAAACATTTGAGGACAAATTTCAATGATTGACTGATTCGGCATAGCCTAGGCCTACTAGTTTGGTGAGTACACATCATTCCAGGCCCAGGGGCGTCGATCCGTTTTTGATATTGGGGGGGCGAAATTTGGAAAATTTTCCAGAGTGACCACTGAGAGAGCTAAAAGTAAAACTTAAAAGCCCCACATTGGCATGCCCGGAAGTTGTATTATGCGCTCATTGAAAGTGTCTTGATGGCTCGAAGACTGATTTTGGGGGGCACCCACATTATTTTGGGGACAGTAATGGGGGTCCAGGGGGCGGAGCCCCCGGAAGCTTTTAGATTTCAGACATTTGCAACTCCTATCATGGGTGTTAAAATTGTATAAAATAGTGAACCCGCTCGTAACGTATTTTTAAAGGGCATCGCGTGGGAAAGATTAAGCCTTGCATGAGATGGATCCACGTGATCCTGTAGTCTATACTATAGAGCCATCGATATAGTCTAGGGCATTGGGCTCCCATGAAACTAAGCAAGGGCGTCAACAACTTCTCAAAACTGGAGGGGAAACATTGCGAGGAAGCGAAGCGACCGAGCGGGGAGGGTGTGGGAGGGGGTGTCCCCCTCCTACGGCTACAGTAGGGAGCTTTTGTATTTTGGGGCGTGAAATTGTGCGATTTGGTGCACACCTGAGACAGAAATTTCACGTATTATGAAGTACATAAGTATGGAACCAAACATACTGACAAAGGGAGGGGGACAATCTTCACCACTTTCAAATGTGGGGGGGACATGATAATTATTCCAATATGATTTGCGTTCAGCGCATATGGACCAAATTGACTGAAAGATATATTTTAGATTATTTTATTTTCTGTGACGGTGGGCTATCTATAGATGAGGGTTTAATTAACTTCGTTTGACTTTGAGGTGTGCGTTTGAGAAATTACACTGCCCAACACATTTCGAAATGTGAGTTCCCGCAACAAAAATGAAACTTGCAATTATGAGAAACTGTATGCGCGCGAAGCGCGCGGCGAAAAAGAGATTTACAGTCCTTTTCGAACTAAACCCCTCAAAAAAAGTTCGGAAACTCAAGTTTCATCGATCATATCTCTCGTATTTTTTAATAAGAATACTCGAAATCGGTGTCACAATAAAGCCTCATTATATACCTTTCAAACGATGCATTATGTGTAGTGATTATGCAATTGGGGCGATTGCAGTAGCCCAGAGAATAGGGGGAGGCAGGAAGTGAAATCTTGCAAAATGGCCCCAATGCATTCAATTTACGAGTGCAAGACTGTGTTGACCAGTTTTCTAAAGGTTAACATTCTATTGAATGCTGCCACCCTTTCCATTCATCAAAATTGTTGAATTTGATACCATTTTAATGGAAATTATCTCTTCCTTACGATGGCATATTAATCGTAAGGATTATGCAAATGGGGTGTGTGCAGCGAACCGGAATATGGAGATGGGTCGAGTGTGAAATCAGACAAAAAGATATGGAGTTGACAACAAATCAGAGCGTTGCATTTTTTTCGAGCTTTTGGGAGGATTTTTTAGCATTTCAAATAAAATATTTATGATTTAAATTGATATCAACGGAAAGCCCAACAACTCTTCTGTATGAAAATGTGACATTTATAATGATTTTTGTAAAGGGCGGCTGCAGGGAGATGAATGTGGGGGAGCCTCAAAAGTGACCCATTACACCTACCATAAATAGGGGGGCCATATTAGTTACGGCACCCTCTTTCAATGTGATTTTTTTGCGGAGTGAAATGCAAATCGCCATTACGGGACAATTACGATCGAAGTCTGCAAATAAGGTATGGCATTGTCTTCATCTTCATTTGAAGTTCATTCTTGACAAATTTTGTGGCCTCTTCAAAGATATTTTTTCAGATATCGGTTGTTAAACATAGAATTTAGGGGGGCCATATTCGGACACCGCATCATATCTGCGGCCTCGATGCAATATAATCGCTCTCGAGAAATTAAAATGTATCGTTGTCTATTCTGGTTTATAAAATAGCTATAGTATTTCAAGCATGGTAATTGGTCAAAACGCGTCACGTGACATTCAACTTTTTTGGCGCACTGCACGGGCGTGCAGTTAGACGCGCAAAATAAATGATATTGCACACTCCACAACTGTAAATGCGTTTTTGTGTTGGAAATTGGAGCGTTTCATATTTTTTTAATGTTGTGTACCCTTATGGATTATGGATTATAGTATACTCGATTATACTCGACTCGAGCTTGCAGCAAAATGTGGAATCCCATGGACCTTTAATTCAGTAAGTAAGAATAGCTTATTTGTAATTTTGGATTTTTATTTGTTATCAAAACTCGATGTGTCGCTATTTTATAAAACCAATAGCGCACTTGCCCTAGTTGTTCGGCAATGTAAGTGCAGTACACGCTCGGTATCTTTAGATGGTACGCACTGCGCACTCGCCTAGCGGCTCGTGCACAGAGGCGGCACCAATCTAAAGAAACCTCGCGTGCACTGCACTTACACTACCGAACGCCGTGCCGTGCGCTATTTGTATAATATTCAACTCCAGACCATGCACTAATGTCTAATTGTATACCGTGGGTGCTGGAGAACCCGGACAGTCACACACAACACAGTGCGTCATTGACTTTGTACACGCACCGTGCGCGGTGTCCGGGTTCTCCTGCACTGCGATAAATTGAACCTTCGTGCATGAAATCGCGCTGTGCGGAAACCCGCTTTGCCGTTGAGCGATAATTTTTTATCAGCGAAGGCAACGCGATATTACGGTCCAATTGGTGTAAGTTTCTACCGAAATGAACTACTGAGCGTAGATTTACAAAAGCGAAAATAAAGATTATAAAAATTGTAATCTCAAATTATCGTGAATAAAATTAAAAATAACAAATTTTGGAGTTTAAAGACTGACTTTCAAGCGATTTTCTGGATAACCAGGAGGACTACAGAACAGCAATATACATGTATTTTATGAGCAATATGCAGATAAATCGTTTGATATAAGTTTCGAGTCGCATGTTCAGTGCATTCTCGGCAAATCTAATTTCAAAGGTAGCCCTGTCCATTTTTTGGCCGGGTTCTCCCCCCGTCCGGGTTCTCCAGCAACTACGGTACTATGAATACATTTATTATTGCCTGAGCTACGATGGGAACGTCTTCTCGTTACTGATGTGCAACTAGTTTTGTGCCTTCAAACTTCAAATAAAGATGAAAACAATGCCATACCTTATTTGCCGACTGCGATCGTAATTGTCCCTTAATGGCGATTTGCATTTCACTGCGCAAAAAAATCACATCGAAAGAGGGTGCCGTAATATGGGCCCCTTTTTACATGATTTAAAAGGTCCGTTTTCTTTGATAAATGATAAACTTTTCCAATAAAAGTGCCATCAAAGTGTTCTTAAAATCTTCAAGATTACATTTATCCACAAAATATTTGTATAAACTTGACAAATATGTCGAATCAGAGCCGATTCTGAAACGATGTAAATTATTCCCGTGTGCATGCTGCTGTGCAAACAAATTTCCCATTCATTTGTATACACACTTGACTTTTAGCGCGCAGAAGATGTTTTTTGCTTGCGCGATGAGTCTTATTGCGCTTAACCACAAAGGAAATAGATAATCAAAAGAAGTTTACTGCGCGGAATTATCTGTGTTAATGCGCTTAATCAGCTGATAAACCAAGGGGGCCATATTACAGCACGGGCCATATTTGATAGCCTGATCATATTAAAGAAAATGTGATTTTTGCTATGGAAGAAGCTGAATAAGAAGAATCATGCAGTATTTTTAGATTTTGCAAAGGCATTCGACGTCATGCCTCAAGATGTTTTACTGCATAAATTATCATCTCAATATAAAATATCTGGCAATGTATGTCAATTGTTTAAATCATTTTTATATGGTCGTAAACAAAGAGTAATACAAAGGTTTTCAGTCATCTTGGCACCCCGTAACTTCCGGGGTACCCCAAGGTAGTGTTCTAGGTCCATTGCTGTTTAATTTGTTTATACATGATATGTTAACTTTTATTGAATCAGTGTGCTTTATTTGCAGACGACACTCTCATTTATAGGATTATAGGAACTATTGATGATGAACGTGTATTACAACGAGACTTAAATTGTATATCAGAATGGTGTATTCAAAATAAAATGAAACTTAACGCTGCCAAATGTAAGGTTATGCGTATTACAAGATGTAAACAGCCAAATGTACCCTAACTATTATATGAATGACTCCAAATTAGAAGTTGTATCTAAATTTAAATATCTTGGAATTATTTTAAATAATAAGTTGTCATGGGACGATCATGTCAATTATGTAGTGCTTCGAGCAAACAAGATGGTTGGATTCATATTTAGTGTCGCAAGACATCTTCCTTCTAAGGCTTTGCTTGCCTTGTACAAAAGTATAGTTTTACCTATACTAGAATATGGTCAACCCGTTTGGTATTTGTATCTAAAGAAGCATATTGATGCAATTGAAAAGGTACAGCGCCGTGCAACGAGGCAAATCCTCAAACAAAGAAGGATGGACATGTCATATGACGAGCGCCTCAAAACACTCCGCTGGCATACACTTGAAGTGAGAAGGATTTTTCTTCTCATTTGCTACTTTATAAAGGCACTGTTTTTTATAATAAGATGCGACGTAGTCAAGTTAAACATACAAGTAAATGTACGGCATACGGAAACAGTGAAGTTCCGCCACCTTCGTGCTTGGACACAAAGCATGCATTGTTCAGCTCTAAACCAGTTTCCGCGCATTTGGGAAAACCTACCCGAATCGCTGAAGACTGGGGTGGTGGAACTTTCACTAACTGCTTGGATTTTTCAATTACGCCGCCATTTATTTGTTAATAATTAGCTAAGCGTCACCCGAGTAGCTCCGCCTCTCGCATTTATAACACACAGAGACGGAGCCATTTGGGTCGCGTGTATACGATTGTATTTGTATTGCATTTGCATTTTTTTTCTTTCAGTACTGATTTTGTTTATTTTTTATTAATCAATGTTTTTGTAACTATTATGATTCCTCATTGTACTGTTATATTTATGTAGGTCACATGAACTGGGAAAGATGACCCTCGGGTTAGAGTTATTCAGTAAATCTTTTTATTTCCCTGGCATTTATGTGACCGTTTCTTTATACCTTGTATGATGATTGTTTTTGTATGTTTCATTTGTCGAATAAATATTAATAATAATGCACACATACCTTAGCAGAAACGGTAAAGCAACTCAAAAGTTATGATAGATTGAATTTTGTTCCGATTATGTGTATTGTTCGTAATTGATATTGATCGTGACATAATTTGTGAGCTGCTGTCATTTTGATTTGTACACGTATGAAAAATTTGATACATACTGGAATCAATCCCGCACATAAAGTGCAAATTGTCCACTCCCTGGGGAGCATTCCAGTCAGGCACATACGTGAACTTACCGCAGGATCAGCTATCTCGTCGCTCACACGCTGCTTGTATCTGTTATACGTCTTCTTCTTGGCTAGCATAACCTCTTCATGCTGCATCTTGCGGGCAATTTTCTATATGGTGTAACAAAAATAGAGAGTATGTTCTTGAAGTTTTGATTAAAGACCAAAAAAGGTACTTGGTTCTACGTGTTTGTTATGCTAAAAATAACCATTAGTTGAATGGGCAAACTACATATATATCAGCTGTCGATTTTAATATTTGTAAAAAGGAATATTTAATTTGTATTTAAAAAAATGGAAAACAGTTCTATTTTATGCACAACATGTATTCCTCCTATTCAGCTTGTAGTACAAATACTATTTAAAGTTTCCTTGCTCTTTAAAGGGAACCAACACTTAACAATACTCCTTTAAAGTCTAACAATTATTAGTTTAAGTAATCCATTCCACTAGCAACCATAGAAATATGTGTTTCCACACATATTTGTATTCAAATTTTATAAGCATAACTACTGCGATCAAACATTCATGGGTCTGCAGAAACAGACTAGTTCTTTTGTCAGGAACTTAACCACCTCTTAGGTTCCTAGCAAGTAGATAATAGTCTTCTTCCACAGACCAATGAACACATATTTGGTATGATTATGAGTTTTGAAATTATGATCAGGAAATATGTTTTCTTAACTTTTCGTGGCATGGACTACTATTAAATACTATTCTCTTTCACACATTAGAAAAGTATTATTGGGAGTTGGTTCCCTGTATCATTCTCTAATTATTACGGGTCATGAGTTGACAGTTATGTTTGTTGTGTGAGTTTACCTCGTCGTGTGCTAGCTGTCTCTGCTGTTCCTCTGACAGCGTCCTGGGTCTCGATCGCTGTTTCTCCTCGTGCTGTAGCTTCCTTGCTATCATCTGACATAAATCATTCAAAAAGTATAGTAACCAAACAGATTATGATGTTGACGATGATGTGGGTAATGATGATGATGGTGGTAGTGATGATGATGAGAATGACAGCAACGATGTTGATGATGATTTTCTGACAGTGTCCTGGGTCTCAATCTCTACTTTTCTTCCTGCTGAAGCTTCCTTGCTATCTATCATCTGAGATCAATCAGAACATACATTGATAGTATTATAAATCAAACTGAAAATGCTGACGGTGATGTGGTTGATGATGATGATGGTGGTGGTGGTAGTGATGATGATGAGAATGACAGCAACGATGTTGATGATGATTTTCCGACAGCGTCCTGGGTCTCGATAGCTGCTTCTTCTCCTGCTGAAGCTTCACTGCTATCATCTGAGATCAATTGGAACAAATAATAATAGTAGTAGTAATTAAACTGATACTTTAGCTACATGTAATTATGATGTTGATGATGAAGTTGATGGTGGTGGTGGTAGTGATGATGATGAGAATGACAGCAACGATGTTGATGATGATTTTCCGACAGCGTCCTGGGTCTCGATAGCTGCTTCTTCTCCTGATGTAGCTTCCTTGCTATCATCTGAGATCAGTCAGAACAAACATTGATAGTATTAGAAATCTAAGTGATACTTCTGCTGATTATGATGTGTGTGATGAAGATTAAGAGGAAAGTGATGGTGGTGGTGGTGGTGGTGGTAGTGATTGTGTTAATAATGATAAATTTCACAAGGATACTATTTAATTACCAAGAGTAACACAATTTTAAAATGGCAATACCTTTAATTGATTTGCATCAAATCAATACAACTAAACAGACTAGGTTTCTTAATTTGATGTTCACAGAAACACAGAAACTTAACACTCTTACAAAAGGGAATGTAGGAGTTGTCAATTTGAATAATAAACCCATTTACCTCGCAACTTAATAGAATGCTTAAATGGTCATATACAAATTTTGTTATGGACTGTCGAGTTACCACATTGGGCGCATACAAAGGAAATGATCAATATCTGTCTGACCATGGCATTATATTTTCTCCCATTTAACCTGGCTCCTACACAGCTGGTTGGCTGGTCAAGTAGCACGCACAATAGAGGCGATAGATATATATATATCTCAGCAAAGTGAAAATCTGGCCTGAGAGCAACAATAATTTTGTATACGTTTGTATAACAAATTTACCAGGGAATCTGCGAACATTACTTTAATAAATTTGTAATAAAATGTAGACAAATTTAGGGGAACAGTTCAAAGGTACATCAGACTTCGATATTTCAATACAAGCCGTTTATTTGGGAAGGGCAAACCATATAATTTTCAAGCAAATAGAATAGGATTTCCTCAGAACTGGGAAAACTCGGCTCCCGTCTCTGAACACGTCTCACAGGAACCGTGAAAACTTGGTTCCTGTAGTAAATGGGTTAATTAAAAATCTATTTTTTAATCATTGGATAACACCCATCAATGATTGGTATTAACCCGTTCCCTTTGAGTTTCTGAAATCCCCATAGACTTTGTACCCAAACCACCCGGTTCCCGTAGTCAAGGGGTTAACCTCACCTCATCGTGTCGCACTTTAGCAACGGCATCTGATTCCTCATCACTATCTTGTGAATTACCCAGTGCAACGGTTAAAGGCTGATGCGCCCCGCCGCCGACCGCTCCTACTTGCGATCCTGAAAGATTGTGATTCGTGGGTTTTGTTTGCGATTCATCCAGCTTCCAATCTTCTACATGATCTATCAGATGAACAGGAAATTAAAATATGGAAAAAGATTAATACAAATGTGAGAGGAAAAAGCATGTTGATAGTAGAGGTGCTTTTTTTATCTGTCTTACACATAACTGTATATATAGGAAAAAGCAAGTTGATAGTAGAGGTGCTTTTTTAATATGTCTAACACATAACAGTGAATAGGCAAAAGCAAGTACAAGGTAGAGGTGATTTCTTTATGAGTCTGTAAACACACAACACACATATATCAAGTTCAACACACAACTCAATAACCTTAAAGGTGCACCTGTAAAGTGTCAGAAATTGCCCAAAATGATATTTGAGACTTCAATTCTATACCAAAATGATTGTAAGATATGTCTGAATGATGTGTGAAAGTTTCATTGAAAAAGAACACTGCTTTCCTGGTTAAAAAAAGCGAAAATTTGTGTCAGCTTTTACAACGAATTACTGTATGAAAACCTGGGGGGGGGGGGGGGATGATTGTACATGTCTTCCCCCCCACATTGTGAGGTGGGGGGGATGCATCCCCCTCATCCCCCCGTTTTCTACGCCCCTGTATGTGTATATAGACAGGCAGAAGTCGCGGCGATGTCTCCGCGACCTATCGGAGACGTCGCGGAGACGTCTCGGACGTCGCCATTGGTGAGATTGCAAGCCATTTTCAGGTCTCCCGAGTCGCAGCGTCTACCACGACTGATCATTCGCGACAGTCGCGGCGACGTCTCCGACAGTGAGATAGTACCTTTAGCCTTCCATTGACATTATGTACACAAAAGCCGTCTGCTAGCTACTACTTCGGCGATTCGAGCATACTCTACCCAGCATGCAATGCAATGTAAGAACTGCGAAGGCACGTATTCATTGAAGTATAACATTACGTAGTGGCAGTGGCGTATAGTCCAGTCAATATATGGCCTTGACCTCGGCAAAATTGCAACACGGGATTTTTTTTCGGAATTCTGTTCAGGAAACTCCCCTTAACAACCAAAAAAAAGTCCCAAGGATTCGAAGTTGCGGAAAGTGGTTTAATTTGCATAATATGCAAATTAGGTATTGTTCAAAGGTAAAAATATTAAATTAATTGTTAAAAAATATTTATATACTATGTTGACGCCAGAAAAGTATGGCAACCCAATATTAGTATTATAAGGTACACGATGAACGCATACCCTTACTTGTAATGACTACATAATATACATAAATATGCAAATTAGGAAGCAGCCATCTTGGATTTCAGGGTTTTCTCCATATGGCACTCGCAAACGAGCACCGGAAATAGATTCCTTGCCCCAAAATACCTTAGAATATTTGTTTTAATTACTAGCGTACTATTCCTAGATAGAAACTGACCCCTGACCTTATTTCATAATTATGCAAATTTGCTAATTATCTTTATAATGCAAATTAAACCACTTTCCGCAGCTTCGATTTCTTAGGACTTTTTTTTTCCTGAGTTTCCTGAACAGAATTCCGAGGAAAAAAATCCCGTGTTGCAATTTTGCCGAGGTTACCCTCTAATATTTGCTAGATTGACTGGACTAGTAGACAGGTTCTTACACCTATGATTTGCCGTTTACCGGACCAAGACCAATTTGTTCGCGGCCAAGACCAAGTGCAATATGGTGCTTGCCTACATATTGACTGTATCTGGGAAAGCGTGTTATGATTTGATCAACCAGAAATTTTAAATATATTTTCACGAGGAAAACAAATAATTGACACACTACTGAATATGCACTCCAACACAAACACAAATAATGTATTTATATTTAGCGTCATACACAGTTTCAAAATCACTATATGCCACCAGTGGCGTACCCAGGATTTTTTTAAGGGGGGGGGGTTATTTTGTAAAAAATTCCAAACCGAGACCAAGAACCTTCAAAATTTTCGAGACCGAGACCAAGTACCTTCAAAGTTGAAAACCTCGCTCAGTGGGGGGGGGGGGGGGGGGGGGGGGGTGTCAATAGAAAATTTTCGCAGCCGAGACCAAGTACTTTCGAAATTTTCGAGACCGAGACCAAGTATCTTCAAATTTGAAAACCTCGCTCAGGGGGGGGGGGGGGGGGGGGATGTCCATAGAAAATTTTCGAAGCCAAGACCAAGTACTTTCAAAATTTTCGAGACCGAGACCGAGTAACAAAGTTAAAAACCTCGAGACCAAGTACTTTTTTCTATTTTTTCAATTTTTGAGCCCGAGGCTGGAGATCTTCGAAAATAATTTGGGCCAAGACCAGGCTTTAGTCGGTCGAGACCAGGTTTTAGATGGTCGAGACCGTTTAAAAGTAGTCTCGAGACCGGCTAAAAATTGAAAAAGGGGGGGTTCAAACCCCCCAAAACAGTCATTTTTTGGTCAAATGGGGGGGTTTGAACCCCCCAAACCCCCCCCCCCCCCTGGGTACGCCTATGTATGCCACATGTATGTATGATCCAGCAACTTAGCCAAGAATGAGTCCCGAGAGGCGAAGCTATACCGATGGCTGGGGCAGAGCCGAATAGGGAGGGTTTGGGAGGGTGTATCCCCCTCCCACGGAGAAGATTTTGCAGATACTTGAAATGGTGCAATTTGGTGCACGTCACACAAGCAGCCAGAGCTTACCAGCCTACACTGGAACTACGTGGCCCGGTATACTGAAAAAAAATTCACCCCAGACCAAACACCAGATACACAACAAACTTAGATAATCTGTTCGCGCGCGAAGCGCGCAGCGAAAATTGAAAGTGGATGTATCAATTACTTTTTAAACGTTAGAATTATAACAAGTCTTTAAGCTTATACAACTAATGTTTTCTTTCCCACTCGTATACAGATACACACATAAAATATATATCCTTCACTAAAACCTCACATCCCCCCCCCCCACCCCGTTGTCTACGCCCCTGCGTAGTGGAATACTTCAATGCACGTATTCCATGCAAATAAGGGAGCACTCATGGTCGAGTGCTCACGCGAGGGATATTGCATAAAAGGATTGACCGTTATCACGGCTAGCCTAAATGAGCGCGGGATCTTTAAACAGTCAATGCGAATCGCACGTGTTTTGTAAAGGGGGTATCCCACTGAGAGGCGAACGTTTGCGAACGTTAGCGAATATAGCGAATTTGGGATTCGCCAACTCTTCCTCTGCCATTAGCGAAATTTAGCGACTTTTTTGCGATATTAGCGACAATTTGCAACATTTTAGCGAACTTTCTGCAACCGTTAACGAACTTTTTGCAACCTTTAACGAATTCGGGCGAAATCCCAAATTTGCATAATTCGCTAACGTTCGCAAAACGTTCGCCTCTCAGTGGGATACCCCCTTAAGAGTTCGAGATAGTGTGTTCAAGTTTATAGGCAACCGGGTATAGTTAGGTTGTGTATGTTCTCCTTTTAGATATAGCATTTGTATAGTAATGAGAAATGGCGGCCGCGGCCATACCTGAGTGGACATGAATAGAGGAAGTGATCTCACGAGATGCGATATTGTAGGGATTTATTTTGTACAATTTCACCCCTTTTATTATTTAGCACTTGCTATGCCCCTTGTTCATGTCCATTGGTATTTAGTTCAGGTAATTCTATTATGCTCATCCCTTTTGTCACCGTCACCCCATTCATGTCTACTGCTATTTCTGTTCTATTGTTTCCCTCTGGCTTACTCTTGTATAGCCTCTCTCCCTTCTCTCTTTCTGCCCGTCGCATTCCACTATCAGCCCCATTTATATCCTTTGTTAACTTGTGTAAATATTTTGCAGTTTTACTTTTATTGAATCAGTGCACAACCAGACTTACTTGCGTCAACTCGTCTCTCTGTTCTCCCTTTGCGTTCTACACTATACCTTATGTTCCTGTTGTTTGCCGATTGATTTGCTGCTGTGTTTTGACTTGCGTTATATTTTACCAGTTAATTTACAAACCTTATAGCTCGTTCTACCCCTTTCCACGCTTATTAGTTAGTACATTTCTCTGCCCCACAATATCATGTGTTGTTGGCAAGCCAGAGGGCGGTTGAGGTACACGCCGAGACTGTTGTTGCTGTACTCTCCAAGTCGTCACTCCAGTACTATTGATCTGACAAGATACATCTGGATCCTCATCTACTCTATCCACAACATTATCCATTTTACATCATACGGCAATTTTACTCTTCAGCTCCACTCTTGTGCTCCTGCGTTATATGTCTTTGCGGCCCATGGATCGCTGAAATATAGCGGAGGGAAAATAAGATGATGATGATGGATGGAAGGTCGTTGCGGGATACCCCTCCATAGAGCTTGCCAGTGACTCCGATTTTGATAGGAGGATTAGAGCCGTTTTAACAGGATGGTTTTCGGTTTGGAGTAAAGCGAAGGCGTCGAGGAGGAAGACGCCGTACCAGATGATTATGAGCAGACAGCCGGGATGCTCAGATCTCTGCTTCGCACGAGGTCAACCTGTGTACTGGCGCAGGACCATGAAAGTCGTACGGTGCAGGTTCGGGCAAGAACAGCTCAGGTTTTCCAGCAACCCTTTGGATATAGGTAGGATAAAGTTTTATTTATTGTCTGATTGATGGTTTGGATGATGTCAATGAGAAATACGATTCAGTGTGTATACACTCATGGGCGCCAACAGGCTGGTGACGGGGGGGGGGGGGGGGGGGGGTCATGCCCCGCCCCCCCCCCCCCCCCCCCCTCCCCACATTTGAAAGTGGAGGGGATTGTCTCCCCACTTTTGCATATATCTATACTCTATACATTATTATGTATGTTTGATTGATTCCATAGCTTGCACTACATGGACATATCATGTACAATTTATGTCTCAGGTATGCACCAAATCACAAAATTTCAAGCCAAAAAATGCAAAACCCCCTCCCACATCCTCCCCTGCTCATTCGATTCGCCCCCTCGCAATGCCCCCCTCCTTTGGAGAAGCTGTTGACGCCCGTGTTTGTATACTCTTTGAATGTTAGTAATAACGGGGAAGTGGATCAGACGTGTCGGGTGTTTTATGAATGTTTGTTTGTTTGTTTTATTTCTACTTTTTCAAATCAATACAAAGAAACATCATACAAAGAAACATCATACAAAGAAACATCATACAAATATACAGGGGCCGCGGAACCGGGGGGCTGGGGGGGGGGGGGGGGGGGGGGTGGGGGGCTGCAGCCCCCCACTTTTTTGGCTTAAAACAAAGAAATACATAAGCGCAAAATAATAACTATAATAACAGCCTAAATGTGGTCAGCCCTCCTTTTTCAAAAATGTTCCGCGGCCCCTGATATATATGATAAGTAACATGCAAGTTTAACAAAATGTTTCTAATTAAAATACAAGCAAAAACAAATATATTGATTGGTGCCAATCCATCGTGAAAAATAATCTGCATAATATAAAATAGGAAATAAGGGGGAGAATGGATATCTTATGTAATGCTTAGTAAGATTTTTGTATAAAGGAAAAAGCAGGAGACCACATGTAAGCGCAAAAGCTTGATGATGACTGTGACATGTGACCTCTGCCGAGTTAGCAAATAAAGAACAACCTATGCAAGGGACGCGATTAAAAATCCATTTATCAATTGTATTATAAATTTGTGTGTTATATTCAATGATAAATAAGATATAGGTGAAATTATTCAAAGTGAACATGGCTGAATTAATTTCGAGTGAAAATAACAAAATATATTTAGTGACATGTTTCGTATTGAAAAGTGCATTTGTGCATAGTGCAAAACTTTAGCTTGGTGCATAGAACAATAAGAGACTAATACTGTGAAATTAAGTGTGTGGTGGCTTCAATTACGTGTAATAATATTAAAATGTATGAGGGACCTTTCCTCTTGACAAACAAAAATAGAACAATTCCAAGATATAACAAATCGAATTATTTAACATTTCTATGTAAGATCTAGCAAACTATACTGAGTTAACAAATATGTTTTCATATTAGCTTTAAATGAATAAAGGGAGGTCCTAATTTTAATATGGTTAGGTAGTAGGTACCTAAGTTATTCCAAATATCTGGTCCATGGTGTCTAATTGATCGTAGGGCTAAACTAAGTTTGGGATTATTAAGATGGTAATCATGAGCATGTCGAGTTAAATATGAGTGTACGCTTACATTTATAATAAATACAACTTTAGGAAAGATGCTGGAAGTGTACGTATACATAAAAATGGCAGTTTTGAGCGTATGTATGTCATAAACCTTTTAACGTTTTTAATTGACTAAATAACGGGTTAGAATTTGCAAGATAATTAGATTGTGTACAAATACGAATTGCTCTCTTCTGCAAGAGAAACGAGTTTATTTTAATTTTACTACAGTTTGCCCATTATTATCATATTACAATACGGTAAAATGAAAGTATTATAAAGAGTAAATAAAGATCCATCATTTATCAAATATTTCATTTTATACAAAATACCAATATTCCGGGATATCAAAATAGTTATATTATGAATATGTTCATTCCAAGACAAATTTGAGTCAATAATAACTCCTACAAAATTGGTTGACTGTTTTTCTACCAGGGATAAACGATCTATAAACAAATTACATTGTGGTTGGTCTTGGGAGTTAATAGTTCTAAAACGAATAAAATTAGTTTGACTTATATTTAAGGATAATTTATTACATTTAAACCATAATGAGATATTACACAAATCATGATTAGTATCAACAAGTGTATCAATATTTTTGTGTGAGTACATTATATTTGTGTCGTCGGCAAAAAGAATGTAGGTTAGAATATTTCATGATCGAATTATATCATTAACATAAATCAAAAATAGTAGTGGGCCTAAGATGGAACCTTGAGGAACTCCACATGTGAGGTTCAATTTTGAGGAACTATTAGAATAATAATAAACGTACTGTGTTCTATTTTTAAGATAGTCCTCAAACCAGGATAGAGCAAGGCCTCTGATACCATAGTGTTCTAGTTTATGAAGTATAATTGTATGATCGATGGTATCAAAGGCCTCAGATCCATAAAAAATACCTATAACATATTCCTTTTTAGCGAGAGATTCAATTATCTTATCACAAAGTTGAATTAAAGCAAAATCAGTTGAATGATTTTTTCCTAAAACCAAACTGATTAGGAATCAAAATATCGTGCTCATTCAAAAAAGAAATCAATTTATTATATACCAATTTTTCTAAAACCTTTGAAATACTTGATAATTTATAAATCGGTATAACTTTAGCAACTTTTAAAAAGTTAGGACAGGAACCAGTAGAGAGAGAAATATTAAATATATAAACCAATGAAGAAACAATAAAGTGTATTATTTGCTTAATGAGATTCATACTTAAAGGTAACGTTGAGTATTGGTAATTTCCAAAGAACCCCCCCCCCCCCCCCCCAAAAAAAAAAATTTAATTGTAACGGATTTGGTTGATTTCAATTCCATGTGAAAGATCATCGAAAAAAACATGGGAAATAATAATTCCCATTCAAATGCTCTAATTGTTGTGAAATTTGCTTTCAAAATATTTATAAAAGTGATTGACGTCCGGCCATCACTTTGTAGAGAACGCTAGTGCGAGGCGCAAGCGTTCTAGGTCCTCCGATGCGAAAGGCAACGGCGCTTGCGATACACATGAATAGGCGCGGTAACTATTACCGCGTATTACAGTCTCGTATTAGGAGGACCTAGAACGGCTCTTTTTGAATGATAACAGGGGTTTTACTTTGTCGTTTGTAATTGTGTATACTTTTCGAGCATGGTGAAGTACCGTAATCGTGCAGGTTTTGGTTACTAAAGTAAAGTTTGACCAATACTCAACGTTACCTTTAACCCATCCTGTCCTGATGACTTACTTGATTTCAATGATTGAACTATACAAACTACTTCATAAATTGTTGTGGGAGTGAAAATAATGAATCTTCAGGGGGTTCAAAAAGGTATTGAGAACAATTATTATTACCAGCATCTATCTTAGAGGCTAATGTGGGACCTATATTAACAAAATAATCATTAAACAAATTTGCAATTTCTTTCAAATTATTAATATCTTGTCCATTGACATTAATGTTTGTATTTATATGTTTTTTCTTACCAGTAGTGTGTTGACTAACTAACTAATGTGTTGACTTTATGGTGTTATGACTTATGTACTTAAGGGATAGTTGAGTATTGGTAAAACTTAACTTTAGTAACCAAAACCTGCACCATTACGGTACAAAGTAATAGTTATAACTTCACTATGCTCTAAAAAGTATACATAATTATAAACGACCAAGTAAAACCCCTGTTATCATTCAAAAAGAGCCGTTACAACTCAGGAGGGCGCTATTTAAAGAAAATCATTGGTTTTAGCCTTTTTTCATACAAAATTGTGCATTTAATGTTTGTTAAAATAATGATTCAATAGAGAACCTTTTTTAGTTAGACTGTCTACTTGTTTACGACCAAGGCGGAGCTTTGGCTATTCAGTCGAATGCATGCATTAACAAAGGGGTCTACATCAAGTGCACCGAAATTGATCAATATAGTATACCAGTGGCGATGATAAGCACCGGCTATGATATGCTGAGACGGGACTCCTCAAAAGAAGAATGGAGCCCCAGGCTTCTGAAGGAGTCACCCATGAGATGGGTGGTGCCACCATGGTTCATTCATGCTTACAGGGGCTCCCCAAAACAAGGACAGAGCCCTCGGGCTTCTGGAAGGGTCACCCATGAGATGGGTGGTGCCCCCATGGTGCATACATGCTATGAGCGGGCTCCCCCAAAAAGGACGGAGCCCCCATGCTTGTGAGGGGGTCATGTAACCAAATAGTTGCGCGGTGCCCCTAGGCTTCATTCATGCTCGGAAGGGGCTCCCAAATCGATGGACAGACGGGCAGAAAGTGCAAGATTGAATATGGATTAATCAAGCCATCCCCTTTCCCTACTTTACGTTTGTTTTTTCTTTTCATAGTACTAAGCCCACCTCCCCGTCTCTCCTTTGGCTACGCCAATGCAAAATTATATACTTTTAATTTTTATTTGAATAACCAAACCCCTCCCACATCCTTTTCCCACTTTGCTACGCAAATTCAAAATGATAATATCTTTATTTAATATAGAACCTCTATTAACCAAGCCCCCCCCCCCCCCCCCCCCCCCGTGGCTACACCAATATAAATAATAGTTTTCTCTGTATTTAATATACAGCCCTATAAAGCAAGCCCTCCCATCACATGCACAATATTTTTATTTTAAATGGTTGAAACCAATGAGTGTTTAGAGAGCGCCCTCTTGAGTTTTAATGGCTCATTTTGAATAATAACAGGCTCTTTACTTAGTCATTGGTAATATGGTATTCCTTTCGAGCATGGTGGATTTTTTAAGTTTGTAAGGGTAATGTAATGGTGCAGGTTACGGTTACTAAAATTCTTTAATTTAGTATTATCAAATTTCCTTCCAAGGTATGCACCAGATTGCATTTTACCGAGTGAAATTTGCAATAGCTCCCTACCGTGGGACACCCCCTCCCACGGGTGCGGTTCGTTAATCCGAAGGTTCGTTATTCCGAACACGCAAATGTCCTATACCTGAGTGTTCGTTAATCCGAAAATGAAATAGGGTTCGTAAATCCGAACATTTGTTTTATTCCGAAGGTTCGTTATTCCGAAGGTTCGCTATTCCTAAAATGAAATCGGGTTCGTAATTCCGAAGGTTCGCTATTCCTAAAATGAAATCGGGTTCGTTATTCCGAAGGTTCGTTATTCCGAAAATGAATAAGGGTTCGTTAATCCGAAAATGAAATGGTGTGTGTGTGCGTGTGTGTGTGTTTGTGTGTGTGTGTGTGTGCACTGGCGTAGTGGTGGGGGGGGGGGGGGGGGTGTCATGGGCCCCCCTCCCAAATCAATTTAAATCATGGCTTTTATCTAATTTGATTGGAAAAGAGAGTAAAAACTCAGATTGCACAGTTTCAATTTTAAAAATGCCAAAGCTCCCTAACGGGGGGGGGGGGGGGGGGGGACACCCCCCCCTGCCCTTAGTTGCTATTTATGATGAAATACATACAATTCAGACAAATAAAATGTGATTTTGGACTGATATCAAGCAGCAAAATCTAACTTTATGACATAATTATAATTATATCAAATTGATTTTGGTTTTATTTCATGTTTGTTTACATGAGAAAGGTATAAATATATATATCTCATTCTTATTGCACTGTTTTACAAAGAAAAATAAAATACAATTTGACTAGAATTGTAAAGCCACTCTTTGCCCCCCTCCCCTTCTCCCCACCCCCATGCAGCCACGGCAATTAGAGTAAGATTGATCCCCTTTCCCAAGTCCACACTGCTCAAAATCAAATCAACTCAATTCTTTTCTACGTCGTATTTATTTAATTTTCAGATTAACGAACCCTATTTCATTTTAGGACTAACGAACCTTCGGAATAACGAACCCGATTTCATTTTTGGATCAACAAACCTTCGGAATAACGAACCTTCGGAATAATGAACCCGATTTTATTTTCGGATCAACGAACCTTCGGAATAACGAACCTTCGGAATAACGAACCTTCGGAATAACGGACTGTAACCCCTCCCACGACCCCCCCCCCCCCCCTCAGGCCCTTCGCGCCCTCGGGCTTGGTCGCTCCGCTCCCTCGCCGTTGTGCCCCCCCCCCCCCCCCATCCGTTGACCCTCGCTAAGCCACTTCCCAGACCCTATTGAAACCATACCACTTTAAAATTCATTCCAATGGGCCTGAGTACTTGCATTGACTACCCAAAAGAACTTTAGCATTTGGAGGATGGGTCTTATTTTTTCCTAACTCAAATTTATCTAAATTCCGTCTCGTCACTTTCCTGTTTTTTGAATGTGTATTACAGCAAATCCGAGCGACCGTATGCTAAGCTGAACACAGTTCCGAAAACTACAAATACCCACCTTTTAATGGAAAACCATATTTCCTTTTTAAATTGTAACCTTAGGTTGACTATGTAATATGTTGAGATATATTGCTTCATTGTTTGCACCTTTGAAGATACCCTTCCATACCATGACATGAACGTCAGAGTTGATACTTGAATAAATACCCTCAAGAAATGTAACTACTAGGCCTCAAAGATATGATCTGTTGGAGTCTTCAGTATATTTCATGGTGGCAGCGCGGTTCTTACCTCGTCATTGTGCAATTTTGACTGTGTCTATGACCTCCGTCAATGTGTCGTTTGGAGGAGGTTCTGTGCAATGTCCGCGCAAAAGTGAAGCTCCGTGACAAGTCAAAACCAGCGGTTCGCGTAGATCGACAAATCTATCGCTTTCATGGCCTTTTTGACATTATTATTGTTATTTTCACTGTCGGCATTCTAGCGATCGACGCTATCTATACACTCTGCCTTGCGCAGTAAGAACACCGTAACTCGAGAGTAAAAGTTAGTTACGGAAAATGATTTTTTTGTTCATATAAAACACCACATTCTCACACTTTGACCGACATTTGTAGCCCTATCAATACATTTAGGGCTGCTATAGTATATTAACTCACCGATCTCGTGTGTCGCTATACATGTCATTCTATAATTACGGCGATTTGTGATATTTTCCACGATTTTCCATGACTCTTCATCGGTCTTTCGCGGTACTTTTTGTTCAAACTGCAAAAAAAAAAAATATAACGTGCATCCGTATGCGCGAACACTTTTTCAGAAACTTAGGCAGCTAGGTACGGTACAGCGCGCGCGCCGCAAAGCTGCTATACAGAACTTGAGCGCGCCAAGTTATAGCAGCTTTGCGGCGCGCGCGCTGTACCGTACCTAGCTGCCTAAGTTTCTGAAAAAGTGTTCGCGCATACGGATGCACGTTATATTTTTTTTTTTGCAGTTTGAACAAAAAGTACCGCGAAAGACCGATGAAGAGTCATGGAAAATCGTGGAAAATATCACAAATCGCCGTAATTATAGAATGACATGTATAGCGACACACGAGATCGGTGAGTTAATATACTATAGCAGCCCTAAATGTATTGATAGGGCTACAAATGTCGGTCAAAGTGTGAGAATGTGGTGTTTTATATGAACAAAAAAATCATTTTCCGTAACTAACTTTTACTCTCGAGTTACGGTGTTCTTACTGCGCAAGGCAGAGTGTATAGATAGCGTCGATCGCTAGAATGCCGACAGTGAAAATAACAATAATAATGTCAAAAAGGCCATGAAAGCGATAGATTTGTCGATCTACGGTTCGCGGTGAGTAGTTCCCCCTGAACTTGCGGCCTCGCATTATCTGTGCTCAGCCTAGATGTATTGTGGAGCTGTGTGTTGAACTGTGAACTAAAGTCAAGGTGGCTGAATCAGTAGTACCGAGGATGTCATGGGATGACGATGATCTCCCAGGGGCCATACAAATATTTAAACAGCAGTGTGAGTTGTACTTCTCAGTGAAGAATGTAAAGGAGGAGAAACAGGTTGATCATGTCCTGCTGTTCATGGGCACCCCGGGCCCTGGTCTTCGCATGTACAATTCATGGGGTTTAGCGGACAGCGAAAAAAAGAACATCACAGTCGTATGGAATCGGTTTGAGGGACAGCTTAAGCCGAAGTCGAACTTCAGAGTTGCCCGCCTATACCTACAGAGATTCCGCCAGCAAGAAAGCGAAACTGTGGACGGTTACATGTCCAGGCTGAAACTCCACGCTCAGACTTGCCAGTTTCGTGACGACAGGGAGTTTGCCGACAGGGTCGTTGAGCAGTTCATTGCCGGCACACGTCACATCGAGCTCCAGAAGCAGCTCCTAGGGCAAGATTCACTGAATATCCAGCAGTGCCTTGACTACGCACGAACTCATGAGGCTTCAATATCGCACATGCAACAACTCGCCAGTGTGTGCCCTCAGCCGTCACCAGCAGTTGACGCCATCCAGCGTACCCAGGAATGCAGAAACTGCGGGAAGAGTCATTCATTCCCATCACGAGACTATTGCCCAGCATTCAACACGATCTGCAACAACTGTGGAATGAGAAACCACTGGGCGAAGATGTGCCGTTCCCAGCAAAGCAGTCAAGCATCTCGCAGTCGACAACAGCAGCGTGATTCGAAAGGTCGAGGTCGCGGACGTCAACAGCAGAAAGGTCCTAACTCACGGGGACGTGGCCAGCAAAAGAACTCAGTTCGTGATCCACGGGCAGATACTCGCGATGTATACTACACTGACGCACACACACCTGCAGCAGATGATAGTGAGAGTTTTGAGGAGCTGACGCTGAATGCTATCTTCACATCGTTAGACGCGATATCGGACCAGAGCAAGGATGAAGCAGTTACACGCGTCCAGCTACGCCAAGACAACGAACGACGTGTCATAAACCTCGTAAAAGTTGACACCGGCTCGCAAGCGAACACGATACCTCTACGCGTATATCGCCGCATGTTCCCCTCGAGTCTCGATGCAGATGGCTTCCCTCGTGCAGGTCACCTGAAGGATACAAAATGCGTTCTGTCCGTATACAATGAGACGGTCATCAAAAGCTACGGTACCGTCACCTTGCATTGCAGACATGGCGACACAGACTGGATTGATGTTGAGTTCCACATTTGCGACACTAGCAGACCGGCCATTCTTGGATTACAAACATCACAAAAGTTAGTAGTCCTCACCTACTGCATTGATTCGAACAAATCTCCAGGCGACCCAATCTACTCTGTGGCTGACCTGCAGTCACGGTATCCGGAGCAGTTCGACGCTATCGGGAACTTTACAGGAGCGTACCATATCGTACTCCATGAGGGTGCGCAACCAGTAGTACATGCTCCCCGGAAGTGCTCGATACACATACGCGACGAGCTGAAAGCGGCACTCGTGGACATGGAAGAGCAAGGTGTTATTCGTCGAGTCACTGAGCCCACTGACTGGGTCAGTAGTATTGCTGTTTCACGCAAGGCAAACGGTCAGCTGCGCATCTGCTTGGACCCCAAGGACCTGAACAGTTACCAGAAATTGTCCGCCTAATTTGTTTTCATTATATAAATGATTTTGAGGAGAAACTAATGGCAGGATAAGAGTGTATAGGTGTTCTGGATGGAAGAGGAAAAATGGGATTATTTCTGAATCCCCTTGCCTAAAGATTTTACATTTGCTATTTTAAAGTAAACACATGAAACAATAGGTTTCCAAAGTAAACGGGTTAAACAGACATAAACTTTTGAGGAATTACCCAGTATCGCTGGAAAATAGTGCTCCCCAGGTAGGGAGTGGAGTTTGAGCACACAATGTGTGCAGGCGGGCATTGTATCCTTCAATCAGGGTAATACTAGTGTAAAGTGCTCAGAGATGATATTGTATCGTATTATGCACTTTATAAAATCAAACCTATTATTATTAGTATTATTATTATTATTATTTCCTAACACAGGAGCCTGCCTATACAGTTGCGTGGTTGGTCAGCCAGTCTGACGCTGGACAGTACAAGTGCATCGGATCTCGATACAGCAGAAGCCCTAGATGCCAATCTTATTGTCCGATCATGTAAGTTTATGATTTATATTCTATAATTATGATTGATTATTAATTAATTTTATGAATGAAATCAGATGAAATGTATGGGATCCTGCAATCTTAACACTGCATATGCCTATACCACTCTTGTTGTGAAATCATGTCAGTTTAGGATTATACCCGGAGGGTGTTTTACAAAGACTTTCAAGTTGAATTTAAGTTAGACTTTAAATTATGGTAGGCCATTTGTACCCACCTGGAATAAAAACAAATTCATTAGCAAAAGTGACAATATTTCAGACTTTTAAGAATCTTACATCAAGAACATGAAAATCTGATAATTCACCCCTAGGCAATTGCCCATAATTTCATAACCGATTATTGTTTCAAGATGTCATTTTACCACAATATTGGCACAGTTATGTTCGATATGTGCAAAAATCAGAGATATCCATTACTTTATGGCTGAATGAGAACTGATTAAAGACAAAATGGCCCAATTCAAAAGTCACAAGGTATTGCGCGTGCCTGTACATTGTTGTGAATCCGCACATGTGGCGGAATGCATTTATCATGGTTTATGAAACAATGCTGTTTGATATTCCATTCATTTTGATTTTTTGATAGCACATACAGCTTGTCCCAGAAAAAATTACAACGGCACTTTCCGCAACGATAACTTTAAAGATAGAAGATCAATCAGAATGATATTTCAGGGTATGAAACTATAACCTATTACCTAGGTCTTGCAGAAAACCCTATTCAATTTGCTTCAGTGTTCATGGAGAATTAGGATCTTTTGTCAATCATGTCGGATGTCCCTTCCCTCCAGATTTTGTAAGGAGACGTGTTGTCCATTGACAATTTTCTGCAACGATAACTTTAAAAATAATAAATCAATCAGAATAATATTTCAGTGTATAAAACTATAACTTATTACCTACATCTTGCAGAAAATCCTATTCGATTTGCTTCAGTGGTCATGCAGAATGAGGATCTTTTGTCAATCATGTCATGTGTCCATTTTCGTTATGTTCACGCATTATGAACGAAAATGGACTTGTTCACGCGTTATGAACGAAAATGGACACATGACATGATTGACAAAAGATCCTCATTCTCCATGACCACTGAAGCAAATCGAATTGGGTTTTCTGCAAGATGTACGTACGGTAATAAGTTATAGTTTCATACCCTGAAATATCATTATGATTGATCTAATACCTTTATTGTGCATGATAGATCTATTAGAGCATTGTACTCACTAAATAAATATGATAAGTTTGTAAGGTCTTGTGTATTTTCATGCTCATAATGGCTTAATCAACTTTTTCTTAACTTACATTAGAAATAACACAGGAAAATATAACCAATATAAATTCGCTATATTAAGCCACTTTTACCACAGTCAAAGCAAAATAAATAACCTTTCCAGTAATTTTGATGTGTCTTTAATCATATACAACCAAAAAATGTAAGATAAAGACACTTTGAAATTTTGGGGTCATGTCCACCTAATCATGGAATTGCCCATAAAGTAAACACATGAAACAATAGGTTTCCAAAGTAAACGGGTTAAACAGACATAAACTTTTAAGGAATTACCCAGTATCGCTGGAAAATAGTGCTCCCCAGGTAGGGAGTGGAGTTTGAGCACACAATGTGTGCAGGCAGGCATTGTATCCTTCAATCAGGGTAATACTAGTGTAAAGTGCTTAGAGATGATATTGTATCGTATTATGCACTTTATAAAATCAAACCTATTATTATTAGTATTAATATTATTATTATTTCCTAACACAGGAGCCTGCCTATACAGTTGCGTGGTTGGTCAGCCAGTCTGACGCTGGACAGTACAAGTGCATCGGATCTCGATACAGCAGAAGCCCTAGATGCCAATCTTATTGTCCGATCATGTAAGTTTATGATTTATATTCTATAATTATGATTGATTATTAATTAATTTTATGAATGAAATCAGATGAAATGTATGGGATCCTGCAATCTTAACACTGCATATGCCTATACCACTCTTGTTGTGAAATCATGTCAGTTTAGGATTATACGCGGAGGGTGTTTTACAAAGACTTTCAAGTTGAATTTAAGTTAGACTTTAAATTATGGTAGGCCATTTGTACCCACCTGGAATAAAAACAAATTCATTAGCAAAAGTGACAATATTTCAGACTTTTAAGAATCTTACATCAAGAACATGAAAATCTGATACTTCACCCCTAGGCAATTGCCCATAATTTCATAACCGATTATTGTTTCAAGATGTCATTTTACCACAATATTGGCACAGTTATGTTCGATATGTGCGAAAATCAGAGATATCCATTACTTTATGGCTGAATGAGCACTGATTAAAGACAAAATGGCCCAATTCAAAAGTCACAAGGTATTGCGCGTGCCTGTATGAAACAATGCTGTTTGATATTCCATTCATTTTGATTTTTTGATAGCACATACAGCTTGTCCCAGAAAAAATTACAACGGCACTTTCCGCAACGATAACTTTAAAGATAGAAGATCAATCAGAATGATATTTCAGGGTATGAAACTATAACCTATTACCTAGGTCTTGCAGAAAACCCTATTCAATTTGCTTCAGTGTTCATGGAGAATTAGGATCTTTTGTCAATCATGTCAGATGTCCCTTCCCTCCAGATTTTGTAAGGAGACGTGTTGTCCATTGACAATTTTCTGCAACGATAACTTTAAAAATAATAAATCAATCAGAATAATATTTCAGTGTATAAAACTATAACTTATTACCTACATCTTGCAGAAAATCCTATTCGATTTGCTTCAGTGGTCATGCAGAATGAGGATCTTTTGTCAATCATGTCATGTGTCCATTTTCGTTATGTTCACGCATTATGAACGAAAATGGACTTGTTCACGCGTTATAAACAAAAATGGACACATGACATGATTGACAAAAGATCCTCATTCTCCATGACCACTGAAGCAAATCGAATTGGGTTTTCTGCAAGATGTACGTACGGTAATAAGTTATAGTTTCATACCCTGAAATATCATTATGATTTTTCCAATACCTTTAAAGTTATCGTTGCGGAAAGTGCCGTTGTAATTTTTTCTTGGACAAGCTGTATGGTAAAATGCATTAATTGCAATTGTAAAACAGTGCATTTCTTTAATTTCCAACTCTCAATAATTTGTAATGATGATAATACTTTTGCGAATTTTGAAATATGACTATTTTTTCTGTAATGTGTGCTCACTCAACAATGGATTAATGGTTACCTCTTATTTTTACACTGTTTTCGTAACTACCATATGGATATGACGAAATCTTGAAACGATTCTTGGTTATGAAATTATGGGCAATTGCTTAGGGGTGAAGTTACTTTTTGTGTTCGGTTTAGAAAGAATTGATGATTTTTAATCCAAAGAACTGAATTCAAAGATTTAGGGATCAAATTTAGAAAATACTGCTAAATTGTTGGGTTAAGACGTCAAAGCTTAGCCATGTGGCTCATATCCGCAAATTATTATGAGGTACTTAGTCATGTGGTCAAACATCAACTTACTATATAATGGAAGTCTTTTGCAAAAAACTATAGTTTTCCATTCACTGATAGTCTTTTCATGTAATTCCCCATTCATAGTGGTTATGTGATTGAGGTGTGTGTAGTACCTCTAAATATATGGGGCTCAAAATAACACTTTGCAATGTCGACGTTCTACCGTTTGATGTGTGGTAATAAGGGCATACCTACACGGTCAAAGAGGGCGCTAATATGCCAGTTCTGGCCAGTTTGCGTAGGTTAAGAGAAATTTGATGCATTTTCAATACATCATGTTTGTGAGTTTCATGTACTGCACACTCACATTTAGCATAATCATTGCAAAGCCAAATGAGATATCATATTAAAGATAAATTAACAAGCTTTCCGATAGTGCAACACGGAATGATGATAGAGTTGATGATTAATACAACAATATCTTACCGGAATCTTGAAACAAGAAACCACGTTCTTAAATTCATAGCATTAATAGGTAATAATAGTTAAACTCATAAATATTCATATTATTATTATTATTATTAATTAATTATTAATATCTATTATAGAGCTGAGTCAAATCGAATGGCTATTCGATATCCGACCGTGAAGGTCGGATACCGAATACAAATTTTCGGATACGAATATCCGAAAAAAAAAAAAAAAAAAAAAAAAAAAAAAAAAAAAAAAAAAAATCGTTTTTTTTTTTTTTTTTTTTTCCGTTTAATTTTGTAATCCCTATTCGATAGATTCGATCAAAAAATGGCACATTGAACCCTGCTTATCTATTGATAAAGTTAAAAGTTAAGGTATTTTACATAAATTCACAAATAAACAAAACAAATAATAAACCAAAACTAAGAGGATTAATATACAAGTCGTATAGTGAGTGCCAAATTTAGAAGAATCTATGATGAGATATCAAAGTATTTCATCAGCAGTTTGTACACTAAACATCACACTATACTGCCGATTCTAATTGAAAAAACGGACAGAATATCTATTTAAAAAAATTATGAAAAAAAAAAAATAAATAAAAAAAAATATATAAAAAAAAATAAAAATAAAAAAAATAATAAAATAAATATCGATTTTTTTTTTTTTTTTCTTTTTTTTTTTTTTTTTTCTTTTTTTTTCTTCCGAATATTCGATATCCGACCGTTTTTACACGACTCATATTCGAAATGCAAAATATCCGGTTTGACTCGGCTCTAATCTATTATATAATTGCAAATAATAGTCATAAATGTTTCAATATCTTTGCTTAAACAATGTTTCTCCTTTTGCTCCCATCTTTTCCATTGCAGACCTTTTCCCCTCGGTGCATTGCTAGGCGCCATGGGGTACCCTCCAGCCCCTCGGAAGCGTTGCTAGTGCCCCCTGGGGTCGACTGTCCCGCTCTCGGCGTCTGTTTTTCCCCCTCGGAAGCGTTGCTAGTGCCCCCTGGGGTCGACTGTCCTCTCTGCGACCGTTTTTCCCCCTCGGAAGCGTTGCTAGTGCCCCCTGGGGTCGACTGTCCCGCTCTCGGCGTCTGTTTTCCCCCTCGGAAGCGTTGCTAGTGCCCCCTGGGGTCGACTGTCCTGCTCTCTGCGACCGTTTTTCCCCCTCGGAAGCGTTGCTAGTGCCCCCTGGGGTCGACTGTCCTGCTCTCTGCGACCGTTTTTCCCCCTCGGAAGCTTTGCTAGTGCACTAGCAACGCTTCCGAGGACTGTCCTGCTCTCTGCGACCGTTTTTCCCCCTCGGAAGCGTTGCTAGTGCACTAGCAACGCTTCCGAGGACTGTCCTGCTCTCTGCGACCGTTTTTCCCCCTCGGAAGCTTTGCTAGTGCACTAGCAACGCTTCCGAGGACTGTCCTGCTCTCTGCGACCGTTTTTCCCCCTCGGAAGCTTTGCTAGTGCACTAGCAACGCTTCCGAGGACTGTCCTGCTCTCTGCGACCGTTTTTCCCCCTCGGAAGCGTTGCTAGTGCCCCCTGGGGTCGACTGTCCTGCTCTCTGCGACCGTTTTTCCCCCTCGGAAGCGTTGCTAGTGCCCCCTGGGGTCGACTGTCCTGCTCTCTGCGACCGTTTTTCCCCCTCGGAAGCGTTGCTAGTGCCCCCTGGGGTCGACTGTCCGGCTCTCGGCGTCTGTTTTTCCCCCTCGGAAGCGTTGCTAGTGCCCCCTGGGGTCGACTGTCCTGCTCTCGGCGACCGTTTTTCCCCCTCGGAAGCGTTGCTAGTGCCCCCTGGGGTCGACTGTCCTGCTCTCTGCGACTGTTTTTCCCCCTCGGAAGCGTTGCTAGTGCCCCCTGGGGTTGACTGTCCTGCTCTCTGCGACTGTTTTTCCCCCTCGGAAGCGTTGCTAGTGCCCCCTGGGGTTGACTGTCCTGCTCTCTGCGACTGTTTTTCCCCCTCGGAAGCGTTGCTAGTGCCCCCTGGGGTCGACTGTCCTGCTCTCTGCGACTGTTTTTCCCCCTCGGAAGCGTTGCTAGTGCCCCCTGGGGTAGACTGTCCTGCTCTCTGCGACTGTTTTTCCCCCTCGGAAGCGTTGCTAGTGCCCCCTGGGGTCGACTGTCCTGCTCTTTGCGACTGTTTTTCCCCCTCGGAAGCGTTGCTAGTGCCCCCTGGGGTCGACTGTCCGGCTCTCGGCGTCTGTTTTTCCCCCTCGGAAGCGTTGCTAGTGCCCCCTGGGGTCGACTGTCCTGCTCTCTGCGACTGTTTTTCCCCCTCGGAAGCGTTGCTAGTGCCCCCTGGGGTCGACTGTCCGGCTCTCGGCGTCTGTTTTTCCCCCTCGGAAGCGTTGCTAGTGCCCCCTGGGGTCGACTGTCCTGCTCTCTGCGACTGTTTTTCCCCCTCGGAAGCGTTGCTAGTGCCCCCTGGGGTCGACTGTCCTGCCTTCTGCGACTGTTTTTCCCCCTCGGAAGCGTTGCTAGTGCCCCCTGGGGTCGAATGTCCTGCCTTCTGCGACTGTTTTTCCCCCTCGGAAGCGTTGCTAGTGCCCCCTGGGGTCGAATGTCCTGCCTTCTGCGACTGTTTTTCCCCCTCGGAAGCGTTGCTAGTGCCCCCTGGGGTCGACTGTCCTGCTCTCCGCGACCGTTTTCCCCCCTCGGAAGCGTTGCTAGTGCCCCCTGGGGTCGACTGTCCTGCTCTTTGCGACTGTTTTTTCCCCTCGGAAGCGTTGCTAGTGCACTAGCAACGCTTCCGAGGACTGTCCTGCTCTCTGCGACTGTTTTTCCCCTTGGTGCATTGCTAGGCACAGTGGCGGATCTACGGGGGGGGGGGGGGGGGGTGTTAAACCCCCCTTGGACTTCCAAGTGAAAATGTATCGGTGAAAAAAGTGACAAAAATATTACTTATGGGGTTCAAAATAGGCAAAAAGAATCGGGTGAAAATGTATAAGTGAAAAAATTACTTACTGTGGTTTAAAATATCCAAAATAATTTGCCGCTTCGTGGCTCGTGGACGAAAGTTTTAAAAAAAGTGAACAAAATATCACTTACAGGCGTTCAAAATAGCAAACAAAATTCAATGCTTCACCGCTATTGGACGAAGGTCCGCATTGTCATGGGTCAAACCTCCCCTTAGCAAAAAGCGAGATCCGCCCCTGAGGCACCATGGGGGTGCGCACTGTCCCGCTCTCCGCGACTGTTTTTCCCCCTCGGAAGCGTTGCTAGTGCCCCCTGGGGTCGACTGTCCCGCTCTACCAAAACTGAACTACCCCTTTAATGTATGTGAGTATGTGTGTGTGCGTTTGTACGTATGTGTGGGTATACATTTTGTGTATGTGCTTGTGTGTTTGTTTATGTGTGTGTTTGTGTGTGTGCGTGTGTGTGTGTGTACGTATGTGTGGGTATATATTTTGTGTATGTGCTTGTGTGTGCTGGTGTGTGTGTGTGTATTTTCATTTGGAGGAATACCTTGAAAAGGTGTGTGTGTAATGTATGTGCGTTGTCATGGTGATGTTCTGTATGTTACGACATACATGTATGTGTGTTTTGTGTGCGTTTGTGTGTGTATGCGTATGTGTTTATGTGTGTGTGTGTGTGTGTTTGTTTGTGTGTGCGTGTGCACATTTAACAACCCAAACTGCACAAGTCAAACTGCACATTTAGCAAGCACGGTGCACAAGTCAAACTGCACATTTCGCAAGCACGGTGCACAGGTAAACTAACAGGGGGCCAATGAAGGAGCGTTCCCGTCGCGGCTCCTGTCAGGTGAAAACCTGCGGATCCTTCAATCACTGCACAGACTAACACACGGGCACACATCACACTATTCAGTCTCATAGAAAGCTTTTGAGCAGCTCTGGGGAACAGCCCCTTGAGACTCTACAGAAGCCTGGGCATCCCATGGCTTTCATGGAGCTATTCATAATCTATGAAAGGGGTCTCTATATTCATGATATTCATGATGTGTTTGTACTTGTGTGTGTGTGTGTGTGTGTTGTGTGTTGTGTGTTTTGTGTGTGTGTGTGTACGTATGTGGGTATCTGCTTGTGTGTGCTGGTGTGTGTGTGTATTTTCATTTGGAGGAATACCTTGAAAAGGTGTGTGTGTGTGTGTAATTTATGTGCGTTGTCATGGTGATGTTCTGTATGTTACGACATATGTGTATGTATGTGTGTTTGTGTATGTTTGTTGTTTTGTGTGCGTGTGTGTGTGTGTGTGTGTGTGGTGTATGTATAAACATGATTCTCTACGTGATTGTGTGATTTTCAGTGTGTTATGGCTAGTATTTCTGTATATTAGTATGTGTTTATGTGTGTGTGTGTGTGTCTGTATTTACATTTGATGACACACGCGGTACCCCGGGGTACCGTTGTACCCCGGGGTACTGCGTTGTGTAGCGCCATCTTGTGTCCACTCGAAGCACAACCGTATTGCGTTGTGTATGCAGTGCAGCGCGCGATCGTATGAACGCTATACCCTGGTACAGCCCTAAAAAATAAATAAATAATTAAACAAAATGGCGGATATTCGTTTGGTACCCCAGGGTACCATTTATGTCATCATTTGGAGGAATATTATGAAAAAGTGTGTGCGTGTGTGTTTTGAAGATGTATATATATGTGTAATGTACGTGCATGGTCATGGTGATGTTCTGTATGCTGGACAAATGTGTATGTCACGTCATATGTGTATGTAAATGTGCGTGTGTATGTGTGTGTGTGTGTACACACCTACACCACAGAGTCGGGACTACTGCATGAAAACACACCATAATATCGGGGACATTTTAAAAGTCGGGACCGAAATCCCGGTCCCCACATTTTTTACCTAGGGTTAGGGGTGCAAAGTGATCTATAGATGGCGCTATTCATTATTAGCTATTAATACTAAAGTGCCGGAAATTATGTGTGTTTTCTTTTTTGTGTGTTTTGACGGCACCCTATTGAGAAAGACGCATTCATAGTTTGGAATTTTCCGGTGCCCTTGGTGGAATAACGCCATCTGTGGCGGTAAATGGCCATGCATGGAGCGTGATCATGGACGGCACTGATATTGGTGATGGATGGTCATGATAAATGAGGATGATGATGGTGATGGACGATAAGTGATGGTGATGAAGGAAGGTGTACCACAGGTTCATAATTGGACCCGGGACTACTGATAGAATATGCACGTGAAAGGTGGTCCTCGGATTGTAGACCAGGTGTGTATGTGTGTGTGTGTTTGTGTGTGAATGTATGTTCATATACATGCGCGCCTATGTGTGGGTACATATTTTGGGTATGTGCTTGTGTGTGAGTGTGTGCTGGTGTGTGTGTATTTTCATTGGGAGGAATACCTTGAAAAAGGTGTGTGTGTGTGTGTGTAATGTATGTGCGTTGTCATGGTGATGTTCTGTATGTTACGACATATGTGTATGTATGTGTGTTTGTGTATGTTTGTTGTTTTGTGTGCGTGTGTGTTTGTGTGTGTGTGTGTGTGTGTGTGTGTGTGTGTGTGTGTGTGTGATGTCTGATTGGCGTAGCAAGGGGGGGCTGCTTAATACATGCTCTAGTTAAACAACAAATTTGAGGGATTTTGTGGCTTGTTTTGCTATGTTGTACAATAGTCGCACGATATAGTTGTACAAATACAAGGGTGTCGTACAACAACAGATCTGTCGTCACTATCACGTGCCCACTCCTCCCGAAAAGTTTGCCCAAACAATAGAAAACATAAGGGGAAAGAGGTAAATGGTTATAAGTTCATGAATAGCGACCCTTTTCCTATAGCATGAATATAGAGACCCCTTTAATAGATTATGAATAGCTCCATGAAAGCCATGGACACACACACACACGCACACGCACACGCACGCACGCACGCACGCATGCCATGGCTTTCATGGAGCTATTCATAATCTATGAAAGGGGTCTCTATATTCATGCTATAGGAAAAGGGTCGCTATTCATAAACTTATAACCATTTACCTCTTTCCCCTTATGTTTTCTATTGTTTGGGCAAACTTTTCGGGAGGAGTGGGCACGTGATAGTGACGACAGATCTGTTGTTGTACGACACCCTTGTATTTGTACAACTATATCGTGCGACTATTGTACAACATAGCAAAACAAGCCACAAAATCCCTCAAATTTGTTGTGTTTAACTAGAGCATGTATTAAGAAGCCCCCCCCCCTTTTTACGCCAATCAGACATTTAAAATTTTTTATTGAGCAATTATATTACACACGCATTATATTACACACGCAATTATATTTTTTCTCTTTATTTAATATAGAGCCTAATTAAGCTAGCACCCCCCCCCCCCCCCCACTCCCCATCCTCTATCCTCCACGTGGCTAATCCATCTGAACATATAGTCTTGTGCGCGTGTGTGTGTATGTGTGTGTGTGTATGTGCGTGTGCGCGCGCGCGCGTGCGTGCGTATGTGTGGGTACATATATTGGGTATGTGCTTGTGTGTGAGTGTGTGCTGGTGTGTGTGTGTATTTTCATTTGGAGGAATACCTTGAAAAGGTGTGTGTGTGTGTGTAATGTATGTGCGTTGTCATGGTGATGTTCTGTATGTTACGACATATGTGTATGTATGTGTGTTTGTGTATGTTTGTTGTTTTGTGTGCGTGTGTGTGTGTGTGTGTGTGGTGTATGTATAAACATGATTCTCTACGTGATTGTGTGATTTTCAGTGTGTTATGGCTAGTATTTCTGTATATTAGTATGTGTTTATGTGTGTGTGTGTGTGTGTCTGTATTTACATTTGATGACACGCGGTACCCCGGGGTACCGTTGTACCCCGGGGTACTGCGTTGTGTAGCGCCATCTTGTGTCCACTCGAAGCACAACCGTATTGCGTTGTGTATGCAGCGCAGCGCGCGATCGTATGAACGCTATACCCTGGTACAGCCCTAAAAAATAAATAAATAATTAAACAAAATGGCGGATATTCGTTTGGTACCCCAGGGTACCATTTATGTCATCATTTGGAGGAATATTATGAAAAAGTGTGTGCGTGTGTGTTTTGAAGATGTATATATATGTGTAATGTACGTGCATGGTCATGGTGATGTTCTGTATGCTGGACAAATGTGTATGTCACGTCATATGTGTATGTAAATGTGCGTGTGTATGTGTGTGTATGTGTGTGTGTTTGTGTGTGAATGTATGTTCATATACATGCGCGCGTATATGTGGGTACATATTTTGGGTATGTGCTTGTGTGTGAGTGTGTATGTATGTGTGTTTGTGTATGTTTGTTGTTTTGTGTGCGTGTATGCTCTAGTAAACAACAAATTTGAGGGATTTTGTGGCTTGTTTTGCTATGTTGTACAATAGTCGCACGATATAGTTGTACAAATACAAGGGTGTCGTACAACAACAGATCTGTCGTCACTATCACGTGCCCACTCCTCCCGAAAAGTTTGCCCAAACAATAGAAAACATAAGGGGAAAGAGGTAAATGGTTATAAGTTCATGAATAGCGACCCTTTTCCTATAGCATGAATATAGAGACCCCTTTAATAGATTATGAATAGTTCCATGAAAGCCATGGACACACACACACACGCACACGCACACGCACGCACGCACGCACGCACGCATGCCATGGCTTTCATGGAGCTATTCATAATCTATGAAAGGGGTCTCTATATTCATGCTATAGGAAAAGGGTCGCTATTCATAAACTTATAACCATTTACCTCTTTCCCCTTATGTTTTCTATTGTTTGGGCAAACTTTTCGGGAGGAGTGGGCACGTGATAGTGACGACAGATCTGTTGTTGTACGACACCCTTGTATTTGTACAACTATATCGTGCGACTATTGTACAACATAGCAAAACAAGCCACAAAATCCCTCAAATTTGTTGTGTTTAACTAGAGCATGTATTAAGAAGCCCCCCCCCCCCCTTTTTACGCCAATCAGACATTTTACATTTTTTATTGAGCAATTATATTACACACGCATTATATTACACACGCAATTATATTTTTCCTCTTTATTTAATATAGAGCCTAATTAAGCTAGCACCCCCCCCCCCCACTCCCCATCCTCTATCCTCCACGTGGCTAATCCATCTGAACATATAGTCTTGTGCGCGTGTGTGTGTGCGTGTGCGTGTGCGCGCGCGCGCGTGCGTGCGTATGTGTGGGTACATATATTGGGTATGTGCTTGTGTGTGAGTGTGTGCTGGTGTGTGTGTGTATTTTCATTTGGAGGAATACCTTGAAAAGGTGTGTGTGTGTGTGTAATGTATGTGCGTTGTCATGGTGATGTTCTGTATGTTACGACATATGTGTATGTATGTGTGTTTGTGTATGTTTGTTGTTTTGTGTGCGTGTGTGTGGTGTATGTATAAACATGATTCTCTACGTGATTGTGTGATTTTCAGTGTGTTATGGCTAGTATTTCTGTATATTAGTATGTGTTTATGTGTGTGTGTGTGTGTCTGTATTTACATTTGATGACACACGCGGTACCCCGGGGTACTGCGTTGTGTAGCGCCATCTTGTGTCCACTCGAAGCACAACCGTATTGCATTGTGTATGCAGTGCAGCGCGCGATCGTATGAACGCTATACCCTGGTACAGCCCTAAAAAATAAATAATTAAACAAAATGGCGGATATTCGTTTGGTACCCCAGGGTACCATTTATGTCATCATTTGGAGGAATATTATGAAAAAGTGTGTGCGTGTGTGTTTTGAAGATGTATATATATGTGTAATGTACGTGCATGGTCATGGTGATGTTCTGTATGCTGGACAAATGTGTATGTCACGTCATATGTGTATGTAAATGTGCGTGTGTATGTGTGTGTATGTGTGTGTGTTTGTGTGTGAATGTATGTTCATATACATGCGCGCGTATGTGTGGGTACATATTTTGGGTATGTGCTTGTGTGTGAGTGTGTGCTGGTGTGTGTGTGTATTTTCATTGGGAGGAATACCTTGAAAAAGGTGTGTGTGTGTAATGTATGTGCGTTGTCATGGTGATGTTCTGTATGTTACGACATATGTGTATGTATGTGTGTTTGTGTATGTTTGTTGTTTTGTGTGCGTGTGTGTTTGTGTGTGTGTGTGTGTGTGTGTGATGTCTGATTGGCGTAGCAAGGGGGGGCTGCTTAATACATGCTCTAGTTAAACAACAAATTTGAGGGATTTTGTGGCTTGTTTTGCTATGTTGTACAATAGTCGCACGATATAGTTGTACAAATACAAGGGTGTCGTACAACAACAGATCTGTCGTCACTATCACGTGCCCACTCCTCCCGAAAAGTTTGCCCAAACAATAGAAAATATAAGGGGAAAGAGGTAAATGGTTATAAGTTCATGAATAGCGACCCTTTTCCTATAGCATGAATATAGAGACCCCTTTCATAGATTATGAATAGCTCCATGAAAGCCATGGACACACACACACACGCACACGCACACGCACGCACGCACGCACGCATGCCATGGCTTTCATGGAGCTATTCATAATCTATGAAAGGGGTCTCTATATTCATGCTATAGGAAAAGGGTCGCTATTCATAAACTTATAACCATTTACCTCTTTCCCCTTATGTTTTCTATTGTTTGGGCAAACTTTTCGGGAGGAGTGGGCACGTGATAGTGACGACAGATCTGTTGTTGTACGACACCCTTGTATTTGTACAACTATATCGTGCGACTATTGTACAACATAGCAAAACAAGCCACAAAATCCCTCAAATTTGTTGTGTTTAACTAGAGCATGTATTAAGAAGCCCCCCCCCCCCTTTCTACGCCAATCAGACATTTTAAATTTTTTATTGAGCAATTATATTACACACGCATTATATTACACACACAATTATATTTTTCCTCTTTATTTAATATAGAGCCTAATTAAGCTAGCACCCCCCCCCCCCCCCCACTCCCCATCCTCTATCCTCCACGTGGCTAATCCATCTGAACATATAGTCTTGTGCGCGTGTGTGTGTGTGTGTGTGTGTGTGTGTGCGTGTGCGCGTGCGCGCGCGCGCGTGCGTGCGTATGTGTGGGTACATATATTGGGTATGTGCTTGTGTGTGAGTGTGTGCTGGTGTGTGTGTGTATTTTCATTTGGAGGAATACCTTGAAAAGGTGTGTGTGTGTGTGTAATGTATGTGCGTTGTCATGGTGATGTTCTGTATGTTACGACATATGTGTATGTATGTGTGTTTGTGTATGTTTGTTGTTTTGTGTGCGTGTGTGTGTGTGTGTATGTGTGTGTGTTTGTGTGTGAATGTATGTTCATATACATGCGCGCCTATGTGTGGGTACATATTTTGGGTATGTGCTTGTGTGTGAGTGTGTGCTGGTGTGTGTGTGTATTTTCATTTGGAGGAATACCTTGAAAAAGGTGTGTGTGTGTAATGTATGTGCGTTGTCATGGTGATGTTCTGTATGTTACGACATACATGTATGTGTGTTTTGTGTGCGATTGTGTGTGTATGCGTATGTGTTTATGTGTGTGTGTGTGTGTGTTTGTTTGTGTGTGCGTGTGCACATTTAACAACCCAAACTGCACAAGTCAAACTGCACATTTAGCAAGCACGGTGCACAAGTCAAACTGCACATTTCGCAAGCACGGTGCACAGGTAAACTAACCGGGGGCCAATGAAGGAGCGTTCCCGTCGCGGCTCCTGTCAGGTGAAAACCTGCGGATCCTTCAATCACTGCACAGACTAACACACGGGCACACATCACACTATTCAGTCTCATAGAAAGCTTTTGAGCAGCTCTGGGGAACAGCCCCTTGAGACTCTACAGAAGCCTGGGCATCCCATGGCTTTCATGGAGCTATTCATAATCTATGAAAGGGGTCTCTATATTCATGATATTCATGATGTGTTTGTACTTGTGTGTGTGTGTGTGTGTTGTGTGTTGTGTGTGTGTGTGTACGTATGTGTGGGTATCTGCTTGTGTGTGAGTGTGTGCTGGTGCGTGTGTATGTGTGTGTGTGTTGTGTGTTGTGTGTTGTGTGTGTGTGTGTGTACATATATTGGGTATGTGCTTGTGTGTGAGTGTGTGCTGGTGTGTGTGTGTATTTTCATTTGGAGGAATACCTTGAAAAGGTGTGTGTGTGTGTGTGTAATGTATGTGCGTTGTCATGGTGATGTTCTGTATGTTACGACATATGTGTATGTATGTGTGTTTGTGTATGTTTGTTGTTTTGTGTGCGTGTGTGTGTGTGGTGTATGTATAAACATGATTCTCTACGTGATTGTGTGATTTTCAGTGTGTTATGGCTAGTATTTCTGTATATTAGTATGTGTTTATGTGTGTGTGTGTGTGTCTGTATTTACATTTGATGACACACGCGGTACCCCGGGGTACCGTTGTACCCCGGGGTACTGCATTGTGTAGGGCCATCTTGTGTCCACTCGAAGCACAACCGTATTGCGTTGTGTATGCAGTGCAGCGCGCGATCGTATGAACGCTATACCCTGGTACAGCCCTAAAAAATAAATAAATAATTAAACGAAATGGCGGATATTCGTTTGGTACCCCAGGGTACCATTTATGTCATCATTTGGAGGAATATTATGAAAAAGTGTGTGCGTGTGTGTTTTGAAGATGTATATATATGTGTAATGTACGTGCATGGTCATGGTGATGTTCTGTATGCTGGACAAATGTGTATGTCACGTCATATGTGTATGTAAATGTGCGTGTGTATGTGTGTGTGTTTGTGTGTGAATGTATGTTCATATACATGCGCGCGTATGTGTGGGTACATATTTTGGGTATGTGCTTGGGTGTGAGTGTGTGCTGGTGTGTGTGTATTTTCATTGGGAGGAATACCTTGAAAAAGGTGTGTGTGTGTAATGTATGTGCGTTGTCATGGTGATGTTCTGTATGTTACGACATATGTGTATGTATGTGTGTTTGTGTATGTTTGTTGTTTTGTGTGCGTGTGTGTTTGTGTGTGTGTGTGTGTGTGTGTGTGATGTCTGATTGGCGTAGCAAGGGGGGGCTGCTTAATACATGCTCTAGTTAAACAACAAATTTGAGGGATTTTGTGGCTTGTTTTGCTATGTTGTACAATAGTCGCACGATATAGTTGTACAAATACAAGGGTGTCGTACAACAACAGATCTGTCGTCACTATCACGTGCCCACTCCTCCCGAAAAGTTTGCCCAAACAATAGAAAACATAAGGGGAAAGAGGTAAATGGTTATAAGTTCATGAATAGCGACCCTTTTCCTATAGCATGAATATAGAGACCCCTTTCATAGATTATGAATAGCTCCATGAAAGCCATGGACACACACACACACGCACGCACACACGCACGCACGCACGCACGCATGCCATGGCTTTCATGGAGCTATTCATAATCTATGAAAGGGGTCTCTATATTCATGCTATAGGAAAAGGGTCGCTATTCATAAACTTATAACCATTTACCTCTTTCCCCTTATGTTTTCTATTGTTTGGGCAAACTTTTCGGGAGGAGTGGGCACGTGATAGTGACGACAGATCTGTTGTTGTACGACACCCTTGTATTTGTACAACTATATCGTGCGACTATTGTACAACATAGCAAAACAAGCCACAAAATCCCTCAAATTTGTTGTGTTTAACTAGAGCATGTATTAAGAAGCCCCCCCCCCCCCCCTTTCTACGCCAATCAGACATTTTACATTTTTTATTGAGCAATTATATTACACACGCATTATATTACACACGCAATTATATTTTTCCTCTTTATTTAATATAGAGCCTAATTAAGCTAGCACCCCCCCCCCCCCCCCACTCCCCATCCTCTATCCTCCACGTGGCTACTCCATCTCTCTAGAGCCTCACTAATCTAGCCCCCCCTCCCCCCTCCCTCCCCATCCTCTTTCCCCAAACCCGGCGTATAAAAAAAAGCGTTACACTTTTGAAAAAATTCTCAACATTACATTTTTATATATTTATAAGATTTTTTTTTAAATCGATCCATCCATCCATCCATCCATCCATCCATCCATCCATCCATCCATCCATCCATCCATCCATCCATCCATCCATCCATCCATCCATCCATCCATCCATCCATCCATCCATCCATCCATCCATCCATCCATCCATCCATCCATCCATTCATCAATTCATCAATCCCTTCAAACCCTATTAGAAATAGCTTTGACCATTTAGCGCATTATCAGTCTCACAACCCTAATATCTTTGTTTCAACTTCAACATAAAACAGACGCAAGTGACAAAATTGCATATGATAAATTGATTGTTCTTTATTGAGAAAAAGAAACAAAACGAACAATGAGGAAACAACATTCACATATCATTCAAATTTGTACATACATTATAATTTGTTGAGACATCACACTATCTTCTTCAACAGAAATATGGAAGAAAAAAAAAATGACAATGATTATATTTATATTCATAAAAAATACACAATAACGATTAAGGTTTCCACATTTAATGTACTGTACATATAGGAAAATGATTGGGTCAAGTACAATTATGTAATTCTTTATCAATCGCTCTCAATAATTTAGTAAAATAAACAATATTTACATTAATTACATGACACAGTGAAAGAGACGTACATAATAATCTTTTGCAAATTCACTTCACTTTTTTTGTTACAACGAGAAGGCAAGACAAAATGAATTACTGATAAAATAGCAAAATCTATGCAGTTATATATACAACATTCATGTACATCTCATTATTCAATTGCAGGAACTGCATTCTTATCAAAATAATGTCAATCCCCCACAAATAAGGTAAATCCATTTTCAGGTACAGGTAGATGGATCTTCGTCTGCGCGCAGTCGAAAATGATGCCTCCGCCATTACGCAATTTATTTATATCAAAAAAGGCATTCTTTATGTATTTATTTAAGAAATAAGTTTTACGTGTATATTATTTACTTTGCTCATGGCTTTTGGTACCCTCAGTTTGTTTCATGTTTTGTGAAAATTTATGGCTGGAAAAGATAAATATATGTATTTTCAATTAATAAACCATATACGAATTGAATCGAAATACAACATACACAATCCAAAATTCTCCCAAAGTCAAAATACATCTCAAATATATATGGCAAGGTTTTGCACATATAAAAACGTGTGATATGCATATATTAAGAAATTATGTTGGCACTTACATTTATTTCTGTAAGGAATTGACTCGAGATTGGACACTTTGGTACCACTATAGGCAATTCGAGAACGTCCGTGAAATTAATACGAACGTCCGTGACATTAAGAATCATGTGAGAAACTGTATTCTGGTGACAGGAAAATGGCCTTTATTTTGATTAAACATGTTATTTATGATTGCGGAAATGTTGTAAAATCATTTATTTACAGAAGTATGGTGGCATTTCTGTTATAGAGTGCCCAACCGAGGAAAGCCGGTGTAAAATTAGGGGTTACGATTTCCACAGGTCCACTAAGAGTGATAGTTAAGTAGCAGACATTTCATTATAATCAATTCAGATAGCTAAAATCATATCAACTGATAAATTTATATGTTTTATATTGGTCTGGAGCCTAGAGGAGATTCAAATAAATGTTGTCATCAATTTCTGTAAGACTGTTCAGGCAGAGAACGTCCGTGAAATGTATGCGAACGTCCGTGAAATTGCAATTAAAAACAATAATAGTAAGAAAGAGGGACCAGGCGACTTGGAAAATGCTACTTTTATATCTGACTAGGATGTATGCATAGTCTCTGGCTTAAATATAATAGGAATAGATAAAGTATTATCATCATATTGTTCTATAAGCATTAAGTCAATTCCAACCAATAATAAACGGAACCACATGGAGTTTCCCAGTATAATGGGGTACGCCTGGAAGCTAGGATTCCATGCTTTCACATTAGATAGATGTCTTTAAATTAAAAAAATAAATTGAATTTTACCCTGTTGGGGTCGAAAAGTGCACTTTTCAAAATTCTGACCCATATATGTTTGATAACAAAAAATTGTCCAGTTTAATAGTGGTTTGGACAAATTCATTTTGCATACATAAAAGCATACATTGCTTTGTCCTTCGTTAACCAGGATGGGATTGCATAGAATAGAATATATCTTAAATATAACAAACCTTTCTATTCCATACCCTCTCCAAAAATATCATCATTCTACCGCATCTCAAAGAGAAATGTTTTCAAATCCAAAAGTGTTCCGCATTTTATCAACCCCATCTATTTTGGCAATGTAATTCTGTTTTATAACATAACTAGTATTTAGAAACAAGAAATCTATTTGTAAATGTTTGCATTACTACTGCGATATCAGTATGATAATAGTAAAAACATATTAGTTGATTATCACTTAATATCACAATTTCTAGAACCAAAATTAAATACAAAATCACTTGGTTCAACAAATTTCTTCATTTCCCAAGTAAGAGAATATTAAAACAGGTTATTTTCATCATTTGCATATTTACGCTTGCTTGCTAGCACCAACCAAACTGATATCAATATCATTCTAGCTTAGTTTATTTTGGAATTTAACAGAACAAATAGATCAGGAAAACGCTTTATAATCAAAACAAGTTCTTTCTCATAAAAGGTTGTTTTGTTGTCACATCTTCCGCTCTCAGCCCTTTATATATCTTTTGTACATTAACATCAGTATTAAATCACATCTTGTTATTTTGACACATGCACTAATTGCAACACTTAAAATGTTCATCATGAGAACATAGACTGAAATTCATATCACACTACTCGATATAATCACAGGAACTTTATAATATTTTAGATATTTTTTAACAAATTCGCTTTCAACAAACAGAATATAGAGAAACATCCCAGGCGCTTCAACAGTCTTTAGATCAAGATATACATATCATATAGTTCTTCTCTTTAACAAATGGGCTTTGCCTTCCAGAATTGTTTCCACATTACTTAATTACAAAATAATGCAATTGTTATAAAAAATGTCTCCAGCCCGATTCTTCTGTACTACATATTAATCCACACTATTGCCATGATTTGCAACACATGCTCAATTATTTGCCTTCCTTGTTTTGTTTTTCAAATCTGTAAAGCTTTCTGGAAAATTGGTTTGATAACTTTCAGGTGCTACTTTGCCATGCATGCAATAGACCAAGCGGGGTGTAAAGCTAGTGCATCTATATGGGCTAGTTATTACTCCATTTGGATCTAGAAAATGCAGCAGATAAAACAAAGCTTGCTTTAATAAACAGTTTGTATCCAGTTAAATGTATTACTCCATGCTTATTTGGGTCAGGAAAATGAAGTCCCACAGCAGAACGCGATCTGCATCGGGTGGAGGAATGCTTTGTGTAGTATAAAATGCTTCTTTTACACACCCGCTCTGATCTTGCTTTACTTCCAATCAATCAGTTCATACTCAAACAGAACGTGATTAGTTCTCATGCAGAGAGCCCCCTCCAAGATAAAAGAGTACATTTGTTGTTCCCATTGGACCATGCATCTTGCTTTTTTTTGAACCAGTTGATAATCAGACCTGATTACTCCCAAGGTGATACTCATGCAGATTTAAGCCACTCCAAGATAGAAGAGTCAATTTCTCTCGGAAACAGTCATGGCTATAGTTGCCCAAGTTCCTTTATTTTTTTCTTGCTCATCTGAAATTGTTCTTCCTTGTTCAGTTCATTCTTACGTCTCATTATGAAGGAATTCTTGTACACATTATGGCGATAATGGCGGTGGATGCAGTGTTATATTTTTTGTTCTATTTCATGCATTTGAAAAGCTGTTTAAGCTTGGTCCAGAGTGCTCATTACACCACTGAACCATCTGAAATCATTAAAAAAGCCTGACAAGCCAATCAAGAGATTGGCTTTTGTTCCTTTGGCCTTGGAGGTGCAGTGTTGGACTCTGTGAGTGGTTTGAAGGGCAGGAGGGGCTTTATGCACGCCTCTAGCTGGCCGCTAGTTGTGCTGGAAATAAATAGGGAAAATTAATTGATTGTGGTATGATAATAATGGTAATAGTAATAATAATGGCTACTTATACATACATGTACATGTATATATGATGTATATTTAATAACCATGGTGACAATATTTTAGAAATTGAGGTCCTTTTCACTACCCAGGTGTATAAATGGGGACCCAGTAGGTAGTGACAGTCTAAATGTGAATGATCTTCTCAATGCCCGTGAGCTGCTCGGAAGGATTGCTTCTCAGGGAGTGGAAATGTGTGAGGGCAGGCATTGTATCATATGACCGGGGTAAAATAATTTAATTATAAAGATGGTATTGTATCAATATTAGGGCTTTACCAATCAAACCTATTATTATTACCATTATTTTTCCAACCTTATTTTATGTTCTTTGTTTGTGCATTTTAGAATTCAATTGTATGTCTGTTTTAGAAGAGGAAATAATAGAATCAAAGTTAAACTCCTTTACCTGTAGCTTGGCTTGTACCCTTCGTCACACACACAGCGATTGTCGTCAGTACAGTATGATGATGTGATGTGACACGCTGGATTGCATATCGCTCTACTGACTGGCTTTTCCATTGTACACGCCCCTGTAAAGTCAAGTATATATGAAAGTTAATATTAGGATTAGGGTTAGGGCAACAGGGTTTGGATTAATATATCAGTTGGTTAAAACAAAGTATATTAGGGTTATTGGCACAAGACCCACATGTCATGGAATTGCATGCATGCATGATTGTCCCTTTGCAGAAAAGTGGTCTAAAAGGGATCTGGTGACTTAGTGTGAATCGACCAAACTTACTTGCAACTCTAATGGTTCTTTAAAGCCTTGTTTCCTACACTACGAAAAGTAAGAAACCAGCTTTGGGTATCCGCTTTGTTAAAGAGATATTTATGACTTAATTTGAAACAAAAATTGTGCTCACTACTCGGACTGCGTCTGACCAATACAGATGGCAATAAATCAGAATACACTTTGCATCTTTGCTCATTTTATTCATGACAGTCTGGAGTGGATTTGACTAGGATATAACTTTATGGGAGTTGCAATATCTGGGAGGGAAGGTGTTCATACCTGTTACGTTAAGTCCATCTGACCTTTGACACCAGACCTCTCTCCGGTCTCTGTCCCACTTGCCCATCTGCCAGCCAAACTGGTAGCAAAGTTCTCCTGCAAGGAATAACAAGATATAGTTTACTGATTTAGTAATAATACCATTGTAAAGCACTTAGAGATGATTATCAATCATTATAGGCACTATATAAATTGAGAATAATTTTATTATTATTACTATTATTGTTATTATTATCATTATTATTATTGTAATGATTATACTGGTGTATTTACCTGAACATGTTCTGGTCTGCCATTCATCCCCTGGACATTCACCCTCCGTCGTGATGGTGGCTCTCGATCGAACCTGGAGTCCTTCTGAACCTAGAATGTAGAAAAACACATGTAAATTGGTCAAAGTGAAAAGATTTATTTTTATTCTTTAATTCTACATGGTGTGGTAGTGCATGACAATTTTTGTAACTGGAACTAAACATCCACTTTTTAAAGGAAATATTGAGTTTACTCTTCATTGACTTACAACTTATAATTATGTCTTTCATTCTTGTCATATTCTACAAAACTTGTACCTTTATCTCATTCATTAAAATGAAAATGTTGAAAAAATACCCATCTTACTCCTATCTTTTAATCTTCTATGAACAATACATCTTATTTTTAAATACAATTTTCGGAATATAACCCATTCTACATGATTTAATTTCGATTTGCTTATAGTATTTTTGTGAACATTGGAATGAGGTAAGTTTCACATGTTTAGTATTTCTAGCTTTCTAGCACTACCGTGCTGTTCAAAATTCACCATGCACTTGTCAGCATCTCACCTCCAGTCCTCATCGTACCAGCCTCGTACTTTGGGAGAAACGACCACAACCTCAAATACTCAATACCACAAGCCACAATAGACCCCTACAAATTCTCCTTCTACCCACGATCCATTCGAATCTGGAATCAACTACCAAGCATAGCAGTCAACTCAACATCTGTGACTGCTTTCCAGAAGGCTGCCCTACCAGCTCTTAGATGCATGCAGCCTCCGGTGGGATCCAGGATGCTGTAGATCAGAGCTTGGTTTTTACTTGCACTTAAACACTCCATTTCTTATTGTATATAATGGACATTCACCTACACTGTAAATACCCTCACTTTTCACGTCGGCCATTGACGTCACATCACTAGTCATCCCAGTTTAGCTTCCCCAGTGAGCTGCTATAGGGATTATCTCTTCAAGGTTCAAGGTTCAAGGGATAAGTTTAATATTTTAGTATTGACTCGTAGCTTGTGTCTTACCAATTGGTCTGCCCTCCAGACATGTTCTGTGGCAGATGCTCCAGCGGATCCAGGTGGTATGGTGGCATTCTCCAGGGCATGGTACTTCACATGGATGCTCCCTCTGTAGCATCAACAAGGAATAGAATCATTACAGTCAGTGGCATAGCTAAGGGGTAGGGGGAGGGGGGCGTGTACTCAATAATTAAACAAAAAACAATCATGATAATTGTAAAAAATTGTGGCAGGAAGTGCATCAAATCCAGGTTGTGTGGTGGCATTCTCCAGGGGTCTCGCTGTGGCTTCAACATGAAACATGCTCATTACAGTCAAAGGCTTAGCTATGGGGGGAGGGAGCTTTCCCCCAACAATTAAACAAATTAATAGTAATAATCTGTGGCAGATGCTCCAGCGACTCCCTAGTGGTATGGTGCCGTTCTCTGGGGCATAGTACTTCACATGGATGCTCCCTCTGTGGCACAAACAAGGAATACAACCATGAAAATAATATTACATAAGGTTTAGACAGGATAAGAAATGAGCATGTAAGAAGATCAGCATACATTGTATGTAGGAGAGTCTATTAATACTCCCTGGGGAGCATTTACAGCATTGACAGGTTAACATCTACTGTAGATAAGAGATGTATAAAGAGCTCAAAACTGTTCATCCCCTGTATCAAAGACAAGGTCCTTCCTGTCTCTTTCATGGACATATCCTCAGTGCTTATCACTGTGTCATAAGTCCCAGGCCACACATCTACTGTACGTAGGGAAAGCTGCAGAAGGGCCTTAGTCATATGTTAGCTAGGTGTACATGTATTTCCCTCTCAATGCTATTAACCTATTGCTTATGGGAACCAGGTGGGCTGTGTACAAAGTCTACAGGATTTCACAATCTTGAAGGGAACAGGTTAATGCAGAATACCTGGCTAGAAGACAGTCACTACGATATCAGTGTTATATTACGACTGTTTTTTTTTTTTATTTCAGCAGACTTTGTATTTTCATTGAGGTGAACAAATCAACAAACCTAACGCTAGGAATAAAGGTGTTGATAGAGAGAAGGCAAGAATAATATCAATCAAAATCAATAGAGGCTGATTTTTACATCAAAAGAACATTTTTGTTTTACTTACGGCTAAGAACTCGTGTCCCATTAACGTGATGTTGATGTTCTTTTCGTAAGGCGCGCTGCTGCGGGTAAGGAGGCAGAAGCTGTCTGGCACGGCCACTCCGTTGGGCTGACGGCACGTCACGTTCCTTCGAGAAACGCCTGCTCCGCAGTCACCGATCTATGTGAAACAAGGACAAGTAAAATAAGCAAAACATTAACATAAATACTGTTATCACTTAATATATATACATGTAGCTGGCATCGAAAATTTCACCTTTTGGATAAGGAATTCACACTATTTACCAGGAAAACGGATAAGTATAATGATCATGAAAGCAGATTTGTGCTACTTACCAGTGGCGTACAGTCGGCCCATTGTGTGATGGCCCAGTCATAGCAGGGAACTGCCTTGCAGGGCCTGTTCTGTGACAGAGAGGCCGGGCACGGTCGCCCCTTGTTGTTGGGCAGCTGGAGGATACTTTTGGTTCTTGTCTTCACAGCTGAAATAAATGATAAGGAAATTGAAACGAGAATGAACATTTACAAGAGGTTGCCATATCAATAAAGTTCAGACACAGGGAGTATTCTTGTTGTTTAGCAATTGTATTATGTTTCTATATCATGTTTTCTCAACAAAATAAAGATGTGGTTGGGCAGCTGGAGGATACTTTTGGTTCTTGTCTTCACAGCTGAAATAAATGATAAGGAAATTGAAACGAGAATGAACATTTACAAGAGGTTGCCATATCAATAAAGTTCAGACACAGGGAGTATTCTTGTTGTTTAGCAATTGTATTATGTTTCTATATCATGTTTTCTCAACAAAATAAAGATGTGGTTAGGGTTTATGAAGATGTAGCAAATTTTGAGCATGGTCCCACTCGATCAAAATTATGTTAGTATTGTCCCACATATTGAAAACCTTGTAGTGCACTTACCATCATTGTCACACGTTTTGGAGCACTCTGACCACTGTGTCCATTCGGTCAGTCTGCAGTCAACTGGGCAGGGAACCTCGCAGGAAGAAGTGGTTAATGGTGGTGGAGATACAGCAAACTGTACGAGAAACAGAAAAGAAAAGTGTGATTAAAAAAAAAAAAAATTAACACAAAGAGAGAAAAAACAACATCATTTGATTAATAAGGGAGAAGATGTCACAAAGTGAATTAGACACTCAAACCCGACTGTTCTTTGTTATTACAAATGGGACACTGTGTTAAAAAAGATAATTATTCACTTAACTGAGCAAAAAACAACTCTTTCTCAAATTGGTCTTCCCCATCACAAACTCTTGCTTTGGATACAATAGTGGGTATTGTTATTTTATGTTACTTTTTTAATATACATGTAATATGCTGAACTTTACTTTTACTTTTCCTTCCTTACAGCGCACAGAGACATATGTTATATGTGCAGCATTATAAATATGTCATTATTACTATCATAATTACTATTATAAATGAAAATGAGCAACCTACTGTAGATCACTTGTACACATCCTCACCTGTTCACACTTGGAGACCTCCACGATACGGTTGTCACTACGCAGGCACTGCAGCAACCGGTCCTGCACCCCCTCCCCACAGATGCGCCCCTTGTCCAGCTGGCAGGGGCTCCAATCAGTCGCGTTCCACGTATACGTGAAGCAGTTGATGCCTGGAATGCACTGTTCACGTTCGGCCAGATGAGGGCAGGCTAGTGGGTCCTCACCTCCGATACCTGCTGTACCCATGGTTCCAATGCCGGTACCGCCATTTGCCGAGTCAACGGTGGGGTTGCGCAGGATTCGCCGCGCGCGAGTACGGAAAGTGTTTTGTGGACAGTCCTGTAGAATATGTCAATTGCTTAATTGTCAGAAAACAGTTCATATGTATATTTTTACACTGATTTACAATGTACCTTAGTTATATGGATGGTCTAAAATATTAATTCCATAATATTTCATTTTCCACTCACATTTCTTGCAATTTTCAAAGTTTTACATGCTAGAAAGAATTGCGAAGTATCACGCTGTCATTGTATGAATAGTACATGGTGGTATATGGTTCAGGTCTTCCACGCAGAACAAAAGTTGTGACTGCTTACCTCTGGACATGTGGTCCAATCGGTCCAGGTACTGACCACACACTGACCGGGACAGAGGTGGACACAGGACTGGACCAGGTCTGGCTTCCTGCTGCCATCGCACTCTGAGAGATTTGTCCTCTGCAGCCGGAAGCCATGCTCAACAGGAATCACACAACTGGAAAACGAAAAAATATATAATAATAATAAATAAATGATTTCTTGCATTTATACAGCACTTAATACTGGGTTTCTAAGCACTCTTAACATTATGATAATATAACTCATCTACAGCTTATACAATAAAAATACAAACTAATGACATTGGCATATTAGTCTGGTGGCCAGATTTCAAAAAAATGGATTAGGGAGTTCTGAATTGTAGGGGTTGGAGACAAGTATTTTCTGAAAGAGTATACCCTAGAGCTCAGGAGTTTGCTTGTCTCCAGAATTGAAAATTGGTTTCCTGGGAGATATATGGTTGCCATGGTAACCACTTCGTAAATTTTATAGAAAATGACAATATTTCGAAAAATTATAATTTTAAGGTCATGATGAGTGAACTTTCTTCTAAAAAAGATGTTTACAGATGTGAGAAAGATTCCCTAAAATGATTAGAGACTTTCATTAGGCAAGGTCAAAGGTAAAGGTCAAAGTTCACAGGTCAAAGTACAAACATTAATGGAAAAAATCATGTTTTTGTACATTGTACAGGTATCCTTCATCTTCAAATTAATTCGCATAATTGAAACTGCTGGAAACAAATAATTATGGATATAATGTATTATTACGATTCCAAAACTGTATTTTCTGTCATATAAGACCATTTTACAAGGGAGATATGACATTTTTACGGTAACAATGTAAATGCCGCGATATAGTGCAATGTACACATTACATGTGTTATCCTATGCAAAATGTATACAGTGCTACAACAATTTTGCTAGTCAAGCGGGATGTCTGGAAAAGTTGAACGATACGGTTATTCAGCAATATAAACTGGGAAATGACTTGTTGTTTACATAACTTAGGTATGCTGAATACGATAAGCCTTGTTTCCAAGTGAAAATTTTAGTTTTTGACCCCTAATTTGCATAAACAAAATGGCCGCCGAAATTGTAATTTACAAATATTCTCATATCGTATGTCTGTTATCATGTAGATATAATGAGTTACAAATTGAAGATTTCTACCTATTTATTGATAGCCATGCAAATAATACAAACCTTATATCGGAGTAAGTGATATTTACTCTTACCATGCTTACGAATATGGAAATTAGTGACTTAAAACAAATAATATTTTCGAAGGAACATTGTCAAAAAGACACATGTGGGAAAGATGCTCTAAAATGATTAAAGACTTTCATCGTGCAAGGTCAACAGTAAAGGTCAAAGTACAAAAATGAATGGAAAAATCATGTTTTTTTACATTGTACATGTTGTATTATAGAATGGGTTGATAAATCCCTGCAATCTGATTGGTTGAGAGCAAAATTTGTGCAGACAATTAATTGTACTGGATGCATGAAAAGTCATGCGTCCGGTAAAAAAATCATGCGTCCGGTAAAAATGTCATGCGTCCGGTAAAAATGTCATGCGTCCGGTAAAAAATTTCATGCGTCCGGTAAAATTATTTCATGCATCCGGTAATTTATCTAATTTTTAATTTGTTGACTTTTTGGGGGACGTAACAATGCCCATTCTATAAAACAGTTTCAATTAGATAATTAATTTGAAGATGAAATATATTAGTATACAAATGATGCGCAAGTTTATTTCGTGGGTCGGTGGAATTGTTTGCACGCGGTAACTATGGAAACTAGTCTAAACCCACTCGGCTTCGCCTCGTGGGTTTAACAGTTCCATAGTTACCTTGTGCAAACAATTCCTACCGACCCACTCATACCTGCGCATTATTTGTATACTAATATATTTCATCTTCAAATTAATTATCTAATTGAAACTGCCCGTAAAGTGCAAAGCACACAGTACATGTGTTATCCTATGCAAAATCTATACAGTAATACAATTTACTAGTCTAGTTGAATATCTGGAAAAGTTAAGCTAAGGGAATTTAGAGAATATAAACTGGGGAAAAGACTTATTTTCAGCATAATTCAGGTACGATGAATACGATAAGCTTTATTTCCAAGATGATTTTCCAGTTGTTGACCACCTAATCGGCACAAACAAAATGGCCACCAACATCGTAATTTCCAAATATTCTTGTATCAATTATACTATTTTCTGAGATACGAATAACAAATGAATACCTCTACCTATGCCGTATTATGAACGTCAGATAAATCAGAGATTTAATATGCACTTTTATGAATAATTATGCAAATTAGTGACTATAGCATTATACAAATCATATAATTACATCAATATGTATCATTTGTATTCGGTAAGCGAGTTTAACAATGAAGAGTCTTTATTCGTTAAGTAAGGCTTTGGCAACAAATAAAGGACATTTTTAAACCAATCAGAGTTATGAAACAATCACAATTAACGTTAATCCCCTCATTATCATTCCATTCAACAAAATGGCCACAAGATATTATGTTGAGACCTTTACGGTAGTGGAACTTAAGCATTTCAAAGATTTGTAATACATGTACAATGAAAATAAATTGTAAAAAGGATATTATACGTATGGATAATTTGAGAGTGCTATAAGTTCTACAAATTATCGAGGTAACTAGAGTACTTAAATGCTCATGAATATGAAAATTAGTGGCGATCGCATCCAATAGAACCAGGCGCGGATCTACGGGGGGGGTAGGGGGTTTAACCCCCCCCCCCCCCCCCCCCCTTGGGCTGCCAAGTGAAAATGTGATGTGAAAAACATCACTTACGGGGGTTCAAAATAGCAAAAAAATCGTGGACGATGCTCTGCATCGTCATTTGGTCAACCCCCCCCCCCCCCCTTTAGCAAAAAGACATCACTTACGGGGGTTCAAATAGCAAACAAATCGCCGCTTCGCGGCTCGTGGACGATGCTCTGCATCGTCATTTGGTCAACCCCCCCCCCCCCCCCTTAGCAAAAAGACATCACTTACGGGGGTTCAAAATAGCACCAAAAAATCATGCTCTGCATCGTCATTTGGTCAAACCCACCCCCTAGCAAAAAGACATAACTTACGGGGGTTCAAAATAGCAAACAAAAAATCGCCGCTTCGCGGCTCGTGGACGATGCTCCGCATCGTCATTGGGTCAAACCCCCCGTTAGCAAAAAGACATCACTTACGGGGGTTCATAATAGCCAAAAAAAATCGCCTCGCCGCTAAGCGGCTCGTGACGATGCTCCGCATCGTCATTGGTCAACCCCCCCCCCCCTTAGCAAAAAGCTAGATCCGCCCCTGAGAACAATGTTAAAGTGTATTTACTTATGAATATTATTCGTTTGCAACTGGGCGAGGCATATTTTGCTTTGCTCATTTTCATATAATGAATATGTAAATTCAATAGTGAAGGAATAATTTCACTTATAAAAGAATCAACATTTCGAAATACTAATCACTACATTTTATTTACTTAATTTGCATAAAGGAACCTTAGTTATGTGCAATTATGCCACAACTCTACTCTAGGGGGAAAGGGTACAACTTTCATAATTATAGAGAACTACAGTGCGTTTTAAATGACATTATACACATGATTTACTATTTCCTTGCCATTGATATATCGATGTGCCACAGTAATATTGATCTGTCTGGTGCTTGACTGTACAAAGACGCAATACTATGATCCCTATATAAATAAATATTAAGCATTTTTTTCTTAAATATGCGTAAAATGGAATAGCACGGGCCATTATCAGCGCACTATAATTTTCTATTCAACATTTATGTTTATGATTTATCAGGGTCATCAGTTGCATAATGCGACCAATGGTCACCTGATACTATCTGAAACATGTGTTTCCATATGCCGATTATACTTAAATTGTCACCGGCGTCTCTGATGGAGTCTTTGAGGTGGAGGTATAATGCTTTGGAAAACAATGTTCATTGCTAAAATAAGCATTCATCGTAGAGCTGGTCCTGGCAAGCAATTGGTGTGTTCCTCAATCAAAGAACAAAGCTGATAACCAATACAATATGGATATAAAGGTGCTGTAGAACAATATTGAAGTTGACCCACATCAGCCATTCTACATTTAAGCACCAACGACTATATTACCAGCAAACAGAAATACATGAGGCAGGAACAACATATAAGATGAGTCTGCCTCATGCGTAATGCGTCATCTGCTTCGGTTATAACGTTGAGGACCCCCTCCCCCCCCCCTCCCCCCCCCCCCCCCAACCCCCAAAATAAAAATAATGATATATGATTGTACAGCAAACACGACAGTCCTGGTGGGGATCATGGCGGTTCAAGGTGTCGTAGGCAGCATAAAGGGTCAAAGAAAGCAACTCCGGTGAATAGCTTATGTATCCTCTTGATGATCATAGCCGTCAATGAGTTTAAGGAATAGCCTAATTGCCTTTCTTGACCTAACCTTGATAGTTCCGGGATGGGTTCATCCACGAATGGGGCGATGCTGTCGAAGATAAACCGCTCGTATGGCACAGCATTTGGACTGACTGTGTCTTTACCAGGCTTCAACAAGTAGGTAACTTTGGCTTTCCTCCAGAGCTTCGGGATGTTGTTGGTGCTCATGCATGCATTGAGCATGTTTAGGAGCAAGTTGGGGTCGCCTGGACTAGGTGTTCCATTTGCTCATATAGGATATCAAGTCAAGCAGATTTTACATTTTAATTGCTTACTGGAAGCTAACTGGTCACTCATGGTGAGAGCATCCATGAGTATTGTGAGTCTGTGGCCGTTAGGAACCTGGCCCTCCCGGGATGATCGTCGGGTTTTCCTGTCTATTCACAAGAAGTCGATGGGCAGCTTGATGAATACTATAAACGGTTCATACTATCATAGCCACCTGGGAAAGAGGGTGGGGGGCTTGCTTAATCAAATAAAAAGATAAAACAAACTTAAATGTTTGATTAGTCTGGCCAACATGGCCAAGGGAGGGAAAGGGGAAGGGGCATGCTTCAGGCTCTAAATTAAATAAACAAACAACAATGCTAGTATTATAACAAACCCTATTTCATTTGAATTTGTATAACTAACTTGATTTCATTTCGGATTAACGAATCCTATTTTATTTTCTGACTAATAAACCTTCTTCGGAATAATGAACCTTCGGAATAACGAACCTTCGGAAAAACGAACCTTTGGAATAACGAACCTTCGGAATAACGAACCCGATTTTATTTTCGGATAAACAAACCTTCGGAATAACGAACCCGATTTAATTTTAGGAATAGCGAACGCTCGGACTAACAAACATTCTGAATAACGAACCTTTGGAATAACGAACCTTCGGAATAACGAACCTTCGGAATAACGAGCTGTAACCGTCTTGATGTACGAATAATTCTGAAATTATAGACTACAATGGACGTTTTAGTCAATTGAAAATGAAAATTGTAAGCATTATTTTGTTCGTGTCTGTGCTACTTATCATCTTAATGTTCTTGACATCATTTTGACAATCAGAGTTCGAAACAGAACTGCCTCTAGAGGTAGCTGGTAAAATGAATTAAGATAAATTATATAATACATTTTATTTGTGTAATGACTGTCATGATATCTAGCGGCCATTTTGTGTATTATGCAAATAGAGGGTTTTTAATTTATTGTGAGTGTTCTATACTTCTGCAGTCTGATTGTTTTAGAAATGTCCTTATTCTTTTACCAAACCCTCATACTCGGCATTAAGACACTTCAGTGTACGCTTGAGTAACTTGAACAAAAGACAACTAATCATTTAAAAGGAACTAGTAACTATCAGTTTTGAAATGTACAATAACTGGCAAATAGTTGATCAAATGTATATTTGTAATGTGTTATTAATGTGTGACAATGTCATGTTTAATGGATGTTATAATGGTCGAGTAGTGAGCGAAAAGGCAAAGTGAAATTCGCTATAGCATTGCACTGACGTTATACACAGTTTTTAATATCAAGGACATACTATAGTTATAAACCTTAACACTTTAATCATAAATATCTTCATAACGAAATAAAAAATAAAAACAAATTTAACTATATTCCATGCTTCTGTTGGTAATGCGTATGATGTAGACCCGCTAGAGACCCAAGTATTGTACATTTTGAGGATTTTGACAATGTTACTATAGATCCCTTCGAAAATGTGATTTGTTTTAATGCCAGTCATTAATTTCCATATTCGTAAGAGTAAATATAACCTACTCCGATATAAGGTTTGTATTATTTGCACGACTATCATTAAATAGGTAGAAATATTCAATTTGTAACTCGTATCTCTTCATAGTGATAACAGGCATGCGATATGAGAATGTTTGTAAATCACAATTTTGGCGGCCATTTTGTTTATGCAAATTAGGGGGTCAAAAGCTAAAAATTTCACTTGGAAACAAGGCTTATCGTATTCAGCATACCTAAGTTATGCTAAGAACAAATCATTTCCCAGTTTATATTGCTGAATAACCGTATCGTTCAACTTTTCCCGACATCCCACTTGACTAGCAATATGTTTGTAGCACTGTATACATTTTGCATAGGATAACACATGTAATGTGTACATTGCACTATATCGCGGCATTTACATTGTTACCGTAAAAATGTCATATCTCCCTTGTAAAATGGTCCTATATGACAGAAAATACAGCTTTGGAATCGTAATAATACATTCTATCCATAATTATTGGTTTCTAGCAGTTTCATCTATGCGAATTCATTTGAAGATTAAAGATATCAGTACAATGTTCAAATACATGATTTTTTCCACTAATTTTTGTACTTTGACCTGTGAACTTTGACCTTTACCTTTGACCTTGTCTGATGAAAGTCTCTAATAATTTTAGGAAATCTTTCCCACATCTGAAAACATATTTTTTAGAAGAAATTTCACTCATCATGGCCTTGAAATGATAATTTTTCGAAATATTGTCATTTTCTATAAAATTTACGAAGTGGTTACCATGGCAACCATATATCTCCCAGGAAACCAATTTTCAATTCTGGAGACAAGCAAACTCGTGAGCTCTAGGGTATACTCTTTCAGAAAATACTTGTCTCCAACCCCTACAATTCAGAACTCCCTAAATCGATTTCTAGGCCACTTTTTCCGAGTTGGCCACCAGACTATATCCAGAACATCATAAACAGGAGTGTGAGCTTTAATCTTTTTTGAGATCATTTTTTTTATTTGATTAGTGTATAACATGCAATATATATAGACCAAGCTCTATAGTCCAAGCTCTCTTGCCCTTCCTTCATATCAATTCTATGTCTTGTCCATCCTTTATGAAAGGTAAAGGATTAGTCCTAGGGGTAAAGGGCTTCTTTTCACCTCTTCTCTGCACCCCTGATCTTCCTGGATCCACCCTTTTCTTGGGACCATTTATCTCTCTGCTTTCTCTCTTTCCCTTCTCTAATAACAATTCTATATCCCATCCATCCTTTACATTGAGGCAAAGGACAGTTGGTGAGAAAGGACTTACCTGACACCCCTTCTCTGCACCCCTGATCCACAGTCCTCCCCGTTACTGGTCCCAATAACCTTACTGACGACGCACTCCCCCCACTCCTCAGCCTGCCATCTCGCATCGTCTCGTCCCCCACCCAAGCGGCACTTCTTCGTCTCATCAATCTAGAAATTAAAGAAAGGGAAATTAATATAGCACGAAAGAAGGAGGAAACAGATCAGAAATGCCCTCATCGCTCGTCCAGATAACTTTCCTGATGATGCACTTCACCCACTCCTCCTCCTACCATCTTGCATCCTTGCGTCCTCCCGGCCCAACAACACTTTTTTGTCTCATCAGTCTAGAAAATAAAGACAGAGAAATGAATATTGCATGGATGCAGTGAAAAGCAGATTAAAAATTAAATACAATCAAAATCACCAGTATAGAGGGACAAAAACAAACAAAATAACTCTTGTAAAAGAAATGTATATATTTCGCATGACAAAAGGGAAATATACCAATATGGCAGGCCAAAGGAAAAAAGGTCTTGTGATCTGTACACTTGTTCAAAGAATGATTTAACCTGCAATCCCTATAGACTCTGTACTCAGCTTTCAGTAGGCAAGGGGTTAAGAGATTTGAGGGATGCAAACCGTTTATATGCAATGCTCACAGAAATTTTAAGTTACATTTCGGCACATGTTTTAGTGTTTGTGAATTCTACCTTTACTTTGACTCTAGTGTTTGTGAATTCTACCTGTACATTTTTAAACCTCTCTGTTCTCACAAATTTCTCAATGTCTTACCCAGTTGTTATTGTGCTTCGGACACGGCCTTCCGCCATTGGCTGCCGGTTGGATGACCTCTTGCCAGCGTGTGGTGACCCCAATGCCACCTTGCATGCGTCCACTGCATGGTCTCCAATCGGACCAAGGGCTCAGTTCGCAATCGTTAGGGCATTGGATGGCGCAGTGTTGCTGCATGAAATCTGAATTTAACAAAATCATAAGACAGTTGATTAGTAAAGCATCAACATATTTATCCTTTTATCCTTTAACTAAATCATCTCATAAAAACCTACTTTGTATTGTGACCTACATAAAACACACATGGAGTCAGCAAACAATACAGAACTTCACTTCCTTTTCCCCAAAGTGCAGAAAAATTACATCAATAACAAATATTTCCATCTCACTAGTCTTTCTACTCTGTGCCACGTATCTGTGAGAGGACAGCGTAAAAGCACTGAAGAGGCTAAACTGGGTAAACAAAACTAAATACTATTACGTCTTTTGCATGAAAAATTACATCCTGAATGTATTTTGCTCACCACTAGATTCCCCACACTGCGCCATGTCCACCTGCCTTTCCTCCTGATCCAGACACACCTGCTGCCGGTACTTCATGCCCCGCCCACACTCAAACTCCGTGGCAAATGGCAGGTCTCCTGTGGTCGTCATGGAGACCATATCAATGTCGTCCACATCCACTCCCCCCAAGAAGCAGTCGGACCAGGAGCCAGACGATAGGAGGGGCAGATACAGGGGCGCGACTCAATCTCGGGGTAGATGGCGGCATTCATGCACTTCGGCTGTCGTCTGCTAGAACCTGCAAGGGAAGACAATGAACGGAGGAATAAGGAAAATTTATTACAAGTTAAGTGCACAAAACAGGATTTTAACCTATTTAAATCTTGCTTTACTTTAGCTGTAACGTGCATTCTCCATAGACACAAGCTCAAGTATTTTAAGGGGACCAATTAGTTAAAGTATTCATCATGATAAGATGATTTTATTTAATCCTCAACAATTGCCTTTCATAGTTTAAATCATGGTTTACATAAACTCCTGCCAGGGCCCAAGGGGCCAAGCGATGAGCTGGGTAGCTACCCCTACAGTAATATAATGTGTGTTGTTAGCTAGCAGCTAGCTTGAGGCAGGCTTGCGGCTAGCTAGCGGCAAGCTTAGTAGACAATTTCTGCTGAAATTGTGAGGGTTTTTATAAGCATGTCAGTTAGCATACAGGAATAGTCCGCTAGCTCAATTTCAGCAGAGATCGCCTATCAAGTTTGCCGCTAGCCTGCGACACGCTTAGATTTCTGTAGGGGTACAGGATCAGTAATGACTCGACAGGGGGTAATTATCTGAACACGAGTCTTACTGTGAATCCTGCGACTCCGTGACTGCCTCCCCGTGCACTGTGAGTGGCAGTTGGTCCATGGCGACCACGATGTCATCTGGCAGTCATCAGAACATGGCGTGCGACAAGACTCGGATGCAACCGGCATAGGTGGCCCGTACTGGAGACATAGGTCACTGCTGACGATTGAACCATCGCTGCGCTGGCATTGGATCTCTGTAACAAAAATTAAATACAAAAAAAAACAAAAAACATTTTGACATTTAGTAAGATTGAAAGTACATGTAATTCCTAAAAGATATGATATACTATAAACAAATAAGCATCAAGGCATTGATCTCTAGTCAGTGGTTATGGCATGCGGGGGACATTGGGGGCCCATATTGGAGATAGAGATCGCTGCTAACAATTGAACCATCAATGCACTGGCACTCGATCTCTGTAAACAACCAATAGAAATTATCACTCGGCAATATAAAACCAAAAGTTCACATTTTGAATGGCAAAAGACAGACCTATAGATGAAAAGGATATCCACAAGATAGAACTGAAAAGATGAAGGGGGTAATTACATAGTGGTTCTGATTTGAGTACTTGTGATAACTTTATGTATGATGTATAATGCATAACAGATTGTGCCTAACATTAACATTAAGGATAGGACAGTTTCTGTTCACTTCATACCTCTGATTTGCAGCCCATCCCTGCAGCGCTCCTGCATTCCATTGATGTTTATCGGCGTACCAACCAGCCGACAGCTGCTCCACGCACCTGTCTGCCACCTGTACGTGTAGCACACATCCGGAACGTTGCAGGTGCGCTCTTCACGTAACAGTGTAGGGCATTCCATACCCCCGTTCAGGGCCATCTGAAGAATGTATCGCCGCCTTTCTTGTGTCACCAATGAACCATCTGTTGTGATTAGAAATGTATATGATTAGAGATTAACATGAGATAAAACAGTGTAGGCAACAGAATTACACAAGACAAAACAATTAACTTGTTAGTATTTGATTTTGGTGTACAGTACTTGCATTCTTTATAGTTCACAGCCTCTATATTTGTTAAGTCTGTCATGACCATGTTAACCTGTTCCCTCCTAGTCCCCATGGAGTTTATACAGGGCCCACCAGGTTTCTAAAGGATTAAAAGAAGAAAAGTAGAGGTAAGAGAACACAAGAGGAACAGGAACGAAGCTGAGTGAAAAGTTGAGAGACACAGAAAGATAAAAGGGAGAGATGAAAGGAGATGGCCGAGCGGGAGCGAAAAGAGAAAGATAGATAGGGAGAGAGGGGAAATGGGGGAAAGAGGGAGTGAAATATAAAATGGAGAAAGATAGAGAAAGAGAGAGTAGAAGAGAAAAATAGAGCAAGTGATAGAGAGGACAGGGAGAGAGGAGGGAGCACAGGTATAAACCAGAAAAAGAAGTACTGCACATAGAAAGAACAAATAACGACTGAAAAAGAAAAGATGGGGAGATATGAGAGAGAAAGTAAGAATGAACAAGAGAGAGAGAAAGTAAGAATGAACAAGAAAGGACAAGAAGGACAAGTAAAAGAAATAGACTTGAGTGAATAAATGAACTTGGAAAAAGGGGGATAAGAAAAGAAACAAAAAGTAAGGAGTGAAAGAGGAGGACGGAGTATGACCCCAAGGCTCCAACTGGACAGCCAGAAAATTAGATACCAATTACCAAGGAAATTGCTTCTGTTTTTCTCTCCATCCCTTCTCCTCTCTCTTTGGCAAAGATGACCGTGCCCTGAAGGGCTACAGGGATTATTTGGAATCATGTCCAGAATTCGACAAATGGAATTTATTACCACTATAGATACCGATGGGGTATTGACCTGTAGCATGTACATGCAGTGGGCATATCACTGATACTAACCCTTTGCCTATGGGTCAGTGGCTGGTCATGTAATAACTCTATGGTCACTTTATTATCTAGAAGCAAAAGAGTTAACCCCTTATCCATGGAAGACTGGTGGGCTACATGTATGTACAAAGTCTATAGGAATTTTAGAATCTCAAAGAGAATGGGTTAAACTTAGATTGGTGATGATATGTATGGCACTTGTAGTTGGACATATATTACATTAACTCGGATAGCTGATGGCTAATTTGCAAGGGTCTTTGGAGAGAAATGTAGAGACATTTACATTAACATTTGGACTTTTTTTTAACATGTCATACATTACGTCTTGGTACACTGTGTACACGAACTGTACTCAGGTCACTTTCACAAATCTTAGCCTACCCAAAACCCCCAAATTTGGTTGGAAATATTTAGGCTACTCACCTGAATTTTGACGACCAGGCAGATGAGTACTCCCACTGTCCTATTCTTCTGTCCTAAAGACGTTTACAACTTGTCGTTCTAGTCAAATCCAAACTTTTCCAAAGGAAAACACAGCCAGACGTTCGACGCGCCGCCATTACTGTTACATGTAAACACAGTCGCGGGTTATGCACATGTAGTAGGTATTGTAGTAGGCTTTGCATGCCGTGTATAGACATTTGCATAATATACGCGAATACGGGTGCCGGACAACTCGGCCAACGGATAACTCGACCCTTACGAACTCGGCCAACGACCCCTACATACTCGGCCAAACCGAGTTGGTAGGGGTTTGGGTCTGACCTCGGGACAACTCGACCCCTTTTATTTTTGTTTAATTTTTGACATTTTAAATATTTTTTTCGAAATAAAAAGTAATAAAATGGGAAGAATTGGTCTTCACGGGCAACATGTGTAAATTTTGTTACGGGAAATAAAGTATTTGAGGAGATCAGACCCAACCCCTACCAACTCGGTTTGGCCGAGTATGTAGGGGTCGAGTTATCCGTTGGACTAGTTGTCCGGCACCCGTATTCGCGTATATTATGCAAATGTCTTTTCAGGCAAATACAATACCTACTACATGTGCGTACCCCGCGACTGTGTTTACGTGTAACAGGAATGGCGGCGCGTTGAACGTCTGGCTGTGTTTTCCTTTGGAAAAGTTTGGATTTGACTAGAACGACAAGTTGTAAACGTCTTTAGGACAGAAGAATAGGACAGTGGGAGTACTCATCTGCCTGGTCGTCAAAATTCAGGTGAGTAGCCTAAATATTTCCAACCAAATTTGGGGGTTTTGGGTAGGCTAAGATTTGTGAAAGTGACCCGAGTACAGTTCGTGTACACAGTGTACCAAGACGTAATGTATGACATGTTAAAAAAAAAGTCCAAATGTTAATGTACATGTAAATGTCTCTACATTTCGTCTTCCTAGACTAGTATCATCCCACACGATACAATAAGTACAGTTTACTTTGCACTGTATCAACCAATTGAAGGTGGTTGGATAATAATATTAGTATTAATAATGATAATAATAACAATACATAACAGTTTAAGCTTCAACTAACCTTAATTTGTAGATTGGCACAAGCCGAATGAGTAGAACTCATCACATCATTTGGTTTTTGTGGCGCTGTAACTAGTTGGGTGAATATTGGTGAAAGGGAGTAGCCGGTATCTCTATTCAGAAGTGGGTTAAGTCTCTTTATCCAGATAGCCTCTTTAACTTTTCTTGGCCAGAAGTTTGTTTCAAAGTCAATAATCTTTGCTTCCTTCCATACAATGCTGTGTCCATTATTTAGAGCATGTTCAGCCACGGCTGAATGATTTGGGTTGTTGAGTCTGAGGGCTCTTTTATGTTCTTTTAATCTGTCTTTTAGTGTTCTCCCCGTCTCCCCAATGTATGAGTTCTCACAATCGCTACATTCAATTTTGTAGATAACCCCTGTTCTGTCTTCAATTGGTGATTTATCCTTTGGGTATACTAACTTTCTCCTTAGTGTGTTAGAGCTTTTGAAACACACACTAATCTGAAGGCTGAACCCAAAGAACAATCGGACAACAAAACACAGAGAGTAGTTCTACCCTTTGTAAACTCAATAGCATCTCGTCTCGGCCTTTTCCAGCAGGGAGATTAGTGTGTGTTTCAAAAGCTCTAACACACCAAGGAGAAAGTTAGTACACCCAAAGGATAAATCACCAATTGAAGACAGAACAGGGGTTATCTACAAAATTGAATGTAGCGATTGTGAGAACTCATACATCGGGGAGACGGGGAGAACACTAAAAGACAGATTAAAAGAACATAAAAGAGCCCTCAGACTCAACAACCCAAATCATTCAGCCGTGGCTGAACATGCTCTAAATAATGGACACAGCATTGTATGGAAGGAAGCAAAGATTATTGACTTTGAAACAAACTTCTGGCCAAGAAAAGTTAAAGAGGCTATCTGGATAAAGAGACTTAACCCACTTCTGAATAGAGATACCGGCTACTCCCTTTCACCAATATTCACCCAACTAAACCGAACACAAAAAGTAACTTCACCCCTAAGAAATTGCCCATAATTTCATAACCAAGAATCGTTTCAAGATTTCGTCTTGCCAATATATCCATATGGTAGTTAGGAAAACAATGTGTAAAAATAAGAGGTAACCATTAATCCATGGTTGAGTGAGTACACATTACAGACAAAATAGTCATATTTCAAAATTCGCAAAAGTATTATCATCATTACAAATTATTGAGAGTTTGAAAATTAAAAAATGCACGGTTTTACACTTACAATTAATGCATTTTACCACATGTGCCATCAAATAATCAAAATGAATGGAATATCAAACAGCATTGTCTCATAAACCATGATCAATGCATTCCGCCACATTTGCGGATTCACAACAATGTACAGGCACGCGCAATACCTTGTGACTTTTGGATTGGGCTATTTTGTCTTTAATCTGTGCTCATTCAGCCATAAAGTAATGAATATCTCTGATTTTCGCACATATCGAACATAACAACTGTGCCAATATTGTGGTAAGATGACATCTTGAAACAATAATCGGTTATGAAATTATGGGCAATTGCTTAGGGGTGAAGTTACTTTTTGTGTTAGTTACAGCGCAACAAAAACCAAATGATGTGATGAGTTCTACTCATTCGGCTTGAGAAAGTCTCCAGTTGGGGACGAAAGCTTGCCAATCTACAAATTAAGGTTAGTTGAAGCTTAAACTGTTATGTATGTATCTCCCTAACCGATGAAAGTTTTTTGTATCAATAACAATAATGTTTTTATTGTAGTGTGCTGTCAATCTAAGTGTACTATTCATAAGTGCATTATTACTCTCATTGGTTATTAGGTACAGTGCAATCTCACACAATTATCTTGTGCACCATCTCAACTCCCCATGGAACATACTATGCCAAGCTGCTATGCAAGAGTGCTACCATACTCCACAGTAAAGAACAGCAATGCAGCCTTGCTGAATGTCCAGGTATCAATCGGTCAGAGCTCCGGACCACATAACTATATATCTGATTATGCCACAACAGCTCTACTATTTTGATTTTGATATAACATGCATTCTCCATAGACCCAAGCCAGAGTATTTTCTGGACCAACTCTGAATGGATTAACCCACTGCTCAGGAAATATAGCTTTAATAAATAATGCACAACTAAGGTTCTTGTAGCAAATAGGTAAACATCATACATACATGTATATATATTGATATCTTGTGAAGATATTAAACTACTTAAGGGGAAACACCTTCTCATGTTCAGGACTTTCTGGAATTTGGGGTAATAACAATGGATATTTTAGAGTGTTGAAATACACACAAACTAAGATCATTAATGGAAAAAGGAATAGGGGAGTTAAAATAAATTAAGGGGTGGCTTTAGTCCCAATCCCCACCTGTGTACAACAGTGTATATGACAGTAGATTCACTGGATACTTCAGGAATACAGTGACAATCATGAGACATTACTCTCCTTCATTGTATAAACCTTGATCTCTTCTTAAGTTGATAAGTGGCCCTCCTCTCTAACCAATAACATTACTGTGACTAGTAGCGGACAATTGTTGCATCATCAAGAGTGGCATTTAGATACTGCCACGCATTACCTGTTCACATGAACAGAGACAAATAAAATAACAAAGTACAAAATAGGGCATGTAGGCAGTTGACATTTTCAAAATCCTGATCTTGTATTTAACTTGAAAATGCCATGACCATTATTAAATGAGGGAAGACATTTAATTATTATGGGATTATTATTATATCAGAGAGAGAGCAACACTAAATGGTAGGAGTGCCTGGCTTGGTAAAAATGAGAAAATGAAGGAAGAAAATGAACGACTTGTTCACAATTTAAACATTCTTCTTATGAAGTTAAATACAAATTTAATGTTAAGGGAAATCATTACTAGATGGAAGAATCCATCATGATCAAACATTATTACAGTTCACGGTTATAACAAAATAATGGAATACTTGGACAAATTGGTAGTCATAGAAGCCTAAGGGGAATCAATGTTCAAGAAAATAAAACAGTTGGCCGTCATTGACTGGGTGAAGATGTGACATGGGGGTCACATGTCAATGTTGTAACCCAGGTGACACAATCCACACCCCTTGAAATCTCAATGGGGACTGGTAGGGGTGTCTGCTTTGCCCCCCTGACAGTGTGGGAAGACTCCAGAATGTCTGCTTCGGGTCACGACCACTCTGCACCACGTCACTCTGTAATGATTTTCTTCTTTTTTCTTCATAATCTGATGAGTCCAACTTTTCATTTTCTCCCTCTTTCACTTTATCATGAGCTTTCTTTTAATCTTCTCTGTCCCATCACTTTTACTCTCCCTATTCAACTTTCATGCTCTCATCTCCTTCTCTAACTCTTCCCACCATCATCACATGTAATGATCTTTTTTGTTCATGGTCTGACGAGTCCTGATCATTTTCTGCCTCTTTTTTCATTTTCTCTTTTATCTTTGAGAATTGCAAAATCTAGTATGGAACATGTTCAAGGAGATATTGATGCAGGCAAAACGTTGTTTTAAAATAAGAAGCTGAGTTCGATGAATAATCTCTGAAAATTTGAGTAAAATCAGTCGGAAAGTAAGAAGATTATGGTTATATTAAAATAATCATCTATTTATATAGGGGATTCAAATTGGCAACAAGCTCTGAGTGTAATCGCTGTTCCATAACATACCTAAATCATCATTATGCGGTGCGCTTTACTTGGTCAGCATTCACTATCATACATAACTCTGATGAGAACGAACAACTTACAGAAAGAACTGTGTGTAGTGATCCTGTAAGGAGAACAAGAAAAGTGGCCACTATACACAGGTGACTTACAGGTTCCACAACATAACGTTTTTCCCTGCAAGGGATCACTTTTGGTGGCCAGTATAGGGCGGTTGGTTGCTATAGTATAGAGAGGTGCATGGCCAATAGGACAGGTTTGACTATTTAACATTTGCCAACAATGTCAAGTCGAGATCCAATATTTCATGGAAATTAACATTCTACAAGTTGCCTCAGAGGAATCAATAGAGCGAAGCTGTGATAGCTTGCTACTGGTTCAACCAATACCAGATTTCTCAGAAATAGAAAGTAGACCAGAGGGGAGAGTAAACAATAGAGTCCTGATGAACAAAGCCGATCAATCTTAAAGTGATCCATTAACTTTGTACAATTTCAACCAAAATCACTTGGAGCTTTCACACCATTCTTGTACCTTGTTGTTTGGCTTATTGTAACAGAAGAATGAAATGGGTTTTGATTTTTGAAATGTCTCCAAAATCATGGATATAAGATTGAATTTGAGAGCATCTATATACGGTCTCAACGGTAGTCAAGAGTATCTGAATTTGGATACTGAATCGTCCATCAATATTTGGATACTTCACACGAACGATCGGGGTCAAATCAGTCATAGATTTTCTGTTTTCACTAGGTAAACTCTATTCTTTTTATATGAAATTCTCAAATGAAGTCTCAAAAATTACTTTTGAGGGAAAATATAAAGTTAATGAATCACTTTCAGTAGTTGATAATGTTGGATTTGTTGACTTTCTTATAGAGTATTCCATTCAATATTATTGGTTACAAAGGCATACTTGTTTTATTTCATCTTTCCTTGTATCCTTCTCCTGGAGAATTTTCTTAATTTGAATGAGTATTTATAAATAAAGTAAATAACAAACAATTTCTAGGGCTGAATTTATCAATTCTCTTCTCTGTTTGTGACCATAATTTGTTTTGGTTTGTTTCCTGTTGTTGTTGAGACTAACTTGAAAAGTTCAATTACGTATTAACAAAATCTTGATTGATGTATTGTTATCCAGCCTGAGCCTAGATGAGGAGCAACAATTCATTAGGGCACTATTTCTTGCTGATGACAAGTACGGGAGAGATGTACCCCCAGGGTTTTTAATTTTGACATCCATTGATTTATTTTGTCTGTTTGTTTATACAATGTACAAGCTAGTGTCTGTTCTGTGTATGTGCCCGGTATGTGTATGTTTATTTTATTATATGCCTACGTAATGTACATCTGTGTGTGTGTGTGTGTGTGTTTTTCTTTGCCGCCGTATATGAACCTTTTTGGTGTGTATGTGTATGTTTGTGTGTGTATGCATGTGTGTTTATGTTCTGCTTACAAGTAGTAGCTAGCCCATGTAGCTTGTGATTGATTGAACGAGTCCTTCATTTCTTTGAAATCATAACACTACTTTGTGTTTGAATGTCGATCCAACATAAAACAATAATGTTGATTAACCATTTCCAATATATGACTTTCATATTTCCTACATTTTGATAACATCACAGGCATGACTAATGAGTACAATCACTCTGGTTAGTATTCACTATCATTATTTACATTTGTAGAAATATTTGTGTTCGCTTCTTGTTCATTTTTTGCTGTTTATTTGCTTCTTTCTTCCTTCTATGAATTTCTTGCTGTTGTTTTTAGTATTTGTAAAGGAATTGCAAACATTTTTCAGCTCATTGAGGGCTTCTGTGGTCTATATTAAAGCATTTAGAAGTGCCAGTGTCAATTCTAATTCATAAAGCCACTAGAGTGTATGATATGCAATTATGCACACTGAATTTAGTCTAAAACCAATGATGTCAAAGTTAACATCTCTTCACTGATGATGGAGAGTGTAACTGTGTATACATGTAACCAGCACTGGGCTAATATTTGCATAGAACTTCTCCCACCAAACTTGTACTACACATCATCGATCGAGTCATCGCAGGGAAATAGACTCGGAAAAGACCCTAATGAATGATGATGCTTGGCTGTGTAATGTGGGTGATCAGTCATATGACTACATAATGTCTGGCTAATATCCAGCTTGCCTTGTTATGAGTGTATTTATCTTCTGTTTTTTTTTTAACCCATTCCCTTTGAGATTCTGAAATTGCCATAGACTTTGTACATAGCCCACTAAGCTTTACCGTAACAATAGCAAGGAGTTAAAGAGCTCATAATTATAATAAGCATTTGAAGCATGTTTCAGGCCAATACCTTTTACTTGGTAAAGATTTGCTTGAAACATGTTTCAAATCGCTGACTGTGAGTTTCTAAAAGGAGATATATATGCTCAAAATGCTCATGGAAGGGAAAAGGGGTTTTCCATAAAGTGATTCTTTTAAAAAAATGATGTCATTGTGTTCTATACTCATGCTTTCAGACTGTTCAAAAGTCTTTTTCATTTAATCATTTCGTTATACCATTTGAACATTATTTGTTTGATTATAAGATATCATTAATACATGCCATTTCACTTAGGAATCAAGTAACATTTTCTGAATGCACCCAAGTCACTTGCATTTAAATAGTGGTTCTTAATGCCTGGTTGCTTTCCTCTTACTTTTTTTTTTATAGAAGTATGACACCAGTTAATGTTTTTGCACATTTTTCTTTGACATTGAGATAGTTCATGATTTACTTTGAAGGGAAAAAAATCCCAGGATCGGAGTTACGGGGGGGGGGGGGGGGGGGGGGGGGAAGGGGATAAGGAAGAGTGGAAATAACTGGAAAAAAGGGAGAACAAAAGGGAGATACACATAATAAAAAGAAATGGGGTACAGCTAGGTAATACAGAAATGGGAAAAGAGACTGTTTGGGTGGGGGGGGGGGGGGGGGGGGGCAAAGAACAATACAGGAAGTAGAGAAAACAAGAAAGAAAAGAAAACAATTATGGCTTTGTATCGATCACCAGGTCTGGTGAGTGTAGAGCAATTGGCGACGATGGCTAGAGGGGGTAGAAGAATTGATTGACGCACACTTTTTCCCCACTTGTTTCTTTAATTTCAGTCCATGCATTCGTGCGCAATATTTGTACCCCTTCGTCTTACTCAGCGCATCCTTTGGGGGGCAATATAATATGCATATTTTGTGTACAAAAACAATATTGAATTATTGATCGGGAATTGTTGAATGCCTACTTTTATTGATTTCAGACTTGTAGGTGAGAGAAATCTCATAAGTTTGAGGTACTCTGGGGAAGAAATTAAAACTGAATATTGCATTTTTCCTTCTTTGATAAGTTTTTCCAATGCATGATGCAGAATTCATCTTCTTTGCGCTCATTGTTTAGAATCTGTGGTGCCTCGCAGCTAAAGTGGCGCGGTTTAAAAGATGAATATCAATCGGAATCGATTCAAGACATTGATCTTGCGTGCATGTGCTCGTGGGCAAATGTTTTTCACGAAAACATGAATCCATGAAAGTTTGGTGCGTCATGCAAGAAACAGTTCTTTACAAACAACTGTACAATGTGAATCACAGGATAGCATTTAATATACCGTAAAAAATTAGGCTAAATGTATCAAGAAATTAATTTTGTTCTGCACAAAGATAAACACACAAACACTGAACTGAGAGTGGTTACATTACACTAAAAAGGACTTTATGTGACGAATTGCTGCACTTTAAAAGGGCTATAGATTTTCACTATCTATAATGGAAAAGGTCAATCTTAATTAACTCAAATCACTGTGTCTTTTTCTCCAGAGATTTAAAGCACTTTCTAAGCTCTGTAATTGATAAGAAGTAAAGAGAGTTTCACAAGAAAATGAGAAGGAAATAGAAGCCTTCCTAAAACCTTTCAAAAGATACCTCCCTCAAACCTTTCTATCGATCCATGGCACCGCCAAACGACGATTAGATTTATCTAATGTCGGGCCGCGAGGGTAGCCCATTCATGTTTCTCACCCCTATAACACCTAATGTATGTAATGCATCCTGGTTTAATTAAATTCATCCAAACCAACATTAACAATAAATAATCCACTGTACGTCCACTAGGAGACAAATACCAACGAGTGAATGAAACAAAACAGTCACATGAAATTAATATAATTGACTTGCAGAATATGATAGCAATCTACTCCTCTCCAAACTTAGATCGACGTTTTTATGGCCTCTTTTACATTTAATTGCAATCTTTTACTGTCGGCCCTTACCGTAAAAATTGAAATTAAATGTAAAAGAGGCCATGAAAACGACAGATTTGTCGATCTACTCCAATCTAAGCTTACAGAATATATACCTATTTAATTCATAAAAATATGAAATATGTCCTTGTTTGTAAACTCTTTAGTAACAATTGATTTATTCTGGTAAGGACTGTCTTATATATTTCATTCACAAGCTTACAGAATATATATTTCATTCATAAAAATATGAAATATGTCCTTGTTTGTAAATTATAAGTTTTATAACAATTGATTTATTCTGGTAAGGACTGTCTTAAAAACTTCAAATTGCGACAAAAACTACACAGAAGTGTCAAATAATCTTGGATAATATACTTACCCTACCGACTGCAATTTGACAGGAATATATAATATAGTTGTATTATAATATGCCGCGTCGTCGTGGATTTCAAGTAAAAAACAGTCACCGTGTCACTAACGAATAACCACGGGGAACGAGCGGGCTGCTCGCTGGCAAGCTACCTACGGCCGTTTCCGTTGTGTTTTCTCTTACCTTTTAATTATGTCGTCCGCTGGAAAATCCACCAACAACAAAATATATCACTTTGGTCGCCATAATGGGCCTCCACGCCCAATGTCAAGTCCTGGCCACGGAATTTTCCACTTAAAAATCCACAAATATGCGTCTCAGCTCTGGAATCGAACTCCGCCGCAGGTTCAGTTGGGGTGAAAACCAACGTAAACACGAATAGAGTCCCGAGTCACCTGTAGCTAGCTTGCTTATCTACCATAGGAATACACGGTTGTCTTCCATGCATAAACTGTATACAAAAGTTGTACAGATGTGACGATAGCACGAGATGCACTGCACTGCACTGGTATTGGTGTACACGATTTCTTGTATCTCGCAGATAGGGATGCATGCAGCTGATCAACATATGGGTCAGATTCGTCCATTAAATCCCCGGGGTGACAATAAATCAAATGAAATGTGAACTTTCTGGGGCGCTCGTTTAGAACTAGCGGGGATGATCCAAAACTTTTTTTTATGTAGGTCATGAAAAATCGAAATTTTTATAGGAAAAAAATAAGGTGTAAGAATCATTTATGCACTTTTTTTTCTTTGAGAATGAAAAGAGAGAAAATAAAAGGAGGGTTGTTTCGGGAAGCGGTTTAGCGAAGCAAAAACTTAGAAGGAAATAATAAACTGGGTGGTAAAAACTTCTCTTGACTAATTGCCATAATGGCTTATGAAAGCCTCTGATACATGAAATAAACTTGAACAAAATGAGACAAAACTGGATAAGAGATCATTTGTTTGGACTGGATCATTTCATCTGGGAAAGTATTTGAACAAATTATCATCCGGGGGCGGGGGGGGGGGGGGGGGGGCATCATGTCTTTGGTCAAATAAGGAGTTTGGGGGCAAAATTATGTCAATTTAAGACAATTATCATACGCATTTGAGGCAGCCATAGTGGCATATAGCGAGGGAGAGGGGATCCTGGGCTCGAGCCCCCTCCCCCCCCCCCCCCCCCAACCTGCGAGCGCCTAAATGTGAGCTGCTCCAGGTGGGGTCCAGGGGGTCGAGCCCCCGTAAGTGAGAGCCACACCAGGTGGGGTCCAGGGGGCCGAGCCCCCATAAGTGAGAGCCACACCAGGTGGGGTCCAGGGGGGCGAGCCCCCATAAGTGAGAGCCGCACCAGGTGGGGTCCAGGGGGCCGAGCCCCCATAAGTGAGAGCCGCACCAGGTGGGGTCCAAGGGGCTGAGCCCCCATAAGTGAGAGCCACACAGTGTGGGGTCCAAGGGGCCGAGCCCCCATAAGTGAGAGCCACACAGTGTGGGGTCCAAGGGGCAGAGCCCCCATAAGTGAGAGCCACACAGTGTGGGGTCCAAGGGGCCGAGCCCCCATAAGTGAGAGCCGCACCAGGTGGGGCCCAAGGGGCCAAGCCCCCATAAGTGAGAGCCACACCAGATGGGGTCCAGGGGGAGCCAGATGTAGTTAGACAAAAATACTCCCCCCACCCCCACCCCTCCACCGCCCTTTCCCTCTCTCTGGAAAATGTATGTATTTAAGATAATAGACAAGTTGGGGTGGGGTGGAGGAGGAGGGGGAGATGGAGATTGGAAGACAAAAATCATAGCAAGAATAATTTATAACAAATTAATAGCCCAAAATACACAGGCGTAGTGTGGGCATGCTGATTGAAGGGCACTCTCTGAGTAAATTTGACATATGATTTCCCTTATCTGTTTAATTTTTTTGTGTAAAATTATGAGGATACTAGGGGTGTGGTGGGGATGGGAGGGGACTGCGATTATATGTAGATTTTTGGCTGATTCGACAAAACTTTAGTTTGAAATGCATTGTGTAATGATATTTTGATTTTACATAATGTCACCCCTGTGAAACCAAACAAGTTTTCTTAGATGAAACCTTACAAAATACAAAGTTGTATTTTTCTTTGTTTATGGTTTGCTTATACAACTTGCTGTGTTTCTGTTTGCATTCAACACATGAATCGTCATTTTCTAATGTTTTTATTGACTTACACAACAGTGTGCGTATCTATGTGTTATGAACACGTGACACATTTATTTTCTGTATTTTGTATTGACCTTTATAATTTCTGTGTCTCTACTAGCTGGTATGATAAAATGTATATACATCATATACACATCATAAACATCATGTACATCATTATTTCCTATATGTTGAACGTCATATATTTCTACAAATAAACATACATTATTATTTTTATATGGTTTTACCTACTTCATGTTTATATCATACATATCATGTACATCATTATTTTCTATATGTTTGTATTTGACATTAATATATAACATCATATATTTCTACATTAATAAACATACATTATTATTTTCATATGGTTTTATTTTATCTGCAATAACACATAGTCTTTATAGATATCAAGCATTAATATTTTCAATATGTATTATTGTATTGACTTACAAATTGATGTGTACAGTACAATGAACCATAACTTCTTTTGTTTATATCTGAATAATAGATAAGACAGTAGTTGTCTTGCAAATTCTGCTGAATCGGGCCAATATTCTGTTTCACTTATATATGCTTACAAAATTGCAGAAATAAAAACACATAAACAAATATAAGCATTGTTTATATGTTTTTGTTGTATTATTCATGAAATGTGCGGTTTAGGGAAAATACAAACTTTATTCGACCAAATATTTGTCTAAATATTTTATGGGGAAAATGCGTTATGAACAAGATATAATCCACAAATAGAATGTTATTAACTTATAACTAACATGATCGATTTGGTGAGTCTCTGAAATCATCTTGAATTACAGAAAATGTGTGTCCCACTATTATAAAAATGAGAAGATGCCCAGGTAGCAAGCCAACGTTGGACCAACGTTGGAATCTCGAAACTCGTTGGAAGTTGGATACCAACGTTGGACCAACGTAGGATTAACGTTGGATTCTCGCAACTCCTTGAAAGTTGAAATCTGGTTGGATACCAACGTTGGTCCAACGTTGGATTAACGTTGGATTCTCGCAACTCCTTGGAAGTTGAAATCTGGTTGGATACCAACGTTGGTCCAACGTTGGATTAACGTTGGATTCTCGCAACTCCTTGGAAGTTGAAATCTGGTTGGATACCAACGTTGGTCCAACGTTGGATTAACGTTGGATTCTCGCAACTCCTTGGAAGTTGAAAGCAGGTTGGATGCCAACGTTGGTCCAACGTTGGAAATTTGCCAACTCGTTGGACGTTGGACAGACTTATTGGACCAACGTTGATCCAAGGTTGGTATTTTGTTTTCGCCAACGTTGGAGCAGCGTTGGTTGGGCGTACGCAAGCAACGTTGGTCCAACGTTGCCGGAAAACGTTGGACCAACGTTGCCAAACAAATTGGACAACGTTGGTCCAACGATGGACCAACTTTGGCTTGCTACCTGGGTCATGATGCAAAATTAGAATTATTACAATTTGTAGCTGTTTACACATTAATTAAGAAACGAATTAAGAATCTACGATACTAAAGTTGATTTACTATTCAAATATTACAATATATTTTCTTATATATGTTTAGGTATGACTTTGTGTATGTGTGATGTGCACACATCTTTATGTATGTAGGGAAATGTGTGTGTGTGTGTGTGTGTTTGTATGTCCGCCTTTCTGTCTTTGCATTTCTGTTAATTATGGCAGGATTATTTTATGTAAGTTTTTTATTTCTAATTGTGAAGCCACATAAAAATACATCATCCCCATCTTTCTCTTTGTAGTGAGCATCGCATTGAAATATCTCATCTCGGCCATAAACACATCATTGCCATACTCTTGTATGACTTCAAAAAGGATATTTACTGTCATTATCGTCACAAATACTAAATTTGTTGATGATAATCTTTGCCGAGTTGCACATGTTTTTCAACGATAAAGTTCTGTACCTATGGCTTCCTTGTGTCATGTCGTTTTGGCGATTGACGGTAGAGTGAGCGGGGGGGGGGGGGGGTGGAGGGGGTGGAGGGGTGTACATGGCCCTTTTCCTTGGAGATTACTACCCCCTCACTGTTTCTTATTGCAGGGAAGTAAAACTACAAACAAAAATTGTCTTTGGTACCCTAACCCTAACCCTCAAATGAGCCCCCCTCTTCCCCTCCCCTCTGTGGCTATAGATGCCGAGTATGCCACTCTGGTTTGGATCATTATGAAACCATAACCTCCTTGGGTTACTTTTGTTCTGTATGTTTCTTTATTACAGTTTACAGTTGATATGCTTTCCTTTAATTAGCGCTGTATGTAGACTTGGAATACAGGATGCCCTTGCCTGAACATTTAATTCTCCTTTTCCTTCTTTCTCTCTTTTTGTTCTTTCTTTGTGCATTTTTTATTCTGCTAATTGTTTTTTTTTTGTTTTTTAAAAAAAATTTTATGGGGGGGGGGGGGGTTCATATTTGCATATTTGCATCTACTGGTTAATAATTTCCTTTTCTTTTTTTGTTTATTTCAACTTATAGTGTGCAATCATCCGATGCAAACCTACATGTATTTTTCATAAATCAAGTTGTTTACCAAATCATGGTATGATAACCATGGTAACCACAATGTATGTAAAACCTTGTTCCATCCAGAACTTTCATCAATATTTGTTCCTACTTTGTAACATATAGATAGCACTGGTTTGTAAAGATTATGTTTGAAATTCTACAGTTTTATTATCATGATGAATTTTCATAATTACCACTTTCATATAATGCCATGAAAATATGAAAAAATTAGTATTTAATTGAGATCAAAAACAGATCTTTTATTGCCAGAGTCTATTTCAAATATTTGTTTTAATTTTTTGTACAAATGGGCAAAATAGTTTGGAAGGGGGTAATACAAGGTATAGAACACGAGAGGGCGTACTTGCACAAAGAATACACAGCACTATAATCAAAGTAAATGCATATCACATGTTAAGAGTGTAAAAAGTATTACTGTTATCATTATCAAATATCATGAAACTTTCCTGACGTATTACAAACATGTATCTTGTGATTTCATTACGCATTTCTTGCATATGTGTATTTGCTGTCAATTTAATATTATTATTTTGTATAAAATGTATACAATCCAGTCACTAAGCTGGCAATAAAACTTTAAAACTTTAACAAATTTAATTACAATCATTATCAATAATTTTTGGAACATACATGAAACAATTACAGTGGAACCTGTAATAAAGAGCTCTGATATAACAAATCCATTTTACAACCAGATCATTTGACTTGTATGATCTCTTTATATTTTTACCCCGATATGGGCAATTCCAGCGACACATTTGAGAATTGTCATGACTTTCCAATACCACTTCTAAGCGATTAACCTTTCTAACATCTGGCTTTTACATGGATTACAAAGCAATGGCCAAGTTAAATATACAGTGCAAGCTTCAGAACAATATGTGCTCTTCATTGTTCAGCAGTTATTCCACAAAATGTGCATGGTCACAGACATTACATATTTTGGCAAAATATGTTATGTCCGTGATGGTGCACCATTTTGTGAAATAACTGAACAATGAATAAAGAAAATTTGAATTGTGTATTTAACTTCCATTACTTTGTAATAGAAAGGTTCATCTTTAAGAAGTGGTATTGGAAAAGTCATGAAAATTCTCAAATTTGTAATGTCTGTGACGCTGGATTTGCCCATATAATAATAAAAAGGTAATTTTCATGGTCCCAAGGTCATGGTCACCGAGCAAGGTCAAGCAAGTGTCCGCCTCATGGACAGGAGGTTCCGGGTTAAAACCCAGACCGGGTCATACCAAAGACTTTTAAAATGGTACTTTCTGCCTTCTAGCCAGGTGCTCAGTATTTATAGAATTGAGAAGGGAAAGTTAAATACATGGAGTTACCAGTGGACTGGCCCATTTCTGTAACTTTCACTACATAGTAGACGTGTGGCCTAAAAAATAATAATAACAAGGTAATTGTCATAGTCCAAAGGTCCTCGCTATAAGAAGGTTCCACTGTAAATGTTTCCCAAACAACCATTCATTAACTCAAGTTTCAAACTTACATCACAAGTGACACAAATATATTTTTTTCAGAAAAATTAGCATTTAGCAAGTTATATTTTGTTACTGTACACGTAGCATTCATATATCAGTATTATTATGCAATGTATTTTTTTGTACAAACAAGCTACACATTTTCTGTTTATTTGCAACAAAACATTTCTTTCAGCAAAATGATAATTGAATACACTATTGCAAGGTTAAATAATTGTAATTGATACAAAAGGAGTACTGGGAAAAAATGTACAGATGCATACATACACACATATATATTGTATGTACAGTATGATGAAGTAGAATATATAAATACACTATACTGAACAAATACATCAGGTACATAACATGAACATTCATACTTTTAATACATTAGCTGTACTTGTTAAAACTTTCTTTTATAAACTTGGCAAAAATGAAAGAGAGCTTTTGTAATAAACAAATGAGAAATACACTTTTTGATACACCTATTAAACATGGATAGTAATTTTGGTATAACATGCATTATCCATGTTAAGTTCAAGTTAAATGCTACAATTGAATTGAACTTTCTCTCTCACTTTTATTTTAAAATAATTTATATGTACATTTATCACTGCCCCAAAAAATAAAATATCCAACTTTCTTATTAGGTCATCATAATACACAATTCTTCAGCCTCAACAAATAATTAAAATTGGTATACTCTTTAGAAAAAAAAAGAATTTCTCTCCAGTAATCATGCCAAACCGTTGTATCATAAAAATAACATCAGACCAGAATGGCATTGGCAGGTTAAACAAATTTACTCTGTCCTTCTTTCCTCACTTTTTTTTTACTTAACATGTTCCCTCCTAAATTCAACATAGACTTTAATAAATACTTGTACAGGGACCACCAGGTTCCCTTCGAATGCAATAGGTTAATAGGTATTAAATAGTAACATCTTACACACATAATAACACTTTTGTCAGTTAAACATATACAGAATACCTGCGTATATTGACAACCCAATGAGAAACAAGAATTGTTACCATGGTAGATAGATGGCACCTAGAGGTACAAGCAAATCACTCATTTCAGTGGCCACTATGGGCAGGTGGCTGCTAAGACAGGTTGACGTATGTTTTTTTAGTGGAATGTGCAAAATACTTTGTCGTGATTGTCATCGCATTAAAACACTGGAAGATAAATACATAATGTCGTCATGTTATCATATCATACACTAGACTTGTTTGTCTCGATTGGCCCAAAATTTTGACTGGATAAAAAGTCTTTAATTGCACAAACCTATAGTTTTCAATCGTTGCCACACCAAGTTTATATAAAATATCAACCAATCAAATAAGAATAGTCATGAAGAAAATGGTGATCAAAAAGGCTCGCATTAAGATGGCATCACAATTTGAATAGCAAGCTTAAACAAAAACATCATTGGTCCTTTTTTTTCCAAATCAAAACAAAAACATTTTCTTTCCGCAATTTTAAAACTTATTTAAAACTTTATCTGGTACACACAGGAAGAATATTTGGAGATAATTAAAATATTTTTAAAAGAAAGACTCATTCAAATAAAAAAAGAAGGAAATATGGTTATCAGTTAAGAATAAAAGATTTCTAGTAAATGGAAAAACATACCACTTTATTAATATAAAGCAGTAATGAGTTGCAAGAGGCTTACAGGCGTATTTTGTTTTTGTGATGTACTAATATTTAAAAAATGAAGAGAAATAAGGTCTATTTGTGCAAGATAGAATGTTATTTCATAGTTTACTACTGTAAAACAAAGTTACAATCAGATTTAAAAAGTTCAAAAATATTTAGATTTTGATAATCTGCAACAATCTATTAAACACTTTCAATTTACATGTACTTTCATTGGTAGTTTTATATGTATACACTAATTTAAAGCAACATACATGTACATCGATCTTTGTTGAAAAGGATGAATGAAAGACACGTACAAACATAATTACATCTCAATATTCGAAAGATTTGAATATCAATTTGTTGATAATTCAGCAAATACCTCTTGTTCAACTAACAATCACCCTTTTCATATTGGAACACAGTCGAAGCTTAAAGTGATACATTAACTTCATATTGGAAGACAGTCGAAGCTTAAAGTGAAACATTAACTTCATAAGACTTGTCCAAAAGTGATATTTGAATCTTCAATCAAATACCAATATCATTGTAAGATTCTTCTGAATGATATGTTCATAGTAAAGAGAACACTATTTACCTAGTGAAAAATGTCCAGAATTCGTAAATCAGATGAGCGGTGCCATCTTGCGAACGTCTTGTGCACGGTGTGTTATACACACTGACTCAGTGTTTATGCAGTGCGCACATACTAGCCTACTTCAAAACGGTGATCTGTGGTGCAGTGCAACCTACGCATGCCAATCTTTAACTTGTCCCAAGCTTAGGCCATGAAAAATAAATGGTTGGATTGGCATAACCCGCCCGCCCCTAAAAATACCGGCGCTAATGCACGCCGACCCTAGAGGTTTTTTCTGATTTTTTTTTATTTTTTAATAATAATAAAAAATAAATGAATAAATAAAAAATTGCAATAGAATTTGCAATTGCGATGTGTTATGTGTGTGTTTTTGTGTATTTGTGCGAAGAAAAAAAAAAAAGAAAAAAAAAAAGAAAGAAAAAATCCCTACCGACCTACCCTAATTTTTGGTTGCCCGTTACTGCAATCAAACAATTTTTTTTTTTTGTGCCTTAGTAGGAAAAAAATGTAACATTTGTTTTTCAGGAGCTTCTTTTCGAGCACGCCTGCATGAAAATAGCATTCAACAATTTGTTTTGCATTGAGCTCTATGCAAACTTACAAGGGCTCTCTTATGATTTTTTTGGGGCCCTTATTTTTTGCACTGAGTATTTGTTCACCGAAGCTTAGCTTAAATCAGGCCTGACCCAGACCTAGACCATGTTCTAATATGAACGGGGTGAATGTCATAAGTACATTGTAGCTGACAAAATGTGCCAATATTTGAATAGGTTAAGTTAAAAAAAACATTACTTTACATACAGCCTCTTATGTTTAAAAAAAAGGGTAACATAATCATAGACGGAACAGAATACATTCAGCTTTCATAGTGAGTGAAAAACCTATTAAATATAATTGCATCAAAAGGAATACAAAAAGGTGAATACACTAAGTATCTCTAATTTCATGTTGTGCTTCATTAAATAACTAAGCATGACAAAAAGTGAATACTACTATTAGAATTTGATTTATATTGTGCATTAAATAATAATTTTCAACTTATTTTAAATAGAATTGAATAGAATCATTCTTAACTAAACATGTCAACCGACTGTGATATCAAATTGTGAGTACATTCTGGTAATAACACATTTTATGATATGGTAGAACATTGCGAAATCATGGCTGGTCAATAGAGGCTTGGAAAGCAAGGTTGGACTATTCAAAGTTAAATTGGCAAACAACATGTGGGAAGACACTGATACAGACAGCTTCATGCACATTTAAGGCACATAAAATATTTTTAAAATAGATGCATTTTGTTCAGCAAATTAAAGCCCTGTTGCAGTCTGGGGATACCACTTTCTTAACCCATTCAAGATGATTTGATTTTTGTATAAAACACATACACTGTACTTCATAGACCCTAGCCAGAGTATTTTCGGAACCAGTCCTTAACCCGTCCAGGACGGACTGATTTTTACTACAACATGTATTCTCCATAGACCCTAGGCGGAGTATTTTTGGAACCAGTCCTTAATGGGTTAAAATGTCCTGGAGAATCTCTCCTAATTATTACAGTACAAATGACATATGAAAAAGTATTACTTCCGTGATTTAGTAAATAGTGTGGATTCCATTTTCGTGCGATGCCTCACCCTTTCCTTACAAGAGTTGATTGAATTATCTTTGGGTTAGAGCCAGGTTTACATAGCATCTGACTTCCACGAGCATCGAAAAGGGTTATATGGGGATGTCCCCGGCTCAATGGTTGAGCACCGATCTAGCAACCCGGAGGTCTCGGGTTCGATTCCAGGCGAAGCCTATTTTTCTTTGCACATTTTCAATCACATATATATCAGGTCAGTTTGGCTATGTTTGAAATCATGTACATTAGGGATACAATAGAAGCACATCACAGTGATCACACGAGGGCAGCATAGCAGTACATGATAGCTAGCACATCGATAGTAAATTCTTAACCTGTTCATGACAACTTGACTCTGGTATAACATGCATTCTCCGTAGACCCCAGCCGAAGCATTATAATTATAATTATAATGCTCCTGTAGAGGCTAATGATACCTTAAATTCATAGACAAGATATGCTCTGTGTATTATGTGTGAGAAGCAGCTGACCTTACTCTATACAGGGTGGCCCAAAACAAACGGAACGGGGCACTTCCCAAAATAGTACTAAAATGATTATGTCCATCGGATAGGGTGTCTTTTCCAATGAAAAACGATACCAAGAACAATAATTTTGGTCGTGTAGTTTTTGTTTAAGGACGCTGTGAGTGAGACCATGTCAGGTGCCCATTTTTTCTAATTTTTACCAAGTCAATGCCAGTTAAATTGCACTGCCTGCACGTAATACCATTGAACGATCATGGCCATTCTCTCGGCACACGGCAGAGTGCACACTAACAATGGCGCGCGGATTGCTCGTTATTACGGGCAGTAAGTGCAATTTAACAGGCACTGACTTGGTGAAAAGTGACAAAAATGGGAGCCTGACATGGTGTCACTCACAGCGCCCTAAAACAAAAACTACATGACCAAAATTACTGTTCTTGGTATCGTTTTTCATTGGAAAAAACACCCTATCAGATGGATATAATTATTTTGGCACTATATTTTGGGAAGTGCCCCGTTCCGTTTTTTGGGGGTCACCCTGTATAGATTCATTAAAACAATATTATTTACAGCTTCTTAAAAAAAAAATTATTACACCTTTCATTTGGATGACAGATCATCTTGAATTTTTGTTTAGTTTGCATGTGAACAAGATATCCTGCGCACAACACACATTTAAAAAATACATATCAATGTAAAATCAATTTTGAAGATGAACATCACTCCAGGATAATTTCTTTGAATTATTAAATCCGATTCTGTTGACGTTCGATAGCATGGCATCTCTCAAGGAACTAATTTCTCCTGCAGTTTAAAAGTGGAAATCTAGGAGCTCTTTTCAAATTTGTACACAGTCCATCCAAACTGAAGAGTTTTGATTGATTAACCCCTTCAGACGACTTGACTTTGATATAACGTGCATTCTCCATACACCCCGGTCCGCATATTTTTGGAGCCACTTTCGGAAAAGCGTGTCAAATGCGAGTTTTCTCCTCCGTCAGTTTTTTATGAAGTTCTAAAAAAGCAAGAAGCCCTTTCTTCAAGTTAAATGTCCTTCAATTTGAGTTCGCATTTCATAGAAAATGACTATTCCACGGGATCCAATACGATGATGTAGATTTCGATTCATCCTTGAAGAAGAGTTCAGTTAAGATGAAGAAGCAACCTGAAAAGATTCTGAATCTGTTCTACTAAAAAATACTAAGTCCAGTTGAAAAGATTAAAATGTTTTTTTATATATTCCATGGGATCATTTTTTCTTGGATAGCTTAGTCATCTTCTCCTTCTCCTTCGTGCTTGACCTGCTCGTACAGGAACAAAGATAAATGTCCTTCAATTTGAGTTTGCATTTCACAGAAAGTGAATGTTCCATGGGATCATTTCTTCTTGGATAGTTTTGAGAAGATAGAGCCCCTCTTCTTCTCCTTCTCCTCCTTCTTCGTGCTTGACCGCCTCGTACCCTGGACCGGAATGAAGTTGTCGGGTGGGGTGCCACCTGGTATCCTATTGGGCGTCGGTTCTGCAGTTTGTAAAAAAAAGAAGAAGAAGAGATAAAGTAAGGAAGGAATGAGAGATAGAATGTAGCACTGAACTGTAAATGAACAAGAATTTGTTTTAAAAAGAAATGTATATCAGCTACTTGTGATGAATGCCCCCCAGGGAGTGGAGATGGTGCACACAATGTGTGCAGGCTGGCATTGTATCCTATGATGGGGTAATAATAGTGTAAAAGAGATCTAAGACACATGTACACATTATTTTAATAGTATGATGAGGAGTTTTCTTATTATGATCACATTTTTTAAAGAAACTTATTATTTTTTTGTTTTATGGAATGGACTACTAAAACTGTTCTCTTTCATATCTAAGAAAATCAATTGTGGGTGTTGATTCCTTTTGAAGGGATCTAGTAACATTGTCAAAATCAACACAAATAATATAGAACTCTATATAGTAGTTCTCACAGATATTCTCTTGTTGTACTCGTATTACCAATAGATGCAGGGGAAAGGTTTCTGTTTTCCCAATGTATCTTTTGTTATAAAGATATGTATGATTGAAGTGTTCAGATTTGAAAATCTCAGTGCAATGAGTTAGCAAATATCACTTTGCATTTTCGCCTATTACTCAGTCATATGACATTCATTTACCATGGAATGTTCACACATCACTCAGTGGACATATCAGATCACAGAAAACACATTTATCAACCCTTCTTCAGTTTTTGCAAGTTTAACAAAAAGTTACTAGATCCCACTTAGCTACAAAATCTACAGAATTCATCTCAGACAATGAGATAACTACCTGGTGGTGGTGCAGCGTCTCCGATTGGGGTCCTCTTCGTTAGGATGACGTTACCGCTGGCATTGGGGTTGTAGGGAGGATCAATTGCTGCAAGGATGTTAGCGCCCCCGTTTGTACTCTGGTCTACGTTCAAGTCGACTTCCGCACTGGCCTGAAATAAAAATTTATGAAGAAGAATAACAGATGAAAATTAGTAAAGTGACATTAATAGGCTTGGTACGAACAGTCACGTCACGTTCACGTTTACGTCACGTGAACGGTTCTGTACCTTTTGTGAAACAGGTCACCCAAATCTACGAAGTGTAGGGTAAAAGTGACCCAACAATTTGTCGTTTTCCATGCCGGTAAAACTCGAAGTGTCGCGTTAACCAAATCGTGACGCGAGGGTTTAATCAAGATTTTTAAAATTGCAAACGCTTGTTACTAAGACTAGACATACACGCACAAAGAGATTTAAAAATGTCGACGAAAATGCCGATACCCCCTTATCAAATCCTATCAATCATTATGTTTATAATATGTACGTGCATAATTCAGAGTAATCTGAGACGATAATATGCAGTTCTGTCATTTAGGTAATGTACAACCATACCACTTGCATTATTTGTCTTGTTATTGGAGTATTTCTAAAGACGTGTCGTGCGTGGATTTTGGCAAATGTTGATTTCCAGCTGAATTGCTACACGCAGCGGACAATTCAGTTCGCATACGCCTGAAGTTCCCGTGCTCGACGTCTGCGCGTACTGGCCCTTAACGGCGTTGTATGTGCATGCCTGTGAAAGTGAGTGAGTGAGTGAGTGACTGGCAGCAGTGATCAATGAGTTTAAAAGTAATAAAACAATGATTTGATTAATAGTGTTTATTTATGGTTATTGAATCGAGTCAATCTATAAGTCAGTCATTTAATCTAATAAACAATCAATTAATCAGTCAATCATTATAATGAAACAATCACACCAACCAATCAATATTAAATAAATCAATTAATGTATTTGACATTCGAACTAGCTACTTGTAGGCAGTGGCGTACCCAGGATTTTTTCAAGGGGTGGGTGTAGGGGGGGGGGGGAATATTTCGTCAGACAAATTGAAGTAAGCGGGGTGAGTGTGGGTAGGGGGTGTCCGTAGAAAATGACCGCAGCCGAGGACGAGACCAGGACCGGTCACAAATTTCGAGGCCGAGATCAACCCTGATAGCAGACTGACGTCTTTATGACGTCTTAATTTGGTCGTAAACTGGTAAACACGTCATATGTCGTACAAACGATCAGAATACGACGTCATTATGACGTATTTTAAAGACCATTTTTGACATGATGACTTATGTCGTATAAAAGACGTAAAATTGACGTCATTATAACATCTTTAAACGACCATTTTTCCACTATTTATTTTTGTCGTAGGAAAGACGTAAAAACGATGTCATTATAACGTCGTTCAAAGACCATTTTTAAGAATGTATTATTGTCGTATAGAAGACATGATAACGACGTCTTTATAATGTCGTTTAAAGACTATTTTTGCCATACGGGTTTATGTCGTATCAATAACGCTATAAAGACGTAAGTTTGACGTCTTTTCAAGACCAATTTTTTGCCATCATTTTTTGTCGTATGGACGCCCTTTTTACGACGTTAATGTGACGTATTTCAAAGACCATATTCCAATTGTTTTTTGTCGTATGGAAGGACGTAAAAATTACGTTAATATTACGTCATTTAAAGATCACTTTTTCAGTATTTATTTTTGTCGTATAGAAGACGTAACAACGACGTCTTTATGATGTCTTTAAAAGACTATTTTGCCATCATTTTTTGTCGTATGGACGACCACTTTACGACGTCATTTTGAAGTCTTTTCAAGACTAGTTTTTTGCCATCATTTTTTGTCGTATGGACGACCTTTTTACTACGTCATTTTGACGTCTTTCAAAGACCATTTTTTTCTCTATTTATTTTGTCATAAAAACGTCTAAAAATTGACGTCTTGATGATGTCTTTTAAAGACTATTTTTGCCATTATGGTTTGTGTCGTACGACGACGTTAATACGACGTCATTATGATGTGATTTCAAGACTAGTTTTTGCCATCATTTATTGTCGTATGGACGACCTTTTTACAACGTCATTGTGACGTCTTTCAAAGACCATTTTTTCCAATGCTTTTTCGTCATATTAAGGATGTAAAAACGACGTCATTATCACGTCATTAAAAGATTATTTTAAAGTATTTATTTTGTGGTATAAAATACGTTATAACGACGTCTTTATGATGTCTTTGAAAGTCCATTTTTGCAATTAAGGTTTGTGTCCTACGGACAACATTATTAAGACATCATTTTGACGTCTTTTCAAGACTATTGTTTGCCATCATTTTTTGTCGTATGGACGACCACTTTACGACGTAATTTTGAAGTCTTTTCAAGACTATTTTTTTTGCCATCATTTTTTGTCGTATGGACGAACTTTTTACTACGTCATGTTGACGTCTTTCAAAGACCATTTTTCACTATTTATTTTGTCATAAAAAAGTCTTAAAATTGACGTCTTCATGATGTCTTTTAAAGACTATTTTTGCCATTATGGTTAGTGTCGTACGACGACGTTAATATGACGTCATTATGATGTGTTTTCAAGACTAGTTTTTGCCATCATTTAATGTCGTGTGGACGACCTTTTTACAACGTCATTGTGACGTCTTTTAAAGACCATTTTTCCAATGCTTTTTCGTCATATTAAGAATGTAAAAACGTATTTAAAAAAGTATTTATTTTGTAGTATAAAAGGCTTTATAATGACGTCTTTATAATGTCTTTGAAAGGACCATTTTTGCCATTAAGGTTTGTGTCGTACGCACGACAATATTAAGACGTCATTATGACGTCTTTACAAGACTAGTTTTTGCCATCATTTTTTGCCGTATGAACGACCTCATTACGTCTTTTAAAAAAACATTTTTTCCAATTATTTTTTGTCGTATAGACGACGTTATTACAACGTGATTATGACGTCTTTCAAAGACATTTAAACAATTATTTTTGGCGTATGGACGACCTTCTTATGACGTCAATAAGACGTCTTTATGTCGTCTAAATGGCGTAATTTATGGTACAAATTGACGTCTTCAAGACGTCTTCAAGACGCCTTTTCGGAAAAAGATATGTCATTATCACGTCAAAATATGACGTCTATATGACGGTAAACGCGGGTGCAAAATCTTCACTTTTTGACGTGAATTTATGACGTCTTTAAGACGACGTACACGACGTGAAAATCACGTCAAATCAATACGTAAAAATCACGTCCTATATAGACCAATAAGACGTCTTTATGTCGTCTTAATAACGTAATTAATGGAACAAATTGACGACTTAAAGACGTCATAAAGACGCCTTTTCGGATAAAAATACGTCATTATCACGTCAAAATATGACGTCTATATCACGGTAAACGCGGGTGCAAAATCTTCACTTTTTGACGTGAATTTACTACGTCTTAAAGACGACGTACACAAGGTGGAAATTACGTCAAATCCAGACGTAAAAAGCACGTCTTATATTGACCAATAAGACGTCTTTATGTCGTCTAAATGGCGTAATTTATGGTACAAATTGACGTCTTAAAGACGTTGTAAAGACGCCTTTTCGGGGGAAAATACGTCATTATTACGTCAAAATATGACGTCTATATGACGGTAAACGCGGGTGCAAAATCTTCACTTTTTGACGTGAATTTACGACGTCTTAAAGACGACGTACATAAGGTGGAAATGACGTCAAATCCAGACGTAAAAATCACGTCTTATATTGACCAATAAGACGTCTTTATGTCGTCTAAATGGCGCAATTTATGGTACAAATTGACGTCTTCAAGACGTCGTAAAGACGCCTTTTCGGAAAAAAATACGTCATTTTCACGTCACAATATGACGTCTATATGACGGTAAACGCGGGTGCAAAATCTTCACTTTTTGACGTGAATTTAAGACGTCTTTAAGACGACGTGCACGACGAAAAACGACGTAAATTTGACGTCATTTTTACCAGTGTTTGCTAGGGATCCATTATTGGCTGTAGGTCATGTTGTTGGATCATACATAAGCCATATATGGTTTATGTTGGAACTGTGTATGACACTAAATACAATATTTATGTGGGAGTGGTGCATATTTATTAGTGCGTCAATTATTTGCTTTCTTCGTGAAAAATATATCAAATAATAACACGCTTTCCCAGATGCAGTTAATCTTAAGCCCGAATTTCCTATCTAGGTATGCACCAGATTGCACAATTTCAAATTCATAAATGCAAAATCTTTCTTACCGTGGGAGGGGGATACCCCCTCCCAAACCCTCCCCCTCCCTCCCTGCCAGGGGCGTCGATCCTGGGGGGGGCAAGGGGGGCGGTCGCCCCACCAATGAAAATATTGGGGGGGCGAACATATCATTTCGCCCCCCCAATAATTCCGAAAATGAGGAAGAACAAAATGAGTGATATAATGCCAAAGAGTGGAAAGACACATTTATCAATAATTAATCTTCAAAATAGCTGTTTTTTTAGTTTAAAAAGGACTATAAATCTCATTTTTGCCGCGCGCTTCGCGCGCATGCAGTTTCTCATATTGCAAGTTTCATTTCGGTTGCGGGAACTCACATTTCGAAATGTATTGGGCAGTGTAATTTCTCAAACGCACACCTCAAACGAAGTTTATTAAACCCTCATCTATAACACGCCGTCACAGAAAATATAATAATCTGAAATAATACATCTTGCAGTCAATTCGGTCCTTATGCGCTGAACGAAAATCAAATTGGAATATCATGTCCCCCCACATTTGAAAGTGGGGGAGATTGTCCCCCTCTCTTTGTCATTATGTATGTTTGGTTCCATACTTATAGACTTCATATAACGTGAAATTTATGTCTTAGGTGTGCACCAAATCACACAATTTCACGCCCAAAAATACAAAAGCTCCCTACTGTGGGAGGGGGACACCCCCTCCCACACCCTTCCCCGCTCGGTCGCTTCGCTTCCTCGCAATGTCTCACCTCAACTTTGGAGGAGTTGTTAAAGCCCTAGAGTATATCGATGGCTCTATAGTATACAGGATCACGTGGATCCATCTCATGCAAGGCTCAATCTCTTCTTCGCTATGCCCTTTAAGCATACGTTATGAGTAGGTTCACTATTTTATACAATTTTAACACGCATGATAGGAGTTGCAAATGTCGAAAATCTAACAGCTTTCGGGGGCTCCGCCCCCTGGACCCCCATTATTGTCCCCAAATGTGGGTGCCCCCAAAGTCAGGTCTTCGAGCCATCAATACACTTGTAATGAGCGCATAATACAATTTTCGGGCATGCCAAATGTGGGGTTTTTAGCTCTCTCAGTGGTCACTCTCGAAATTTTTTTCAAATTTCGCCCCCCCAATCGCAAAAACAGATCGACGCCCCTGCTCCCTGCCCCAGCCCTCAGGCGCTTCGCTCCATCGGGACTCATTATTGGCAGTGTGTTGTTGGATCATACATAATGCTGCATAATTATGGTTTATGTTGTGTTGTGTGTGTGTGTTTTGGGGTACATATTTATTAGTGTGTCAATTATTTGTTTTCTACATGAAAAATATATTAAAACTTTCTGGTCGATCAAATCATATCACGCTTTCCCAAATACAGCCGAATTTCCTATCTAGGTATGCATCAGATTGCACAATTTCAAGTCGAAAAATGCAAAAACTCCCTACCGTGGGAGGGGGACACCCCCCTCCCACACCCTCCCCCCGCTCAGTCGCTTCGCTCCCTCGCAATGTCTCACTCTCACCTCTGGCTCAAACTTGGCAACCCAGAGTGTGGTTGGGCATGAGCCCCTATACACACCAAAATTGTGAGCCCCCTTGGGGTTTTGCCCCCCCCCCCCCCCCCAATCCAAAACTGCTTCCGGCGCGCCTGCCTCTGACCTAATAAAACAAATATGCAATTTAGCTGATTATCTGTATAATGCTAATTATACAACAAATTTTCAATGTTGCCAAGGTAACATTGCTAAATTATCTAAAGAAACCTTTAAGCACATGAGAAGAAAAAAACAAATATTGGACTGTCTACAACCTATTATCGCCTACAGGAATAATTCATCATCGATTATAAACGATAGTATCAAAGTGGAAATAACCCAATGATGCCAGGGTGGTAATATTGCTAGATTTCCTAAAGAATCCCTTTAGAACATGAGTAAAAACAAACGTCTACAACAAAATAGTCTACAACATAATAGGATCGCCTACAGTCCATGATCGATTATAAACGATCGTATCAAAGTGGAAATAACCCAATGATCCCAAGGTGGTAATATTGCTAAATTTTCTAAAGAAACCTTTTAGAACATGAATAACAAAAGAAAATACAGTAGGACTTATGATTAACGTCTTCAGGTCTAATGGATACAGGATTCATTCATGATCGATTATAAACAATCGCATTAGAGTGCAAAGTAAAATTCCAATTTTTATAACTATTTACAATGAAAACATTGTTATTATGATCTTGTTTTTGCAGATATTAAAACTAATATAAATACCAACCTGTTTTTAATATTTTCAACATGATTTGCAAATTAATTATTTAGGCATCAACTCTTTGAAATACTAAACAGTCAATACTAACCATTTAAATCTCACATACTAAGAAGCGGGATATATATTACGGAACCTATACGACAACTGATCAGTAAGGTGTTAGACGTAGGTTATAGGATAGGATAGGTTTAGGATTTAGGAATAGGATAGGATTATGTGTTACATGTTATAAAACTGTTGACTGTGGAATATACTACAAGACATAACCATCTCAATTTTTTAATTATTAATAATGTAAAAATCGCTTCAAAATATGACGTCAATACGACGTCTTTTCGTCATAAAAAGACGTCGTTAGCACGTCAAAATATGACATCTATATGTCGTGAAACGCGGGTGCAAAATCTTCATTTTTTGACGTGAATTTATGACGTCTTTAAGACGACGTACACGACTTGAAAATCACGTCAAATCAATACGTAAAAATCACGTCTTATATTGACCAATAAGACGTCTTTATGTCGTCTTAATAACATAATTAATGGTACAAATTGACGACTTAAAGACGTCATAAAGACGCCTTTTCGGAAAAAATACGTCAATATCACGTCAAAATATGACGTCGATATCACGGTAAACGCGGGTGCAAAATCTTCACTTTTTGACGTTAATTTACGACGTCTTAAAGTCGACGTACACAAGGTGAAAATCACGTCAAATCCAGACGTAAAAATCACGTCTTATTTTGACCAATACGACGTCTTTATGTCGTCTTAATAACGTAATTAATGGTACAAATTTACGACTTAAAGACGTCATAAAGACGCCTTTTCGGAAAAAATACGTCAATATCACGTCAAAATATGACGTCGATATCACGGTAAACGCGGGTGCAAAATCTTCACTTTTTGACGTTAATTTAAGACGTCGTTAAGACGACGTACCCGACGTAAAATGACGTAAATTTGACGTAATTTTTACCAGTGTCTGCTATCAGGGAAGACATTTCTTGAATTATGTAAGGGGGTGGGGATTGTCTCGGTTTAAAATATCTTGTAAAAAACACCTTTTCGACAGATTGCAATCAGGTACATGAATGTATAAATCAATATGAGGTAGCCATGAATGAAGTGTACGTTATGTGTGTGTGTGTGTGTTTGTGTGTGTGTGTTTGTGTATGCCTATGTGTTGTAAATGGGGGTGGGGGGGGGGGGGGGGGGGTATACTCATCTGCATAATTTGTTATGTTGTTACATGTTACATACACATGAGTTATACTCGTTGTAAATATGTTATTCCTTGCCATTATATTACCAATCGTATAGTCAACTGTGTAAAGGGGCCCCGTTCACAAGCTGTGCTTCACTGGGGTCCCAAACCTATCATTCTTGTGTTCCTTGCTGTTATATCTTGTACCATTGTTTATGTTTGATTTGGTTTGAATAAACTTGAAACTTGAAACTTGAAACTTGGATGGGGGTAGGGGGTGTCCATCCCCCAGCCCCCAGGCCTGTGTACGCCTATAATTGTATATTACAGTATAGGTAGGACGGGTTCGTTCACGATTAAATTTACCGAGAATTAGTCTCTTCTCAACGACAATTTACATTAATTTGTTTTACGCAAGCGCCAATTTACGTGAGCTTTCATGAATTGCATATAGTATATCTACAAACTGTTGGGTCACGTAACCCGACACTTCGTAGATTTGGGTGACCTGTTTCACAAAAGGTACAGAACCTGAACGTGACACTTCGTAGATTTGGGTGACCTGTTTCACAAAAGGTACAAAATCTTCACGTGACGTGAACATGAACGTGACGTGACTGTTCGTACCAAGCCCATTAATACATTGTCATTCATTCCTGTGTCTTTAGTCAAATGAGGATAATCTACAGAATCAATTGCTGCAAAGAATGTTGTCGCCCCTCAGTGCACTTGTGTCTATGTCTACTTGTCCACTTGTGTCTTCTGCACTGGCCTGAAAAGAAAAATACAGTAAAAACTGTGTATAGTGACCATCTACAGACCATATTTTAAAAAAGGTACTCGAAGTTCAAAGGTCAATTATTTCAAAATGATATATTTTCATACCATAAAAGTGATTTAGATGTAAAGAATAGCTATTAAGCTTTTTATTTGATACATGAATATGGGGCCAGGGGGGTATTTCACAAAGATTCAAAGGTGAACTTAATGTAACTCTATTAAGTTGGACCTAACTATTATGGAAAGCCGTTAGTTTCTTTGTAAAATTGTTGAAGCTTTTCTTTTGAAAATGCATAAAGTTTGATAAAATCACTTAATTTTGTTATAATATTATCATGGAGCCTTGAAACAATTGATACAAATGTTTGTTGGAAGTTTCAAATACTTGCATTTTTTGTTTTCAATGTTTTATTTCAAGGCTACAAATGGCTTTCCATAATTCTTAAGTCCAACTAAGAGTTAAGTTCATCTTTTAAATCTTTGTGAAGCAACCCCCTGGTTCCCACAGTGAATGGGTTAGGAAATTGTTGGTCTTACTGGTCCCGTCAGCGTAACTCCGTTGCCTTCTAATAGCCTCTGCCAAGACGGGAACTTTCTTCTCTTTACTCACATGTACCATGGGCTGTATCAGATATGAAAGAGAGAAACAAATAAATCACACGATACAAATTTCTCTAGAAATCAGTCAGCGTGACTCTGTTGCTCTCTTTAGCCTCTGCCAAGACGGGAACTTTCTTCTCTTTACTCGTGAACATGAACCATGGGCTGTATCAGATATGAAAGAGAGAAACAAATACATCACACGATACAAATTTCTCTAGAAATCAGTCAGCGTGACTCTGTTGCTCTCTTTAGCCTCTGCCAAGACTGGAACTTTCTTCTCTTTACTCACATGAACCATGGGCTGTAATCAGAAAAAGTCTAATAGATTAACTTCAATAACATCGCTAACTTAAAAAGGAGATATAACTATATATAAGATAATGACGTCATAATTAAGGGAAATTGAGCGTTCCTATTGGTTGATTACCAATGCTTAATCCGGTATAATCAATGGTAAAGTTATAATACATAAAAATTATGTATTATAACTTTTCAGTGACGTACAAATTTCCCATAGACCACCCAAACGATACCAAAACAATGGCGATACGATAATTGTCTTACTATCGATATAACGATTCTGGGTGTTTAATAAAACGATATATCGTGTTTCGCATTTTTGTGGGCCTTTTTTTATTCGATTGTAACCGATACAAAACTAGCGATAGCAAATTTGTTTTCCAACAATTTCTTCTTCTTCTTCTTCTTGTAGTCTGCCTCCTTCAACTTGAAGATTCTTGCAAACTTTGTGTGTGTGTGTGTGTATACTATACGCGACGTGCATAGTTCATATTCTTACTTGCAAGTCCAAACTCATTTATAAATGTAGCGAGATAGAATTTAGGCCCTTTTAGAAATAAAGAGGGGTAAGAGTTAAGACCTTTTGGTAGTAGATTATAGTTTTGTCCTTTTCACAGGATCCATTTAGTTTCTCCACTTTTAGTGTGGTCCCACAACCTTCGTACTTGACCTCTTCATGTGCTAGCAGTGCATGGACACACACTTAATGGTCTGGACCTTGCTTGTTGTATACATAAGGGATCACTTTATGAAGGAAGAATATTCTAAATCACATTAATAGACTCTTTGGCCTCCACATAATGGGCAAGCGGGCGAAGAAAGATACCTGTTTTCTCTTAGTCTGGTCAGTTTTTATAAAGAATATAATAACTTTGTTGGACGTCAATCTAGAGTTTGTTTAGAATTGGGGGTAGACTTTCTGGCTACTGGGTATTAATTATAAGATATTGGTGTGATGAATGACCATTGTTACTATGGAGAAAATATGCTTACTCTTCAAGATAATTTTGATATTCTTTTTGTATTTCCTGTAGAGGCGGGACTATTATATTAAACCACACCCCAAACAAAATGCCTTTGACCAATAGGAATAAGTTGAAGTCATTATTTTAGGAAATTAGAGAATGTATCCAATCACAAAGTTACAAGAACCCCTACCCCCCTATGATGGACAGGAATGAGCCTCCATAGGGCCATGTAGTTAAGGGCCCATATAAAAGGGAATGTAATAGGACATTTAGGAGGAGTCCCACGAATAGCATAGTAAGGAGCAGTAACCAAGAGCAGTTAGCTCTCATCCCACCCCGTTTCCCGTCACCCATCATCCTCATCACAGTAACTATTAACATCGTTTAACTAGAACTTGAATTGGAGATCGTTTAACTAGAACTTGAATTGGAGATACCGGAGGAATCAAAGCTGAATTTACAAGAGAACTGTGCTTTGAATATTGTCGGAGACTGAGATTGAAGTTATATAAACTGAATCGAATAAGTGAACTGTTGCCGAAGAACAAACCCTAATTGTTTGAGGCCACATATATTCGACAATAAGCGGTTTGCTTCCGTTGTTTGACGCCAAGCTCAACTTGTGAGTTCCCGCCACCCAGTTTTCTAGCCCCAGGTCGTCCCGTAACCAGTCCCGTCCCGACATCGATGCCGAGCCCGAAGTCAGCCCGTCCCGAAGTACAGCCCACCACGAAGCGCGCCCGAGTCCGAAACCGACACAATTGTTATAGCTAAGTGGCCACCATTTACTAATCTCATTTCCCTTAACTATCCCTCCCTTTCCCGTAGATCCTTGATAAAAAGTATTTAAGTAACTATAACTAAGCAAGTAACAAGTTGCCCCTTATCCCCAAAGAGTACTTCGCAATTATATGTATTGCAACTGTTGATATTTACATTTACTCAGGTTGTATTATTTTGCTTCAATTAAGATTTATGGAAAGGAATTTGTGATTCCTTTATGCATTTTATCTCAAATAAACGTTTGCCAAGTGACATTTTAATTTAAATCTTGTCCAAGCACTTTATTTCTGGATTTGTTTGTTTATATTTTATATTTTGATAATATAAAATTAACGGTGGTTTAATTGAACTAACCCCTCCCCCGAGTGGAAGTCATTTGAGCTAAAGCTGGGTTCCCACTGCCGATCAGATCAACTCGATCAAGCCCGATCAGGCTATTTTGGCATATTTTTGCCTGTTCGGGCTTGCTCGGCAAGGGCGATCGGGGTCGATCTACCTTGATCGGCATGGTCCCGCTCCCTACACGAATATTTTTGACAGTCAAAAATCTTCGTGTAGGGGTCGAGAAGGCAAGCGATCGAACAGCGATCGTGTATTGATCGAGTGGAGGTCTAGCTGGTCGGGAAACGATCGTATAGAGATCTAGTTTGGTCTGGATGGATTTTTTCCACCGATCATCTCGATCTATACTCGACTACGACACGATTGGTTCCCGATCAACTCGATCATGGTTCGATCTGTTTTTATTAACAACTCGACCGCTACACGAGCGCTACGCGACTTCCTTAAACCGCTACTCTCATTTTTTGACTGCTACTCGAGCGCACTCGATCACATCCCGAGCACGAAGAGCTAAATGTAGAGTGTGCACTACTGCTGACATTGAGTGAGATGATGGTGACGATGATGATGATGATGATGATGATGATGATGATGACGATGATGATAATGATGATGATGATGAATTTGTGATCAAATGACACATTTTGTAAAATCATCTTTTAAACGTCATAAATTAGAATCTAAAACATTTCAATCGTAATGTTGTTTAAACGTTATTGGAATATTGTAGCTAAATCTGTTAGTATGTCATTATAACATCAGGTTCATGTATTAAGGACATTTTAAAGAGACTTTTATAAAATGTTTCGCTCTAGCATTTTAAAAACATTAATTTATTGACATTAGTAGTAAATGTTTTTATTTAAGAAATAAATCAACATTTAAAAAATGTTTCTCACCTTACTTTTTCTAGAAATTGTCTTTTAAATATTGATGCAGAATATCATGCGAGTATTAGACATCATGAATCATGACCTTTTCTATTTTAGTATAAAGAGATTTTTTAAATGTTAAAGGGGTAGTTTAGTTTTGGTAAGGCTGAACTTTAATAGCCAAAACCTCACACAGTAACATTATAAACTAATAGTTATAACTCCACCATGCTCGAAAGGTATACAAAATTACAAGCGACTAGGTAAAAAGCCTGTTATCATTCAAAAAGAGCAATTAAAACACAAGAGGGTGCTTTTTAAAAAGGCATTGGTTTCAACCATTTTTCATACAAAATTATGTATGTGATGTTGTATTGATATAATTATTAAATAGCGAGATCATCAACAACTTTTAAAAAAAAACGCTTTTGACATTTTAAAAAAAGTGCAAGCATTTTTTTCTACATAATTATCATCTAATTATTTGGGCCCCAAATAATTATAAGATCAGATATATTTATTGATATTTTAGCCGTTTCTGGGTCGATTTTGACCAAATAAAGCTCATTCTGCCATTATAATTGCATGTTCTCTCAAATTCGACACTCAGTTTTTCATTACCTCACAAAACATTTTTTTATGTGCAGCGCCCTCTCTACCAAAACTAAAGTACCCCTTTAAATTTGTGATAAAATGAAACATTTTGTAAAATCATCGTTTAAACGTCATAAATTTGAATCTAAAACATGATCGTAATGTTGTTTAAACGTTATTGGAATATTTTAGCATAATCTTTGATTATGTCAATATAACATCAAGTTTCTGCTTTAAAGCCAAAGTCCAGTTTCGGGAAAGTAGCCGAATACATCTATATTGATCATTATTGTTGAATATGTATTGAAATAGGGCTTTTGTGGTAAAAATCTGAACCTAAGCATTGTTAAATACAGAAATATCGGAAGAAATCAGTATTTTGTAATACACGTAGTGTACATGGCGTATGGGCGATATATATCTATGCCTACATTGCTATATTATGCCTGGATAATCCTATATTAGTATAATTATATTCTTTCACATTATTGGTAATAAGAGCTTTCATTTCATTTTTTGAGAGGGGGGGGGGGGGGGGGCGTTTCCAAAACTGGTCTTTACCTTTTAAGGACATTTTGAATATACGTTTATAAAATGTCCCGCTCTTGCATTTTAAAAACATCAAGGTATGACATTAGTAGTAAATGTTTTATCTAAGAAAAAAAAATCAACATTTAAAAAATGTTTGTCATACTTACATTTTCTAGAAAATGTCTTTTAAACATTAATGCAGGATGTCATGCGATTATTACACAGCATGATTCATAACATTTTCTTTTTCAGTATATATAACTATTTTTTATGTTAAATTTGTGATAAAATGAAACATTTTGTAAACTCATCTTTAAAACGCCATAAAATGTGAATCTAAAACATTTTAATCTTAATGTTGTAGAAACGTTTTTGGAATATTGTAGCAAAAACTTAAATTATGTTATTATAACATCACGTTTATGTGTTAAGGACATTTAAAAAGACCTTTTAAGAATGTTTCGCTCTTGCATTTTAAAAACATTCAGTTATAGACATTAGAAGTAAATGTTTTTTTAAGGAAAGAAAATACCATTTAAAAATGTTTGTGATATTTACATTTCATTGAACATGTTGTTTAACAATGAATAAAATACAAATCGAAAAAAATTCAGTCCTTATGTTGTTGAAACATTTTTTTTTTATATTGTAAACAAATCTTAGATTTTGTTATCAAAACATCAGCTTGATGTTTTCAAGACATCTTAATTATATACTATTATAATATTTTGTTTTTGCATTGATTACACATTCTATTATCAACATTAGAAGTTAATGTTTTTTCTTGAGGAAAAATCAACATTTAACAAATGTTTGTCATATTTTGTTTCCTGGAAAATGTTGTCTTAACATTTAAAATAGAGTGGCATTTGTTTTTTATAAAACATTCCTCACAACATTATTTATCTGAAAATATCATTTCTGTTTTAATATATTGTAAATATGTTTCAAAAATAACATTTTATTTAATGTTGTATTATTATTATTAAAACATTCACTAAAAAAATATAATGTTACTTAAATATTTGTATACTGTTTGTTAGAAAACATTTGAAGTTAACAACTTTGGGACCTTACGGAAATGTTTTTAAAATGTTTTGTGTATAGTATAGCTGGGTATAGTATCTTGAAGACATAGCACATCGCAGTTTATTTGTTTGCACAGATGTGCAAGGACTTGTTCCATGATAGCTCCGGCAGGGGCGGTCGTGATAGGGAACCCTCAGCGGGATGGCTCTGGGGTGCTGCTTTAAAGGGAAATTGTGTTACGTTTGTCTTGGTCTTAATCGTAATATTATTATTAATCTTAGTCTAAGTCATTATTGATCCTTGATCTTCGATGATTCAAATACTGATCAAAAGCGAATACTGTAATATCGGCTGTCGGTAATGACTTCTGCAAACACAACGAATTCACGACTCATCGTCGACTCCTGTACGAGCAGGTCGACCTGCCCGAGTCGAGTTCGTGTAGAGATCGTGTTGACGTCCAGTTGGTCTAGATGGTCTAGTACATATCGTATAGGGATCGTATATGCATCGGAATGATCGAGTAGAGATCGGAGTTGTTGTCAAGTATACGTCGTGCAGAAGTCGTGAATGGTCGGATGTGAGTCGTAAAAGATCGAATAGCGGTCGGGAAGAGATCGTGTTTAAGGACGATCAAGAATTTGGTCGAGATTGGTCGGGGTAAAAATGTGCCGATGGGGCGATCGAGCTTGATCGAGTTGATCGGATCGGCAGTGGGAACCCACCTTGACGGACCAATACAAAAAAACCTGATTCCACTCGGAGCTCGAATCTGTTATTTCATTATAATAGACGACGGTGTGGTGTGGGGGTTAGATAAACAAAAACAAATAAAATAAATAAAACAAAATTAACGTATATACAAGTTCAGAAAGGACTGTATTCAGGACAATCTTAGCCACGACTTTCCAGCAGATGGCGACGGAAGGCATCTGTAGACGGGGCAGAGGCGATACTCCGATCTCGGGTAGAGTGTTCCATGCTCTCACAGTCCTCGGGAAGAATGATTGTTTGTGGTCCTCGAGACGAGAGTAAGGCCAAGGGACTTGGTCGGAGGACGATCTCGGACAATTGATAGAATATGGACTCGAAGAAAACCAAAGTAGTCATTGCGTTCTCTATTCGAGTTGTGTGGTCATATTGTACCGAGAAAGACAGTGATTTTGATGCCATTCTAACGGAGCTAAAGTAAAGGATGAATTGGTCTAATTTCTACGGTCGTTCTACGCCGCGCCGAGGTGTGCCAGGGCAACGGGTGGGAGCTATTACGCGAAGCGGTCAGCAGTAACAACATTTAGACTAGGCCTATTTTACATTTTAAAATACATTTATAAAGTGTTTTCAAGAGGACTGTGTCAGCAATAAAACATTTGAGGACAAATTTCAATGATTGACTGATTCGGCACAGGCCTACTACTACTACTAGGCCAAATAAAAAAAAAACATGTTTAGCGTCCTGGGGTGGTATTCTGTAAGTTCATCCTAGAGTTGCTCTTAGGAGTTGCTCTTAAGATCAACTCTAAGAGCTCCCTAAGATGTGCCTAAAGCGGTGGTCACAACCCGCCGTACTTGCAAGTGCGTGCCCCGTGCGTGCTGTCTACTTGCAAAAACGTGGGCAAAATTTGGGTATCCGTACGTGGTGAGTACCGACTCAGTACCGACTCAGTACGGATTTGGGAGCACGCAGACACGACGTAGCACTTTTAGTGCACGAGGAACTTTCGCTGCGTTCGCTGCGTTTTTGCTGCGTTCTACAGCCAATGAGCGCACGTGCGTGCTGCGCACGTGATAAGTGCGTGGTCCGTGCTTACTCGGCACTTCCCCAGTTCAACTGTCCAATGAGCACGCAGAACTCACGTGGATCGTACCGAGTAAGCACGTGCTCCGCACTTACAACGCACGTTGTGCGCACTGATTTCTGCAGTATAATATGAGCAGAAGAGGTTGTTCGCACTTGCACGCACTTAGTAAGTAAGGACACCGTACGTGAGCAGCACGTGTAAGTACGGCCTCCGTACGATAACGTGGCAACCGCACGGAGACCGTACGTTGTAAGCACGTTGTAAGCACGTACAACGCACTAACCACGTGCGCAACGTACGATGCACGCAACCGCTCACGGCCAGGCGTGGCGTGCGGGCCACGCACTTACACCGTGCGTTGACGGTACTCCCTCCCTGCTCTTGCCACTCCCTCCCCACGTTTTCAGAAAAACGTAGCGGCCGTGGCCTCCCCAAAAAACGTACGGACTAAAAACACGCACGGTGGGTTGTGACCAGGGCTTAAAGCGGTGGTCACAACCCGCCGTACTTGCAAGTGCGTGCCCCGTGCGTGCTGTCTACTTGCAAAAACGTGGGCAAAATTTGGGTATCCGTACGTGGTGAGTACCGACTCAGTACCGACTCAGTACGGATTTGGGAGCATGCAGACACGACGTAGCACTTTTAGTGCACGAGGAACTTTCGCTGCGTTCGCTGCGTTTTCGCTGCGTTCTACAGCCAATGAGCGCACGTGCGTGCTGCGCACGTGATAAGTGCGTGGTCCGTGCTTACTCGGCACTTCCCCAGTTCAACTGTCCAATGAGCACGCAGAACTCACGTGGACCGTACCGAGTAAGCACGTGCTCCGCACTTACAACGCACGTTGTGCGCACTGATTTCTGCAGTATAATATGAGCAGAAAAGGTTGTTCGCACTTGCACGCACTTAGTGAGTAAGGACACCGTACGTGAGCAGCACGTGTAAGTACGGCCTCCGTACGATAACGTGGCAACCGCACGGAGATCGTACGTTGTAAGCACGTTGTAAGCACGTACAACGCACTTACCACGTGCGCAACGTACGATGCACGCAACCGCTCACGGCCAGGCGTGGCGTGCGGGCCACGTACTTACACCGTGCGTGTGACGTGCGTTGCCGGTACTCCCTCCCTGCCTTTGCCACTCCCTCCCTACGTTTTCAGAAAAACGTGGCGGCCGTGGCCTCCCCAAAAACCGTACGGACTAAAAACACGCACGGTGGGTTGTGACCAGGGCTTTAGTGGTATTCTGTAAAGCCCTGGTCACAACCCACCGTGCGTGTTTTTAGTCCGTACGGTTTTTGGGGAGGCCACGGCCGCCACGTTTTTCTGAAAACGTAGGGAGGGAGTGGCAAAGGCAGGGAGGGAGTACCGGCAACGCACGTCACACGCACGGTGTAAGTACGTGGCCCGCACGCCACCCTGGCCGTGAGCGGTTGCGTGCATCGTACTTGGCGCACGTGGTAAGTGCGTTGTACGTGCTTACAACGTGCTTACAACGTGCTTACAACGTACGGTCTCCGTGCGGTTGCCACGTTGTCGTACGGAGGCCGTACTTACACGTACTGCTCACGTACGGTGTCCTTACTCACTAAGTGCGTGCAAGTGCGAACAACCTTTTCTGCTCATATTATACTGCAGAAATCAGTGCGCACAACGTGCGTTGTAAGTGCGGAGCACGTGCTTACTCGGTACGGTCCACGTGAGTTCTGCGTGCTCATTGGACAGTTGAACTGGAGAAGTGCCGAGTAAGCACGGACCACGCACTTATTACGTGCGCAGCACGCACTTATCACGTGCGCAGCACGCACGTGCGCTCATTGGCTGCAGAACGCAGCGAAAACGCAGCGAACGCAGCGAAAGTTCCTCGTGCACTAAAAGTGCTACGTCGTGTCTGCGTGCTCCCAAATCTGTACTGAGTCGGTACTGAGTCGGTACTCACCACGTACGGATACCCAAATTTTGCCCACGTTTTTGCAAGTAGACAGCACGCACGGGGCACGCACTTGCAAGTACGGCGGGTTGTGACCACCGCTTTAGTTGCTCTTAAGACGATCTTAGCATGAATAATGAATAATTAATTAGCTCATAAATATTCATGAGCCACGCCCATTAAAAACCATTCGACCAATCATCGTCTTTGTTTTCATTGATGATCAACTAATCATTTTGCAGAATTGTCAAGTATACCACGTGGCCACATCACGATTGATTGATTGATTGATTGATTGATTGATTGATTGATTGATTGATTGATTGAGTGATTGAGTGATTGATTGAGTGATTGATTGATTGATTGGTTGATTGTTTGATTGATTGATTGATTTGGTTCATATCGTTCATGGATATTCTTTTTTTCAGAGTATATTACAGTACTACAACATATCTTTTAACAGTATGACATTATAACAGCAATCATATTACTCATTTAAACAAACTTCAGTTAATAAAGAAAATGTGTAATTGAACAAACTCTCATAGAAAATAAATATAAGTTTAAGCGTCCTTTATTTCCTTGAGATGGAATTAAGATGTAATTGAGATGTAATAATATCTGCTTATCTATAAGTGTTTGAAGAAAATATTTAAAGAATATTGACTGGCCTTGAGGGAGACACGGCAAATATTGCCTGAACTAGATTCATATTGCCCGAGTCGAAGACGAGGGCAATATGGATGTAGTGAGGGCAATATTTGTAGTGTAGCCCGAAAGTCCAGTCAATATTGTAATTATTAACTAATCAGACATCTCGAGCGAACATGCAATATATTAATTTAAAGGGTACAAATTGCACAATTCTTCTAATTATTGAACGATGTTACTTCAAGTTTTAACCAAAATGCATACATCTTCAACCCAGTTTGTAAAGAATCATTACTTAGCTAGCGCGCAACACATTATTACGTCATAATTAGACACGCGCAAATCATTAATAAACGCGCGTATGATTTTGCGCAGTCATATGCTGTTAGCGCGCCTTCATACTCGGATATATTATTGACCGGCAAATTACACACAAAATCCCATTGAATTTTCTGAGCGGTCAATATGATATTGTCCATTGGTTTACTGTGTGATCATATTGACCGGCAAATTACACACAAAATCCCATTGACTTTTCTGAGCGGGCAATATGATTTGTTTTCACCCCTAGTTTTGTTGGCCTACTTAACTTGGAGGGCAATATGGTTTTAAAATTGCCCTGCTCAGATGTCTGCTATGGTTAATATACAACTAACAAATGGGCTTCTTGTGATAGTCAAATCTATTACCGAGGTGGGCTCAAAATGATTATTACCCGAAGCGTAGCTGAGGGTAAAAGTCATTTTGAGCCCACCGAGGTAATAGATTGCCTATCACAATCAAGCACATTCGTTAGTTGTTTTATATCACTCATCAATACCACGCATTGTGTTCATCTTATAGCAAAATAAGTGAAAATCTCTTTAATATTTCATAAAATTGCTTGTAAATTTTGATCTAAAAATCAATCGACATTGATGAAGCCAGTATGAGCTTCAACAACCATGGCGCATCTAATACGCTTAAAGTCATTGTTATTTTGCGCATACAATCACAAAAACGCAAAACTGAGTGCGCACCAACGCGCTGGCAGTTGCGCACATACGCGATGAATGCGTGCTAGCGCTCCCACGGATGTGCTTATTGGCTATCTTGGCGTTCTTCTTCAAAGGGTGTTAGTTTTTATGAACAAGGGCAATCACGTGACTAGAACGTGTGCGCCATAGAGCACTGCACAAATTTGGTCGCGTGTGCATTTTGCTAAAACACATGATCTATGGGACGAGCGCGTAACGAACTTTTAGTGTTAGTTTTTGCTAACAAGCCCGGTCACGTGATTGCGCGTGGACTGCGCGTGTTGTCCAAAACTATCATTTGTCAAATGCAATGGTAAAACGATCTTATGAGGGATATAATAATTGTTCATATTTATTTTTACATGTTTTAAATACGGACACGTATACAATTTATTGCTCAAACTCTCAAGGAGCAATAATAAAAACGTGCATTTATGAAGTCAATTTCAGTCAATCATTATGTTACTGTCTGAGCAATATAGATGGTACATGAAAGTGTGTTGCGCGCATCGTGCGCGCACCGACAACGCGCAATAAGTAATTTGCGCGCAAAATATGCTTATGCCTTAGCAACTGTGTACCCCATATAATTAATTATGAATAAACAAACCAACCCGTTTATAAACGGGTTTGTTTGTTTATTCATATCATAATTCTATGGTGTACCCACTGTACCACACCTAGTAACAGAATAATTCGTCCAAAATTGCATTACGTCAACTGCAGTCAAACATGTCATCAAAGTGCGTTGCGAAAATGCAACGAAAGTTGTAGATAGGAGCATCATAGAGGGAGAATTTTCTTCTACTTTTTAAAATTGACCTTTGCGATTTAGCTGCTCCTGCCGCCGCCAAAATTGATATAACAATAATTCGTCGGCCATTTTGATCACGCGTTCTAAAAATTAAAAAAAAGTAAGTTCCCCCCCCCCCCCCCCCCCTAATCAAAATAGCGTAAAAAAAGTTTTGAGCAAAATAACTTGGCAGAATTGTTTCTACACTTATTGGCTAACTTCTCTGTGAAAATGAGATTGATCCGTCAAGTCATGCATGAGTGAGCACACATTAAAGGCAAAATTGTCACTTTTCAAAAGTCACAAGAGTCAAAATGTTACTCACTCATGCATGACTTGACGGACCAATTTAATGTTAAAACAGAAGTTAGTCAATAAGTGTAGAAACAATTCTGCCAAGTTATTTTGCTCAAAACCGTTTCGTTAAAAAGTTACGCTGTTTTGATGAGGGGGGACTTCCTATTTTTGTTGTGTTTAATTCAAACTAAGACTGGTTGTAGGCAGTCTTAAGATAAGATCAAAAAGTTGCTCTTATCTTCATCTACAGAATACCTCTTATCTTAGGATGCTTATTTGCATATATTTGCATACATTTACATATTCGAAAAGTTGCTCTTAAGTTAAGAGCAACTTTTCAGAGTTGGTCTTAAGAGCAACTTTAAGAGCAACTTACAGAATACCAAAGTTGCTCTTAAGATCAACTTCACCTCCTAAGATCCTTACAGAATACCACCCCTGCTCTTTTGAAAAAAGGAAGGAGGAGGCCCTTTTTTTTTTTTTTTTTTTTTTTTCAAAATGGCCGACTTTTTTCAAAATGGCGGACTTTATTCAAAATGGCCGACTGACCCATTTATCCAAAATAACGAATGAGTCTATATTAAAAGTACAATCTTTTTCAAAATCATTTTTTCCCCAAAAAAAATCACGAAATTTACATTTATTTTTTTTTTTTTTTTTTTTTTTTTTTTTTTTTACATTTTTCACAAAAAAAAAAAAAAAAAAAAAAAGCAGGCGGCCTCCAAAAAGGAAGCGGGCGGGGACGCTAAACATGTTTTTTTTTTTATTTGGCCCTAGTTTGGTGAGTACAGTACACATCATTCTTCTTCATTATGAAGTTCATGTCACTTGTCATGATCCGTGTTCATGGAAATCTACATATCAGCTCCTGAGTGTCATCATCTTATATAACAACTAGTATGATCGATCAGGCTACCAAATATGGCCCGGCCGCGCCGTGCTGTAATATATGGCCCCCCTGTTTATCAGCTGATTAAGCGCATTAACACAGATAATTCCGCGCAGTGAACTTCTTTTGCTTATCTATTTCCTTTGTGGCCGGTTAAGCGCAATTAAAGACTCATCACGCAATCAAAAACCATCTTCTGCGCGCTAAAACTATAAGTCAAGTGTGTACAAATGAATGGGAAATTTGTTTGCACAGGGATAAATGACATCGTTTCAGAATCTGCTCAGATTCGGCAGATTTGTCAAGTTTATACAAATATTTTGTGGATAAATGTAATCTTGAAGATTTTAAGAACACTTTGATGGCACTATTATTGGAAAAAGTTGATCATTTATCAAGAAAACATATGATGCGGTGTCCGAATATGGCCCCCCTAATGTTTAACAACCGATATCTGAAAAAATATCTTTGAAGAGGCCACAAAATTTGTCAAGAATGAACTTCAAATGAAGATGAAGACAATGCCATACCTTATTTGCCGACTGCGATCGTAATTGTCCCGTAATGGCGATTTGCATTTCACTCCGCAAAAAAATCACATTGAAAGAGGGTGCCGTAATATGGCCCCCCTATTTACATGATTTCAAAGGTCCGTTTTCTTGATAAATGATCAACTTTTTCCAATAAAAGTGCCATCAAAGTGTTCTTAAAATCTTCAAGATTACATTTATCCACAAAATATTTGTATAAACTTGACAAATCTGCCGAATCTGAGCAGATTCTGAAACGATGTCATTTATCCCTGTGCAAACAAATTTCCCATTCATTTGTACACACTTGACTTTTAGCGCGCAGAAGATGGTTTTTGATTGCGCGATGAGTCTTATTGCGCTTAACCACAAAGGAATTAGATAAGCAAAAGAAGTTCACTGCACGGAATTATCTGTGTTAATGCGCTTAATCAGCTGATAAACAGGGGGGCCATATTACAGCACGGGCCATATTTGGTAGCCTGATCATACATGATTCCTGTCGTTAAATATTCCATAATAGACACCTCTACATTTTTAATTTCTCTCGTGCGATTATATTGCACTCGGCCTGCGGCCTCGATGCAATATAATCGCTCTCGAGAAATTAAAAATGTATCGTTGTCTATTCTGGTATATTCAACTCCAGACCATGCACTAATTGTATAATATGAATACATTTATTATTGCCTGAGCTACGATGGGAACGTCTTCTCGTTACTGATGTGCAACTAGTTTTGTGCCTGCGTCCACAATTTTGAGCATGTTAAAAACTGTGGAACTACAGTCTCTGCCTTTGAAAAGGTTATGTATGCAACTTTTTTGTTTCAATGCTAGATATTGAAAGTTGCATCGCGTTTCACGACGTGAAAAAAAACACAGCAAAAGTCTCTTTGTGGGAGACCGGCTTTGGACTCATACCTGTAGCTGACATGATAATATTAAAGAAAATGTGATTTTTGCTATGGAAGAAGCTTAATAAGAAGAATCATGCAGTATTTTTAGATTTTGCAAAGGCATTCGACGTCATGCCTCAAGATGTTTTACTGCATAAATTATCATCTCAATATAAAATATCTGGCAATGTATGTCAATTGTTTAAATCATTTTTATATGGTCGTAAACAAAGAGTAATACAAAGGTTTTCAGTCATCTTGGCACCCCGTAACTTCCGGGGTACCCCAAGGTAGTGTTCTAGGTCCATTGCTGTTTAATTTGTTTATATACATGATATGTTAACTTTTATTGAATCAGTGTGCTTTATTTGCAGACGACACTCTCATTTATAGGATTATAGGAACTATTGATGATGAACGTGTATTACAACGAGACTTAAATTGTATATCAGAATGGTGTATTCAAAATAAAATGAAACTTAACGCTGCCAAATGTAAGGTTATGCGTATTACAAGATGTAAACAGCCAAATGTACCCTAACTATTATATGAATGACTCCAAATTAGAAGTTGTATCTAAATTTAAATATCTTGGAATTATTTTAAATAATAAGTTGTCATGGGACGATCATGTCAATTATGTAGTGCTTCGAGCAAACAAGATGGTTGGATTCATATTTAGTGTCGCAAGACATCTTCCTTCTAAGGCTTTGCTTGCCTTGTACAAAAGTATAGTTTTACCTATACTAGAATATGGTCAACCCGTTTGGTATTTGTATCTAAAGAAGCATATTGATGCAATTGAAAAGGTACAGCGCCGTGCAACGAGACAAATCCTCAAACAAAGAAGGATGGACATGTCATATGACGAGCGCCTCAAAACACTCCGCTGGCATACACTTGAAGTGAGAAGGATTTTTCTTCTCATTTGCTACTTTATAAAGGCACTGTTTTTTTATAATAAGATGCGACGTAGTCAAGTTAAACATACAAGTAAATGTACGGCATACGGAAACAGTGAAGTTCCGCCACCTTCGTGCTTGGACACAAAGCATGCATTGTTCAGCTCTAATTTCTAAACCAGTTTCCGCGCATTTGGGAAAACCTACCCGAATCGCTGAAGACTAGTACTGGGGTGGTGGAACTTTCACTAACTGCTTGGATTTTTCAATTACGCCGCCATTTATTTGTTAATAATTAGCTAAGCGTCACCCGAGTAGCTCCGCCTCTCGCATTTATAACACACAGAGACGGAGCCATTTGGGTCGCGTGTATACGATTGTATTTGTATTGCATTTGCATTTTTTTTCTTTCAGAGTTTCAGTACTGATTTTGTTTATTTTTTATTAATGAATGTTTTTGTAACTATTATGATTCCTCATTGTACTGTTATATTTATGTAGGTCACATGAACTGGGAAAGATGACCATGGGGTTAGAGTTATTCAGTAAATCTTTTTCTTTCCCTGGCATTTATGTGACCGTTTCTTTATACCTTGTATGATGTTTGTTTTTGTATGTTTCATTTGTCGAATAAATAATAATAATAATGCACACAAATCTTAGCAGAAACGGTAAAGCAACTCAAAAGTTATGATAGATTGAATTTTGTTCCGATTATGTGTATTGTTCGTAATTGATATTGATCGTGACATAATTTGTGAGCTGCTGTCATTTTGATTTGTACACGTATGAAAAATTTGATACATACTGGAATCAATCCCGCACATAAAGTGCAAATTGTCCACTCCCTGGGGAGCATTCCAGTCAGGCACCTACGTGAACTTACCGCAGGATCAGCTATCTCGTCGCTCACACGCTGCTTGTATCTGTTATACGTCTTCTTCTTGGCTAGCATAACCTCTTCATGCTGCATCTTGCGGGCAATTTTCTATATGGTGTAACAAAAATAGAGAGTATGTTCTTGAAGTGTTGATTAAAGACCAAAAAAGGTACTTGGTTCTACGTGTTTGTTATGCTAAAAATAACCATTAGTTGAATGGGCAAACTACATATATATCAGCTGTTGATTTAAATATTTGTAAAAAGGAATATTTAATTTTTATTTAAAAAAATGGAAAACAGTTCTATTTTATGCACAAAATGTATTCCTCCTATTCAGCTTGTAGTACAAATACTATTTAAAGTTTCCTTGCTCTTTAAAGGGAACCAACACTTAACAATACTCCTTTAAAGTCTAACAATTATTAGTTTAAGTAATCCATTCCACTAGCAACCATAGAAAATATGTGTTTCCACACATATTTGTATTCAAATTTTATAAGCATAACTACTGCGATCAAACATTCATGGGTCTGCAGAAACAGACTAGTTCTTTTGTCAGGAACTTAACCACCTCTTAGGTTCCTAGCAAGTAGATAATAGTCTTCTTCCACAGACCAATGAACACACATTTGGTATGATTATGAGTTTTGAAATTATGATCAGGAAATATGTTTTCTTAACTTTTCGTGGCATGGACTACTATTAAATACTATTCTCTTTCACACATTAGAAAAGTATTATTGGGAGTTGGTTCCCTGTATCATTCTCTAATTATTACGGGTCATGAGTTGACAGTTATGTTTGTTGTGTGAGTTTACCTCGTCGTGTGCTAGCTGTCTCTGCTGTTCCTCTGACAGCGTCCTGGGTCTCGATCGCTGTTTCTCCTCGCGCTGTAGCTTCCTTGCTATCATCTGACATAAATCATTCAAAAAGTATAGTAACCAAACAGATTATGATGTTGACGATGATGTGGGTAATGATGATGATGGTGGTAGTGATGATGATGAGAATGACAGCAACGATGTTGATGATGATTTTCTGACAGTGTCCTGGGTCTCAATCTCTACTTTTCTTCCTGCTGAAGCTTCCTTGCTATCTATCATCTGAGATCAATCAGAACATACATTGATAGTATTATAAATCAAACTGAAAATGCTGACGGTGATGTGGTTGATGATGATGATGGTGGTGGTGGTGGTAGTGATGATGATGAGAATGACAGCAACGATGTTGATGATGATTTTCCGACAGCGTCCTGGGTCTCGATAGCTGCTTCTTCTCCTGCTGAAGCTTCACTGCTATCATCTGAGATCAATTGGAACAAATAATAATAGTAATAGTAGTAGTAATTAAACTGATACTTTAGCTACATGTAATTATGATGTTGATGATGAAGTTGATGGTGGTGGTGGTGGTGGTAGTGATGATGATGAGAATGACAGCAACGATGTTGATGATGATTTTCCGACAGCGTCCTGGGTCTCGATAGCTGCTTCTTCTCCTGCTGTAGCTTCCTTGCTATCATCTGAGATCAGTCAGAACAAACATTGATAGTATTAGAAATCTAAGTGATACTTCTGCTGATTATGATGTGTGTGATGAAGATTAAGAGGAAAGTGATGATGGTGGTGGTGGTGGTGGTAGTGATTGTGTTAATAATGATAAATTTCACAAGGATACTATTTAATTACCAAGAGTAACACAATTTTAAAATGGCAATACCTTTAATTGATTTGCATCAAATCAATACAACTAAACAGACTAGGTTTCTTAATTTGATGTTCACAGAAACACAGAAACTTAACACTCTTACAAAAGTGAATGAAGGAGTTGTCAATTTGAATAATAAACCCATTTACCTCGCAACTTAATAGAATGCTTAAATGGTCATATACAAATTTTGTTATGGACTGTCGAGTTACCACATTGGGCGCATACAAAGGAAATGATCAATATCTGTCTGACCATGGCATTATATTTTCTCCCATTTAACCTGGCTCCTACACAGCTGGTTGGCTGGTCAAGTAGCACGCACAATAGAGGCGATAGATATATATATATCTCAGCAAAGTGAAAATCTGGCCTGAGAGCAACAATAATTTTGTATACGTTTGTATAACAAATTTACCAGGGAATCTGCGAACATTACTTTAATAAATTTGTAATAAAATGTAGACAAATTTAGGGGAACAGTTCAAAGGTACATCAGACTTCGATATTTCAATACAAGCCGTTTATTTGGGAAGGGCAAACCATATAATTTTCAAGCAAATAGAATAGGATTTCCTCAGAACTGGGAAAACTCGGCTCCCGTCTCTGAACACGTCTCACAGGAACCGTGAAAACTTGGTTCCTGTAGTAAATGGGTTAATTAAAAATCTATTTTTTAATCATTGGATAACACCCATCAATGATTGGTATTAACCCGTTCCCTTTGAGTTTCTGAAATCCCCATAGACTTTGTACCCAAACCACCCGGTTCCCGTAGTCAAGGGGTTAACCTCACCTCATCGTGTCGCACTTTAGCAACGGCATCTGATTCCTCATCACTATCTTGTGAATTACCCAGTGCAACGGTTAAAGGCTGATGCACCCCGCCGCCGACCGCTCCTACTTGCGATCCTGAAAGATTGTGATTCGTGGGTTTTGCTGGGAGGGTGGATGCCCAAGAGAAGCTAGCAGCCGCCCAGGCTGCTGGCTGGCTCGGAGGGTGGATGCCCAAGAGAAGCTAGCAGCCGCCCAGGCTGCTGGCTGGCTCGGAGGGTGGATGCCCAAGAGAAGCTAGCAGCCGCCCAGGCTGCTGGCTGGCTCGGAGGGTGGATGCCCAAGAGAAGCTAGCAGCCGCCCAGGCTGCTGGCTGGCTCGGAGGGTGGATGCCCAAGAGAAGCTAGCAGCCGCCCAGGCTGCTGGCTGGCTCGGAGGGTGGATGCCCAAGAGAAGCTAGCAGCCGCCCAGGCTGCTGGCTGGCTCGGAGGGTGGATGCCCAAGAGAAGCTTGTCCTTGTCCTTGTCCTTGTCCTTGTCCTTGTCCTTGTCCTTGTCCTCAAGAACAATGAAGCTAATTGGAAAGAAATAATGGTTAGCATACAACAATACTTGTAATCAAATAAATACACATGTTGAGAATCTGACCCAACCGAGATTTGAACTCGGATCGCCTGCGTTGAAACATAATAATGAAGACAAACATGAGGATGAAATCAAGTGAGCCCGACACCCCCCTCCCCCACCCCCCTCTCATCTGTTCAACCACGCTACGCCACTGACAATACAGAATCGTTAGTAGTCTTGTTTGCAGTCGGATTTGGGATTGACGTCAACAAATACAGAAGGACCTAGTAAGTAAGTATAAGTAAGTAACTAAGTATACCAAGTTACATGGAAATCACGCTAGCTTCCACATGATTTAGTAAACAACCGCGTCGTTCTGTATTATTTTGTTTACGTCAATCTCAAATTCGACTGCAAATTAAGCCCGGCGCAGACAGAGCCGACTCGACCCAATCCGACTGGTTTTCAGTCAGGCTATATAGAATCAGTTTCGCTCAGTCGGAGCCAATTCAACATGTTGAATCGGCATCGAATGACCTCTGACTGGCAGTTGATTGACAAAAAAGGAGTCCTTAGGCAACGCATACTGAGTTAATCAGGCTGAAAATCAGTCGGATCGGGTCGAGTCGGCTCTGTCTGCGCCGGGCTTAAGACTACAGTAGCTACTCTACGTGTACAACAAGTTACATAATTGTGTTATAGGTGCGGGGGGGGGGGGGGGGGAATGCGTTTTTGCCGCCCTCCCCCCCCCCCCCCCCCCCCCAAAAAAAAAAGAAAGAGGAGAAGAGTAGGAAAGAAAAAATTTAATGTATGAGCTAAGACTTTCAAAAATAATTTATACATCTATTTTTAGTTTTCGCGGCGTGCTTCGCGCGCGAACAGATTATATCCAAAGACTATAGAAGTACCGACCACTGTACAATCTCAGTTTGCATTCAACAGTTGTATGGTCTGGGGTGAGTGTGGTTGGGCATGAGCCCCTACACACAAACAAAATCGTGAGCCCCCTTAGGTCTTTGCCCCCCCCCCCCCCCCCCCCCCCCCTCCAATCCAAAACTGCTTCCGGCGCGCCTGCCTAATTCCCCTCCTCGGTGCCTCATCATAATCATGAAATACAATATATTTTGCATAATTATGCTCATTATTATGGCAGTCCTGTATTTGTCTGACGTCAAGAAGTATGTTACAAAAGCAGTGGCGAACAGTGGTCGGAGAGATGGGGTGAAGGTAGAGGGCCCCCTAATTTCCGGCCTTAAAACATCATTACATGTAATGAATGCAATATAGTGTGTATTACAATATTGTTCTGTATTTTCTGAGGTCACGACTTCTGTTACCATTAACAGTGGCATAGCGTGTTCGGAAAGCTAGGGAATGGGGGCTCACTTGATTTCATCCTCATGCTTTTTCTTTATTATTCGGAGCGAGCCTCCCACCCCCCCCCCCCCCCCCCCCCATCCCTCCCTATCCACTTTTTGACGCATCGTGTTTGAAATTAAATAATATACAGTTCTTTATTTTCTGACGTCAAGAACTATTTTACTGAAACAGTGCATGTGTACAATTGGCGGTGAGATGGGGTGAAAGTGAAGGGACTCACTTGATATTTCATCCCCCCTAATTCCCCTTCTTGATGCCTCGTTATGTATATACATGAAATAAATTACATTTTGCATGAAATGTGTACATTATTGTACTGTATTTTCTGACGTCACGCTTATGTTACCATAAACAGTGGCATAGCGTGTCCAAAAAGCTAGGGGGAGGGGTGGGGGATCACTTGATAATTTAATCCCCATCTTTTTCTTTATTATTTGGGGCAAGTGCCCCCCGCCCTTTGTCCCCTCTTTGATGCATTCTCTTTGACATGATATAAAGTACAATTATGAAGATTATAAAACAGTTCTTTATTTTCTTACGTCACGACTTATGTTACCATAAACAGTGGCGTAGCGTGGTCGGATAGCTAAGGGGTGGGGGCTCACTTGATTTCATCCTCATGTTTTTCTTCATTATTTGACGCATCATATTTGAAATGAAATAAAATACAATTATGAAGATTATAAAAGAGTTCTATATGTTCGTACGTCACGACTTATGTTACCATAAACAGTGCCGTACATTGGTCAGAAAGCTAATGAATGGGGGCTCACTTGATTTCATCCTCATGTTTTTATTTATTATTTGGGGCAAGTGCCCCCCTTGTCCCCCTTTTGAAACATCATCTTTGAAATTAAATAAAATACAATTATGAAGATTATAATATAATATGTAGTTCTTTATTGTGTTACGTCACGACAAACAAAGGCGTAGCGTGGTCGGAAAGCTAGGGGGATGGGGCTCACTTGATATCAGCCCCATATTTTCCTTTATTGTTCTACTCCCCCTTTTGACGCATCGACTTTGAAATGAAATGAAATACAATTATAAAGGTTAAAATACAGTTCTTCATTTTTTTATGTCAAGAATTATTTGATTGAAACTGTGGCCTAAAAAGTCAAATCCTAATAACCATAAGACTTAGTATATATTCGTTTGAAAAAATGTTTGGGACAAACTTTTAATCCTACAAAAATGTAGCAATTTGGCTTTAAAATATTTATTCAATAATCTCTTTAAATATTGTTATACTAAAAGGGTTGACATTTGAGGACGCCCTCTTGTGTTAACGACTGTAAAAAAAAAATGAAAACAGCCCTGTCATAACCCCCCCCCCCCAAAAAAAAATAGTCCCCCCCTAATCAAAATAGCTTAACTTTTTAACAAAAAAGTTTTGAGCAAAATAACTTGACAGGATTGTTTCTATACACTTAAAGGAATAGTTGAGTATTGGTCAAACTTAACTTTAGTAACCAAAACCTGCACCATTACGGCACAAACTAATATTTATAACTCCACCATGCTTGAAAAGTATACACAATTACAAACGACAAAGCAAAACCCCTGTTATCATTCAAAAAGAGCCGTTACAACTCAAGAGTCAAATTAACTCTAGTCGAGAACTCTAGCGCGAAGAGGTCCTCCTAATACGGGACTGAAAATTAATATTGTTTGTGAACGCTAATTGTGCTTAAAATTATACATATGATACGATACCACCGATTCATTCTCCAATATGTGATCCAACTATCGGTTGGATTAAAAAATCAGTGATTTATGCGCCTCCTCGACCTTTTAAAAGGACCTAGAATCTGATACCCGGACGTCAATCACTTTTATATAATATTTTGAAAGCAAATTTCACAACAATGAGAGCATTTGAATGGGAATTATTGTTATTTCCCATGTTTTTTTTAATGATCTTTCACATGGAATTGAAATTTGGGGGGGGGGGGGGGGGCACTTCGGAAAATACCAATACTCAACGCTCCCTTTAATGACTAACTTCTGTGTGAAAATGAGTGAGCACACGTTTGACCCCCTAACACCTATCTTGACACTTTTCAAGTTTGTTCACGGTTGGCTGAGCACAATTACATGTTGGTAACAATATCTGATGTCAATTCATTCAGTAAACTGAATGGATTTTGCAATGTTAGGAGGGTTGAACATAAAAAATTTCCTCCTAAAATTGTGCTCAGCCAACCGTGAACAAACGTGAAAAGAGTCAAAATAGGTGTGAGGGGGTCAAACGATGGATGATACAACAACAACAGCACTTAAAGGGATAGTTGAGTATTGGTCAAACTTAACTTTAGTCACCCAAACCTGCACCATTACGGTACTAACTAATAGTTATAACTCCACCATGCTCGAAAAGTATACACAATTACAAATGACTAAGTATAACCCCTGTTATCATTTTAAAAGAGCCGTTACAACTCAAAAGGGCCCTCTCTAAAAAACTCATTGGTTTTCGAGCCATTTTTCATACAAAATTGTGCATAAATGATGTTTTGTTAAATAATGATTCAATAGAGATATCATCAACAACTTTTTAAATACCTATTTAGATTTTTTTCAAAGTAGTCTATAAGCATTTGTTTACATTTTTCTAAAAAGTCAAAATGTCCCCTGGCGTGGAGACTTTTGAATAAAAATATGTCTATGGATATTTCATCCGATTCTGAACCGATTTGATCAAATAAAGTTTATTCTGTCATTAAAATTGTATGTTCTTTCAAATTTGACAGTCAGTCTCACACAAAATTGTTGTGAAGTGCCCTCTATAGGTTACCAAAACTCAACTAACCCAGGACAGTGAACTATCCCTTTAATACGGATCCTATATTTATGGTGGCTCCTAAGGGATACGCAAACGTAAATGTAAACGTAATTATATGGTCATGCGTCGTGAGGTCGCCTCCTTTTGCGTTACATGCCGTTTTGGGATTCTGCAGGACAATGTTACAGTTTAGAGCAAATGTTTTCTGAGGAAGACCCCCTACCCTATCAAAACTGTACATTTTCTGAAAGGAAATTTCCCAAGGAACCCAAATATGCACTCAGAAATAACACTAGGTTTACAGTTAAAGGTAAAGGCCAGTTTTGGAAACGCCCCCCTCTCAAAAAAATGAAATGGAAGCTCTTATTACCAATAATGTGAACGAATATAATTGTACTAATATAGCATTATCCAAATTTGGCCAAGAAACCGCATACTAATTTATATATTTGCAAAATTATAAATTGATCTAGACCGGATAGATATCGCCAACGCGGAATCGCTCATACACTACGTGTATGACGACCACGTTCAATTACACGAGGTGTTCGATATACGGGCTTGTCCCTAGCATGTCGATATCTCCCCCAGCGCTAGCGGCGCGGACAGATCTGAAAGGGCGGTGGATTTATAAATTTCACAGGCGGATATTGGATTTCTTCCGATATTTCTGTATTTAACGATGCTTAGGTTCGGATTTTACCACACAAGCCCTATTTCAATACATATTCAACATTATTGATCAATATAGATGTATTCGGCTACTTTCCCGAAACTGCATGGACTCGGGCTTTAACTGTTCATATTAACCAAAACATGACATTTTGTTTACAGTTTAAGAGGTCATTTTTTTTCCTGATAACTTTTTCTAAAGTAGCTCTAGACAAGAAATTATAATGTTTTCATGCAGAGCAGACTTGGACCTTTACAGCAATATAATATTGTATGGGGTAAATTATTTTTTTGCGGGAGATTTTTAAATTCATACTTCATGCATTTTTTGTTTATAATCAATCATTTTCACTTAGTAGGAGCCACTAGATGAATGGAATATAGACATGATAGAGTAAAGCCTAAATATGATGAGCCATAATACGGTTTGATAAGTAAGCTTTAATTTGATACCAAATGTGTAGTCTTAAACCTTTTCTTTTTTAAGATATTAACGTTTTTACCAAGAATTCACAAAATGTATCGGTCAAGATTGTGCCCCCATAGAGTCTGTACAGGAAACCCCCAATTTTCTATGTTTGTGTTGATTTAATAAAAATGTGATGTGGCAAAAACACTTTTCAATCATTTGACATTAAAGTCCAATGTTTTAGCTTTCATTTGATACCAACATTGTTGCTATACATTTAGTTTTGACAACGTTATTAACGTTTTAAGAAAAATTGCACTTTGAGAGGCAGTTTCCCATAGACTTTGTACAGGGGCGCCGCTTCCTGCGCCACCCTCTTGCTCCAACCTTCAAATATTCTGCAAGCATTTTAAAATGATATCAAATTTGTTAAGAAAGGTTTTCAGGTTAAGAAAATGGTAGCAAAACAACTCAAAATGTAACGGCGCCACCCTATTTGGAGGCGAGTTCATGACACATGACCATAAACGACAATTTTTTTTGATTTTGGGGCTCTGAATTAAATCAAGAGAAACAAAACTAACAAAACAGCCCTGTCATAAACCCCCCCCCCCCCAAAAAAAAATAATGTTGTTTTATCAGAGATTGGGTAAATTTATATAATCTTAGCATGTATACTGCACCAGGAACACAATTTTGTTTGATAAGAATCACCAAATATTAAAAAAAAGAAAAACAAAACGAAAAAAAAACAATTTTCGCATAATTAATTAGCTATAATTAGCATATTATAATTAAAACAAAAATTCAACTATGCAATATTTTAAAGCTCATGGACATCTATCACCATGCCAAATTGGGAGTCGATCGGAGTTTCGATTGCCGAGAAAACTACAAAAACAAAAAACAAATACCATTTTTGCATAATTAATTAGCTCTAATCAGCATAATATTCAAATTATTTTTTTTTCAACTTCGCAATATTGTAGACCTTATGGACATCTATCACCATGCCAAATTTGGAGTCGATCGGAGTTTCGGTTGCCGAGATCTTGGGGGCATATGGAAAAGTTTTGCACTGAAATTCCCATTAAATCAATTTTCTGCGCTAACACGCGCACAGCGCGCTCAAGTACAAGCTTCATGAATTATTCCTGAAAAAAACTCCTTAGACATGGGTCCATTTTTCGCAAAAGGACCCTTAGATGTGGGTATGGGTTTGGAGGTCTCAACCGCACACCCCCGTCCGACTATAATCTGAGTACCCCCCCCCCCCCCCCCCCCCGGGGTAACGAGTTCACAAGCCAAATTTACACATAGTGTTAATACGGGCGTGGGTTGCGCGCGTGCGCGAGGGAGCAAATGGGACAACTTTTCCATATCGGGGGCCCTTTTAGCCCCCCCCCCCCTCCCCCCCCCCCCATTTGTTTTAAGGTTCAAAATAGCCCAGTCTTTTTAGGGTTAAGCAAGCCCCCCACCCCTCCCTTCCCCCCGTGGCTACGCCAATCAGAAATTTTCATTTGTCTTTCTTTTTATTTCATTAAGCAAGCCCCCCCATACTCTTCCCTCGTGGCTACGCCAATCTGAAATTATTGTTTTGTTTTCTCTTGATTTAATTCAGAGCCTTATTTAGCAAGCCCCCCCCCCCCCCCCCCCCTTCCATCCCGTGGCTACGCCTATGTTAAATGATATTACGCATACGTTATATTACCTACGGTACGCGTATGAATACTTTTGGTAGGACTGTAGTAATTGATACTGGAATAACAGTACACGCGCGCGTACAGGTGCTCAGCTTACTGACAAAAAATTCACGTCAATTATTTACATTTGCGTGTCCCTTTGGGAGACGCAAACGTGAATATTTGCGTCTGTGACGTGAAAATCAAAAAAATTGTTACATAATTATATATACGTCAACTGTTTGCGTCTGCGTGTCCCTTCAGGGCCATTAAGTACAGAAAAATGAAAAAATTACCAAACATTTTTTTTTTGATATTCACGTCTTGGATGTAAAAGGCAACAAAATTGTCGTATAGGTATACTTCAACAGCCCCCCCCCCCCCCCAAATTCAGAAAGGTCCACTTTTAACACTCTTTTCAAATGGTCTTTGCTGTGAAAAAAAATCCCCCCCCCCCCCCCCCCCCCCCCCCCCAATGAGAGGACTTGCAACCACCTGGCTCGGTTTTGAAAATTTTGGGGAGGTTGTCTGGGCCGGGAAAAAATTTGGCGACAGACAAAAAAAATTTGCAGGCTGTCTCGCTCGGTCGGGAAAAAAATTGTCGACGGTCACCCCCCTCCCCCCCCCCTCCCCCCCCCCCCCCCCAACTGAGAGGACTTTCAGCCAATTGCCTTGGTCTCGAAATATTTGTTTGCAGGTGGTCTCGGCCGCGAAAAAATTTGATGACGGACACCCCCCCTCCCCCCCCCCCCCCCAACCCCCCACTGAGAGGACTTTCAGCCAATTGCCTTGGTCTCGAAATATTTTGGCAGGTGGTCTCGGCCGCGAACAAATTGCTATCGGTCCCGTTTTTGTAAAATAAGCACCCCCCGTGAAAAATCCTGGCTACGTGCCTGCTTCAATTTGTTTGATTTTCACGTCTTGGTCTAAAAGACAAACAAAATAATTGTTGCATAGGTAATTTTAGGTATACGTCAATTTCTTTGATTTTCACGTCTTGGACGTGAAAATCAAAAAGATTGTAACGCAAAAGGAGGCGACCTCACGACGCATGACCATATATACTCCGCAAAAAAAGAAACTGGACACTTGTAAAAGTTGAAATCTTTCATATTAATGTACGATAAAGTGTAGATTATCATATATCAAATTAAAGGGAATTTAGTCCTCTGCATGCAGGGTATAAATTAAAAGTGTAATCGTTCATGCATGAAATGCCATGGTCAATTAACAAAAGCAAGGTCTGTTTTCAAAAATAGCAAAAACAATAGAGGACCACACCATTCGACTGAAATGATCAGGAGGATAGTAAGCGTTTCACTTAAAACAGGATGTGCGGGGCAAGTAAATTATGACATTATTTAACTTTATTGTTATGAACAATCTCTGAAAATACAAATTCGTCAATAAAGCAGGGCCAGGTTATGAGAGCATCATCATACTGGTCTGTGTATTAGAGGCATGAAGCTTGTCTGTTTAAGTGTGTCCCCTGTAATTTTAACCATAGTTACCTATAGAAATGCCCAACTGTTTGACCAATGGTGACATCAGGTTTTGAAGATCTGTGGAGTACGGTAGAATTCTTGAGAAGAATTTATACCATTTTTCATGCTGAAATAAGGGCACAAACTGTGGCTTCGACTAATAAACCTTTGCCATGGAATTCCCTATTTTGTTACTTTTGGATGAAAATAAAAACCGATAACGTTCACAATATGTCTTCATTTATACTTTTTATTGAGATGCAGATAAAAAAAGGTCACATTTGTGTTGAAAATTTATGCCATGTCATGAATATAGCGTTTTAGATTATGCTTATCAACATTTATATGGTTGAGTGGATGTTCCATTTTTGCTATTTTTGAAAACAGACCTTGCTGTGGTTAACTGACCGTGACAAGTCATGCATGAATGATTTCATTTAGATTTTATGCCAATATTGAAGAGAGTCGTTTTATCTTTAATTTGATATACAATATCATATATGTTATCGTAAATGAATATGAAATATTTGGTCTTATACAAGTGTCCAGTTTCTTTTTTTGGGGAGTATACATTACGTTTACGTTTGCGTTTGCGTGTCCCTTAGGAGCCACCATATTACTGTACGTCCGTCAAAAAAAAATACAGAATCGTATTTTCTAGGAGTCTTGTTTGCAGCAGGATTTGGGATTGACGTCAAAAAATACAGAACGACCGTAACCGGCGGTATTATCTCGACACAACCTAACCCTGTAAACTTCAGTATTCATCGGTTACTGACAAATTAATTGGAAATAGAACTGTGTCACTACAGAATTTACGTGTCGTCTTTGGCTTTACTAATTGGTGTGCCCCACGCGTGCATATTTGTGTAAGTAAAGCTCTTCCATTCCGTTTCCATGAAGATGAATTCCATCATCCATTTGATCCATGTATTTACAAATTACACAGTAATCTAGAACTTCATATTATGTGGGTCACAATAATTGCATAATCAAACATGATATTTTGATAAGTACTGATATTGATAGATAAATTCTAAAGAGATGGCATTGATCATTATTTTATCGACTTCAGAAATGTCAGAAGACGTGAGAAGTTAAAAACTAAAAAATGATGATTAAATAAAAAATGTAAAGTAAACCAAAAGTTCATCATTCGGACATTTGTTTACATTTGTTTAGTATATAGCATGTAAAAGTGTCTGAATGTCCGTTCTTCTGAACTAGCACCAATGCACACATGGGTTCATTACAATAGGGTTGTGCTAGTCCAAGAAGACTAAAGGTAGAGACATTTACATTAACATTTGGACTTTTTTTTTTACATGTCATACCTTTAGTCCTAGTCCATAGTGTACACGTTCTGTATCTAGCCACTTATCCACCCAAAAAAACCTCCAATTTGGTTGGAAATATTTCGGCTACTCACCTGAATTTTCACGACTAGGCAGATGTTTACTCTCTTTCTGCAATTGTGCTGTCCCAAATACGTTTACAAGTTGTAATTCTGGTAAAATTAACACTTTTCCGAGGTAAACACAGCCCGATGTTTGATGACAAAGAATTCCCGTAACATGCTATTCAACGCAATTGCACATGGTAGTATTGTATTCGCCGTGATAGACATTTGCATAACACACGGCTCGCGAATATAATACCGTTGCATGTATAACCTGCACGCGCGCGCGCCGTATCCTCTATACTATTATAGAGGATACGGCGCGCGCGCGTACAGGTTATACATGCAACGGTATTATATTCGCGAGCCGTGTGTTATGCAATTGTCTATACACGGCGAATACAATACTACATTGTGCAATTGCGTTGAATAGCATGTTACGGGAATTCTTGGTCATCAAACATCAGGCTGTGTTTACCTCGGAAAAGTGTTAATTTTACCAGAATTACAACTTGTAAACGTATTTGGGACAGCACAATTGCAGAAAGAGAGTAAACATCTGCCTAGTCGTGAAAATCCAGGTGAGTAGCCGAAATATTTCCAACCAAATTGGAGGTTTTTTTGGGTGGATAAGTGGCTAGATACAGAACGTGTACACTATGGACTAGGACTAAAGGTATGACATGTTAAAAAAAAACGTCCAAATGTTAATGTAAATGTCTCTACCTTTAGTCTTCTTGGACTAGGGTTGTGCGGAGATCAACCTCTTCCGCCCGCTGCACTATCCAACGGAAACAAATTGTGTCGGCTGATTTCTCCCTCAATCCAACGGAAACAAATTGTGTCGGCTGATTTCTCCCTCAATTTACCAGCAAATGCAAAAAACTTTTGTTTATGTGATCCACAATTAATATACTTTGATAATAATTACTGACTTTGTTGTTTTGAAGACCGCAAAATGTAGAAATAAAATGATTATTTCCCGTCCGTTTTCCTTACCGATGCGTCCTAAAACACGCCTTGTCTTGTAGGGGTGGGTATACTGTTGAACCGGCAACAGTGTACGAATGGCTGGTATTGTTATCTCCAGCGCATTTGCATATATTGCGTGTAAATGGTTCACCTGAGTGAACCATTTACTTTGTAGATGTGCACCAATGCACTTTCTATTCCACCTCGGTTTTTAATCGGCTCGATTTTGTTCAACAAATTGTATTTGTATTGCTACAAATTTACAATACAATGTACAGCATTGACATTGCTCCACTAATTAGCGTGAACAAGTGCGAAGTACTGCGAACAAGCGCAAAGAAGTGAGAAGCAATTAAATTTACTGCGAACAAATTTCCCATTCGCATAGCATGCACTTGTTTGCAGTAATTAGTAATTGCTGCGCTCAGTTACTAATTACTGCGAACAAGCGCAAACGGGATTTACTGCGAACAAATTTGTTCGCATACATGTATATTATGAAATCCCGTTTGGCACTTGTTAAATCCCGTTCGGCGCTTGTTAAATCCCGTTCGTGCTTGTTCGCATTACATTTGTTCCCTAACCCTAACCCTAAATATTGATGGCTTATTCGCACTATATAGTTCGGCTTGTTTGTAGTACTTCGCACTTGTTCGCGCTAATTAGTAGGACCGCTCCACAGTATTTTTTTCTAGTGGACCTTTGGGCAACCAAATTCTTTGTCAAATTTTGGCTGGCCCGAAAAAAAGGGGAAGTGGCTTGATCGTATAAGTGTATGTTAAAACAGTGCCCACACAGACATACATACAATTACATACATGTTCAAATGCTGATCATGATCATGCATACTTTTGGTGGCCCAAAATGAAGTAAGCGATCAGTTTTGACTTTAACCCCGAGTTGCCAAATACAATTGTTTACCTGATAGAAAATGGTACCAATCTGTAACAATATATATTTTTAAAATGATAATTTTTCCCTTTGTACCCTCCACTACAATTTTATATAGTACACTAGTCAAACCTGTCTTAGTGGCCACCTGTCTATAGCAGCCAACCTGCCTATAGTGGCCACTAAAAATGATCCCCTGCTGAGAAAAACAATAGAATAAACCTGTCTAGAGTCGTATAGAGGTCACCTGTCTAATTTCTAAAGTGGCCACTTTTCTTTCTTCCCCTTGGTGGTCACTATACACAGGTTTGACTGTAATGTATACATACAAAACCATAATACTATTAGTCAAGATCTTTTACCATGATAAATTTATTTTAGGTTTTAAAATTTAAATTTTTTCTGCCCAAAAAGTCAAAAGAATGATCAGTGGTAAATTACATCCGGTGCAATGGGCCATGGGCAACTCGGCGTTAAAACTGATCACTAACTTCAATCATTCTTATTCTTCCTCCATTCTTTTTTGCAGTATCCAGTCCATGCACATTGCATTTTAATAACTTAACTTGACCCACAATACAACTGTCATCTTTCTCTCTCATTTTTAGCTCATCCGGCCCGAAGGGCCCGATGAGCTTATGCCATGGCGTGGCGTCCGTCGTCCGTCCGTCCGTCCGTCCGTCCGTCCTTCCATCCGTCCTTCCGTCCTTCCGTCCGTCCGTCCGTCCACAATTTTCAAAATGCTTCTTCTTCGTTATTTTTCAACCGATTTTGATTCTGATTGTTTCATAAGATAGGGCTAGGAGGGGGATTTAAAACTTCTACACAGAATCGTGAAATTCATTATATATGCTAATTTATGCAAATTTATTCGAAATCACAAAAAATGCTTCTTCTCCTTCATTTCTTGACCGATTTTGATTTGGTTTGCTTTATCTGGTAGAGCTAACTTTGGTACACTAAACTTCTACACAGAATTTTGAAATGTTTCTCCATTAATTAATTATGGTAATTTATGCAAATTTATTCCAAAAATCACAAAAAATGCTTCTTCTCCTTCATTTCTCGACCGATTTTGATTTGGTTTATTTTATCTGGTAGAGCTAACTTTGGTACACTAAACTTCTACACAGAATTTTGAAATTTTTCTCCATTAATTAATTATGGTAATTTTGTATTTATTTATTTATTTATTTATTTATTTTTATTATTTATTTATTTATTTATTTATTATTATTATTATTTTATTTTTTTTATTATTTTTTTTAATTAATTTTTTTTTTTTTTTTTAATTTATTTATTTTTTGTTATTTTTTTTGTTCCCATGTCCCTTCTGGGGCGTCAAATTTATATTTTTTTCACTCTAATTTTTTTAAAATTAATTTTTATGTCCCTTCCAGGGCATCACATTTTAATTTTTTGACCAGTTGAAAAGTGTACCACATGAAATTTGCGATATTTGATGTTGCGAGATGGCGGATGAGCGCTACGTCATTGATGTTCTGGTTACTTAATCACCAGGGATTTCATCCATCTGCAAACTGTGCCACATCATGAATTGCCTAAAGAGCATCAGCAGGGGAAATGCTGCTATGACTCCAAGATGTTGGAGGACAACAACTCCTGCACTTCATCAAGAATGCAAGCTTACATCATTGTGCAAAGCTGAACCAAGCCATCAAATGTGTTCTAGTTATGGAGTACGTCCGTCCAGCAGAAAATTTACCCACATAACTTCCTTACAAAGAAATATTGCCACAGAACAGGTATATGATACCTCAACAGATGGTTGCCAAAGAACATATGGTGCACTGAATGTTAGGAATCCGTTAGGAAGTCCTTTCAACTCGAAGACGGGAAATAATATGAAAGACTTTCACAAATTGTTAGGGACGTCACCAGTATTGGACCGGACCTCAGAAATGCATTCAAGGAAATATGCCATGCTTTCACTTGCCAAAATACAGCATAACTTCCTGCAGAAACTGCACACATCTTCAAGATCATTAGGGGTAATGTCATCTTCAAGATATGAACTGTCGTCCAAGAAATTGTTCATGCCTTTGTCCAATGAGCAACAGCAACAATACACCATGCACCATCTGCATACATCATCAGCGTTAGCAGCAGCATCATCAAGTTCCGAACTGTTGTCCACAAGCTCTGCTGTGCCTTTAGTTTCATCTGATCATCAGCAGCAACAGTGCAATGTCCACTGTGGCTCGGCCAGTGGGATGTCCGGAAGCCGGACTCCAAATTTTGGTGACGTCTTCTCCGAGGAGAACAAGGCTCGGGTGATGACCAGTCTCTCCAGGAAGACCCTGCGGAGGTTCTACACCAGAGACATGAAGCAACGTGGAGCTGTGCTTGTGCCCCTCTGCAGTGTTAACCAGGAACCATGTGTGCTGTTCACCCTGAGATCTAGGATGCTCAAAGACCACTCTGGGGAAGTCAGGTGAGTCAAATACAGTTTGATCTTAGATCAAATTGGTTAATGTATGCATACAAATGGAGAGAGGAGTTGTTCTGATACCTTGTGCAGAGTACATTGTGTGCTGTTCACCCTGAGATCTAGGTTGCTCAAAGACCACTCTGGGGAAGTCAGGTGAGTCAAATGCAGTTGGATCTAAGATCAAATTAGTTAATTTATGTATGCATAAAAATGGAGAGAGGAGTTGTTCTGATACCTTATGTAGAGTACCAACCAGGACCTACATGTACATGTATCGTTTGCTATTCACCTTGAGATCTATTGTAGGATGCTCAAAGACCACTCTGGTGAAGTAAAGTGAGTCCAATGTGAGTGAGTAATACAAACTTGATGCATGTACAAACTGTACTAGTAGTTAACAAAGTTGATTGAAATGAGGCTCATTCATTATGAAAGAGTGAGATGTCCTGGTGCCTTGTGTGCAGTACTAACCAGGGAACTATGTGTGCTGTTCACCTTGATGTATCTTGAATTCTCAAAGATCACTCTGGTGAAATATAGGAAATGGAACTTAATTGACATCTGACATAACTTATTCATGATGTATGAGGATAAAGTTCATTAAAATAGAGAAACATGGAGTTGTGTTAGCCTGTTAGCCTGTTGCTTCTGGGAACTTAATAGTTGGCCATTAACAGAGTCTATTGGGATTTCAAAATCTTGATGGGAACTGGATGAAACAGAAACTGTTCACCCCGAGATCCAGGATGCTGAAAGACTACTCTGGGGAAGTCAAATGGTATTCAGAAATGAATATCACTTCAGTGATATTGGGGAGTCCACACTGTCAGAAACAAATCCATTTTCTCATTTTTCCCCCCAGCAGAATTGAACTTGTGAACTTCCTAAGTTGCATAATATTGAACAAGATTGCATGCATTTGGATACACTTTTGTACCATTTGAATGCACCAAGTGCATTAACTCAAATATATTTTGTTCCTGTTCGTTTAATAAAGAGATTTCTTTGAGAGCCTAATTTTCTTTACAATGGTTATAAATTTACTTTTATTTTTCCTCTACTACATAGCTTTCCTAATGGACCATACAGACAAATATGATGTCTGCCAGACTGCCACAGGGCTATAGCATGACAAGGAGAAAATATTATCCTAGAATTGAGCATTATTTATTCAATTTTTATAGCACATGATTTCATAAGAATTTAAAGTTCTTATAGAAGCAAAATCTTACAATTGTTATTTCTTTTTCCTTTCCATCTACTACATAGCTTTCCCGGTGGGAAGATGGACCATACAGATAAAGATGTCTGCCACACGGCCATACGTGAGATGGAAGAAGAGCTGGGGATCGATCAACGGACGGTAGAGGTGTGGGGAAACCTCCCCCCAATAGGACGAGAGGTAATTAGTATACAGATAATGCACGGTAGCGAGTGCATTCAGGGCCAAATAATGCACGATGTGCGAGAAGAGCCCCTGGATATACCGCACCGAGGTCCGCAGGACCGAGTGCGGTATATCCAGGTGGCGAGTCGAGCACAGAGTGCATTATTTCGGCCCACAAATGCACAAGCAAACGTGCATTGTTTGTTTTATACAAATTCCCCCTCCTACTGAGCTGCCACCCCAAAAGCCAATGAAAAAATTATTGAATTAAAGAACTATAATGCACTTTAAATTGAATTAAAGCACTATACCTGCACTCCGGCGAGTGCAGGTATAGTACATTTGGTATATGGTACGTTTTCTGCACTCCAATGCAAATGGATGCTACAGTGCAGTCCACTGAATGTCACGTGACCCGATTTGAACCTTCTTGGAAGTTGTATAAAATGGTTTATAGGATACTGGGGGGGGGGGGGGGGGGTGTATCACTTACCACAAAAATGTATTTAGCATAATTTCAAGGGGAAGTTTATCACTAAAAATTAATGTTTGTGAGACGACCTACTAATGTCACTTTCTTTTGTATAATGCTTATTGTTCTAAAACAATGTGCCTTTGATTCAAGGTTTTTTGTAGAGGGTTGGAGCTGGGCGATTGCCTTCTTAGCCAGTACAGTATAAGTCAGAATTTGTGGCTTTCCTGACTTTGATGGCTGTGATGTCACACTTTTGTAGTACTCTATATAATATGCGGTGGCCCAGAAAAAAATGGAAAGACATACTTCCCATAACATGGAAACAATTTGTTTGACTGATTTAGAACCTTTTTGCTGAGAAAAGGATACCAAGATCAGCAATTTCGGTTATTAAAATTTTAGTTTTCATAAACATAATGGCTTATTTAGTACAATACAATGTCAGGTTTCAGATTGTTCACATTTTGAAACAAAATTGAGGTCTGAAAATCACCTCTTTCGCTTGTCAGTGTAAAATAATGTTGGTCAATGTGCATTCCTCGGCTTAATCGCAACTAAATGTAAAGAATGCTCATTAACAATGTGTATTCATCATTACATACTATGGCAAGTGAAATAGATACATTTTCCAGACACAATTGTTTTGGAAATTTGTCAAATTTCAAATCCAACCTTGTCACCAATGTTTCTCTCTAGAACAAAGATAAATTTACCTAAACAGCTGAACTACATGTAGGTAGCTTTTTAGAAATATTCTTTATTCAGTAAAACCAGCCATTTTGTCCCTGTTAATTGGGAGAAATGCTATTCCTTTTTGGGGGGCCACCCTGTTAATAAAAGTAAATCATGATAATGTCTTTCGACAAGCATTATATACTTTAGGTACTAAATTCACATTTGGTCTAGCATTAAACAAATTGAATTTGTCAAAGCCATGATGGTTATTTAAATTAAAAGTATGAGACTAGATTCTATCATTGTATCCTGAAAATCACTTTGGCTGAAAGGAAATGTGTACATGTATCCTCTTGTCTTCTGTCAAAAATTTATCGAAAAACAGCACAACTATGTGTTTTAATTGTGCAAGTAACTAAATGCTGTTAACCCATTCAGGACTGGTCCAGAAAATACTGGGGCTGAGGTCCTTAGAGAATGCATTTAATACCAGAAACAAATAGTCTTGAATATATGTAAATTGTCATTGTTTCTACCAGGAACAATGGAATTTCAACAGGGAAGTTATTGTTATCATAATGGGGTGATCTAGTGAAATGTTTGAACAATGTATTTAATGGTCAGGACTCAGGAAGTTCATATCTAATGGCTTTATCAGACCCTTGCAACTGTTCCTAATAATTTGCAAACAATGACTTGAGATAAGATAGAGGTTATTCACCGATCAGCTGTCTATTCACTGTATGAAAGTATGCAGATAAAAGTAAAACATCCATTGATTATTTTAGGGCTATCTTTTTGTATTACGCGCTGTATACTTCAAGTACTGTTTACATTATGGCGTGACTTTGGACAGTGCCGTGTCTTCAGAAAAAAAAATCATTGTTTGCTCATTTATCTAATTTGTTTTCAGATTGTAAATTTGTAATCTTCAATGGTTTTTCAACAAAATGAAATATTTTAAAAGACTTATTTGTTATATGGATGGTTATGAATATTTAACTTACAAGTATAGAGCCACCTGGCTGTCCAAAGTCACCCCTATCTACTATAACAATGCTCAAAATTACCACAGGCCACCAAGTATTTTTATTTATTTAAATATTTTTAAAATTAGTATCATTGATGCTTAGGTCCACTGGCTGATTGGGCAACCAAATATAATATCATTTGTAATTTTCTTTGTTTGGGGCCACTAGATTCAGGTTTCAGGCTACTAGAATTTGAAAAATCTTGATCTAACTTGCCCAACTGGACCATGAGGCAAAAGGATTAACTTAGCTAGCATTGACAATAATATTGCAGCTTATATTTGTGTGATAGAGAATACTTCTCACTAACTGTTTGACAGAGCGATAAAATATAAGTGTATTGCATTATTTTGTTTGATATATATGTGGCCCTCCATAAAAAAAATCAAATGCAAATAACAGTCAATATTGTGTATGATACTGTGGCTACTGTGTGTTTGCTCTTCTGGCATGAATGGGCAGGGGATGGTATCCTCAAAATCTCCGTTATTATCTTTTCATAAATAGAAACATTATTTCTAACTAAAAACCCAACACCTAGCCTAGACCTAAACTCTATTCCTTATCCTAAGCCTAAACCTTACCCCTACCCTTGGGCGTATTTCACTAAAACAATAATATGGCAATAACCCCTTATCCCTTGGAGCATTTCCATTGGAGAAAATATTGTGTTACTGTTTTAAGATCTCTCAAGCTAAATTGTTCTGTGTTAAATTTATTGTTTTGACAGTGTATTATTAAATTTTAATGTTTCATTGCTAGTAATTCTTGCTACTCTTTCTTAACAGATTAGATTCACAAAGAACATATACTGAGTTGATACATTGCTAATGTATTCTGTTCTTATTACATCTTTCCACACAGCGTATTTCAGTTGTGCCTGTGATTGGTTATCTAGGGGAACTCGACGTTGAGAACATCAAGTTTAACACAGATGAGGTGAGATTTAAAGAGACTTTTTTACCCTTTCAAAATAGATTTTCAAGAGCAATAGACCAGTTTGGTATTAGCCCAGTCTGAATGACCCTTCATAGGCACTGAATTCTACAATCATTGGTGGGCTTAAGGCAATAATGAGACATAAGGCAAGGTGATTAAAGCAATGAACATAATTTTATGTCTCCGCAACGAAGTAGCCGGAGGCATTATGTTTTCGGGTTGTCCGTCCATCCCTCCGTACGTACGTCCTGTTCTCGTGATCGCGTTATCTCAAGAACCAATTGCCGGATTCTCATAAAACTTGGTTCATGTATGTATCTTTGGGTGCCAATGAACTGATTAGATTTTGGGGTCATGAGGTCAAAAGTCAAGGTCACAGGGCCCATTATATATGAACAAATAGCTCGTGATCGCGTTCTCAAGAACCCATGGACGGATTCTCACCAAACTTAGCTCATGTATGTATCTTGGGGTGCCAATGAACTGATTTGATTTTGGGGGTCATGAGGTCAAAGGTCAAGGTCACAGGGCTTATATATGCAAAAATAGCTTGTGATCGCAAAATCTCAAGAACTGAATGTCAGATTTCAATAAAACTTGGTACCTGAATGTATCTCAGGATGCCATTGTAGCCATCAGATGTTGGGGTCATGAGAGCAAAGGTCAAGGTCACAGGACTCATTATGCCAAAATAGCTTGTAACTGCAATATCTCAATAACCATCACACTTGGTACCTATTTGTATATTGGGGAAGCAAATGATTTATAAGATTTTGGGGTCATTAGGTCAAGGTCACAGCTCATATATATGGAAAACTAGCTCATAATTGCGATATATCAGATCTGGTATACAGATTACTATGAAAATTGAGTTGACAAATTCAGTGCATGTTAATTTGGGCTTATATATAAATCATGCAATGGCGGAGGCATCATTTTCGACTGCGCATTCGAAGATCCATCTAGTTAAATATATCTTTTGGGGATGCCCGCCTCTTTGCAGGTTTCAGTCGTCTTTCCATAACCCTCTCCCAACTGTGCAGCCCAGAGAGCCAGGCGTTACACCGTATGCGAGCCATGGTGAACAAGAAGATGATTTAAAAAAGATATTACAATTTATTTTAATTATTTTGTTCTTTCTAATGTCTCATGGTGACTGTCTCTTTGCAGGTCTCGGAAGTCTTCGTCATGACCCTGTCCCAGCTGTGCAGCCCGGAGAGCCAAGCGTACACCGTGTACGAGCCGCACGAGTACTCTGGGCTCCCCATTGCCGCCCTACCGGTCTTTGTCGGCGGAGAACACCGCGTTTGGGGACTGACGGCCATCATACTCGACATTGCATTGCAGTCCATTGTGCCCGACCACTACCACTCGCTGATCAAGAAAGTGCAGCGAGAAGTACAGCGCCACCAGTCGGCTTCGTGACTAGAACCTATAGATGTGACGTCGCGTATTTGGGAAGAGCACCTAAAAAAAGAGATGAAAGACTCCCCATGGCCCCGTTAATGGTCTTTGTTGGCGGGGAGCTCCGCGTTTGGTCGTCAACAGCCCGCCCGCCTTACCCGACTGCAATTTTTCCTCCAGTGACCACTACTCATTCGCTGATCAAGGAGATTCAGCGCGATGTACAGCGCCAGCTGACGGCTTCATGACTAGAGGCTGTGGACGTGTTGTGTATTTGGGGAGGGCACAACAAGGAGATTTAGGGTTCAAAACCAGCTTGAGTCGACCCATGACCTGAGCTGTGTACTTCTTTTTAGAACTACAAGCTCAAGAAAGAATACCAACAGTCCTTTCCAGGACTACCCAAGAAAGAATATAATGGCCCGTATTCACAAAGGAGGTTTGTACAAACCCCGGTTCAAACCGCGGTTTACATCTATGGAATGCCAATTGTTAACTGATGGAGAGAGAATGTGTACCATCAACATTGTTAACAAGTAAGGAATTTACATTCTCTCTCCATCAGTTTACAATTGGCATTCCATAGATGTAAACCGCGGTTTGAACCAGGGTTTGTACAAACCTCCTTTGTGAATACGGGCCAATGAGTCCTTCTCAAGACACCCTTCAAGAATCCCTTCCTTCTTACATGGTAGTACCGCCAGTCTACTGTGTACCATTGCAATTTGTTCTCCAGTGACGGATTCATGTATAACCTTCATTGCTGCTCTCCGCAGTGAGTGCAAATGGGGATGTGCAGTCAAACCTGTGTATAGTGACTACCCAATACAAGGGTCACTGTAAACAAGTGTATCTATAGACAGGCACTATCATCTTTCTCTGCAGGGGATCACTTTTTAGTGGCATTTATATGTAGGTTATTTGCTACAGACAGGTGGCCACTACGACAGGTTTGACTGTAAAAGCTTTTATATATATGATCTCCCCGATGCCCATTGACTGCTTGGAATGCACCCAGGGAGTGCTTTTGAATGCATACATGTATTTGTCCTACAGGAAGATATGTAATCTGCATTTTAATCCACGTTGCTGCTCTTAACCTTGTCAGAAATACTGGCCTCTAAATGTAATATTCTTCGAGTGCTGTGGTAAGGGGCATCCATCTCTAAAGGGATCTAATAACTCTGTTGACCTGTGCGAAAACTGGAAAATGGTTGATAAAATGTCTACTGTTGTGATCTGATATGTCCACTGAAAGATGTGTAATAATCCTATGGTAAATTAATGTTATCTGGCAGAGTAATGAGTGAAAATGCAAAGTGATATTCGCTAACTCATTGCACTGACTTTGTACACAGTTATAATTATCCAGTAGATGATTATAAATCTGAACACTTCAATCGTACATATCTTCACAACGGAAGAGAAATTTGGAAAGCCGAAATCTGTTTCATGCTTCTATTGGTAATACAAATACAATGAGGTATGTGAGAACCGCTAGATTTCCAAATAAGTTTTGCAGATTTTGCCAACGTTTCAAGATCCCTTTAAATAATAATATGAACATTTATATAGCGCAGCTACTATAAATATATACTCTACTGCGCTTAAATAATTATTTAAATTATTATTACCCATGGTCATCAGGTACATTTCAAACCAACACAATGATATTGCATACTTTCTCAACTCCCCGGGGAGCATACTAGCCGAGCTGCCACTGATGATGGCGCTACAGGCTAATTAACACCTGACCATGGTACCCATTTATACACCTGGGTAGAGAGCAGCAATTGTGGATTAATTGTCTTGCAAGTAAATATGAGAGTTGTGGGTTCAGTTCCTAACCCCGACATGTGTGTCCTTCAGCAAGACACTTTTTCTTCATTTGCTGCTCTTAACTAAGGTGTAGTTATTGGGGACCTGGCAAAAAGTTATTAATTGAAATGCTTGTTGCGCCTTATCATGGTTAGTAAGCTTAAGTCAGGTATAGTATGTAGTGCAGCACTTTGAAACATTAGTCGGGGCTCGACACAAGCACTTGCCCGCTTGCCTGGGGCAAGTAAAAATTGATGTAGGGCAAGTAGAATTTCATAAACGGTATAGTTTGCTTGCCCGATTGGGCAACTAAATAATTGTTAAACTATGAGAGATAATGTAATTTCATGTGTTTAAATCTCAGCTAGAAGTAACAGGGCAAGTAAATTTTATATTGGGGCAAGTAAAATGTAAACAATTGTGATTTTACTTGCCCGAATGGGCCAGTACAGAAAAAAGTTAGTGTGGAGGCTTGCATTAGTAGTGCTCTATTATAAATATTACATATCAATATTTGTATCATTCTAGAGGTCTTTATTTATTTCATACTGTGATACACAAGTGATTGTGTTTTGAGCAGATATGTTATTTGAACTGAAAGGAAATAAGTATCTTCACCAGCCTAATTATTTTTATTTTATCTTCATAACTCCAATATGTGGACTATATATATTAAAGATATTTATAATATTATATATTGTTATTAATTTCTTTTAATGAGGTGCTTTGAGTAAGTAAGCAGCTGATATTAGCAATTTTCTGCAATCAGAACATTGTAGAAAATTATGTTGAATGATAGACATTCTTTCCCATTGAGTTTTATGAGCTTCAAATGAGTTTATATTTGGTCATTGGACCTTAAATTATATATTAATTCATAATTATATGTTTAACTATATGTGACCGGCTATAGCAAAACCTGGCACTTGTCGGTAATTCATGTGTGGAAGAAAATAGCGTTTTAAGTTCACACAATGTGTGTAAAAGACTTATGATTATAAAATTGAAATAATCATATATCGCCAATTATTGACCAATTTGTTAGAACAAAGCATGAACATGAAATGAAAGCTTGTGATGAGGCCTTTCTAATGGTATGAAAATCTACATTTTTATTTTTACCGACAAGTGCAGGGTTTTGCTATAGCCGGTCACATATGTTTTAAAACAAAAGAGGTGGTTTTTAAATTATATGAAACGAAAAAAAAATAACAGTGTGCATTATGTTTCTTGTTTTGATAAATTCTCTCCATACCATTTATTTTGTCCAAGGATGATTACTCACATTTTGTGATTTCATTTCCTAACTTTTGCATAAGATGTACTCAATCTGTTTTAATGTGTTCATGGGAAAAGGCCATACAATTTTCTTGTCGCTTGAGCCATTTCTTGTTTACTGTCCTAATTTTGTTTAATAGTGTTGTATGATTATTGACATGTTCAAATGGCTGAAAGTGAAATTACTTGTGGGGTTCTTAAATTGGCAACACATTGAGAAAGTTTAAACTTACTTTTACATCATTAAAACTGGCAAATTCAGGACAATTATTTTAAGATTATACAGTCCTTATGGCCCGGTCAGATATCAACGGATATCGGAAACGTATGCCCAACGAATAGACAATTTGCGAAATGAAATTATCCGGTGATGAAAGTCGTCTCCATTGCTTCATGTACAAAATATAGAACAAAGTACATCACCGGACAAGGAACGGACAAGAAACGTATAGAACGGATGGATAATTTAGCTCTCCGTTTGACATCTGTTTGCGCAATCTGTTGATATGTGACCGGGCTATAAAGATCCTTCATGGGGGACAAAAAAAGTGGTGCATTGTTGTAAGCTGCTTTCAAGGGCATCATAAATAGTGGTCTTTGTAGAGAGGTAGTCATTTTATACAGCTGGTTGGGTTAGCAGGTTTGGCTTTAAATTGAAATTTAGAAATTCAAACTTCTTCCGATATTTTGATGTCATCAAAAGTAAGGGGAAACATGAGGAGTTGCCAATTTGGTGAGCCAAAACAGAAAACTGATTTTGCCTAGAAACAATTTCCGTCCTTGTGTGGGTATCAAACAGTGTTTGCTTCTATTTAAACTGAATGTTGAAGTTTTATATTGCTGCAATATTTTTTGTCATTTGTCTTGTGTGTATGTGAGTTTAGTTTTGTTTTTAGACTGTAAGGTTTTACGTTTTGATCTGCTATAAATTGTACAATTGGTATATATAAATACCAATGGATAAGGTTAGCTCTTTTATTTTAGTCGGAAGAAAACAATATCTTTGAAGATTGATTATGTTAAAATGTATGTTTTATTCATATGTTGAATTATGAAATGTGAAGTTTTTAACACTGATTTTGGTGGTGTTAATAAAAATATTGTATTAATGGAATACTTTTAAAAATACTGAAAATAATTAAGTTAAGCAAAGATTTTCTATGTGTGGTTTAAGTCTGATAACATTATGGAATTTTTATTTTGCATTGATTAAAAATGCAAGCATTTAAGCCTGTAATGTCTTCCTGTCTACTTCTTTTACTATGGACTCAAAATACTCATAAGGCGGTGTCACACACGAGCCAATTATCTTGATAATTTGTAGCACGTCTGTCACTTGTCTGTCACATACGTAGGTGAATTATCAAGATAACTATTATCTAGATAATTGTGTGCGACACTGGCTTATAGAATAAGATCTGTTTAGTAAATGTACACAAAAGACAAGTGTTGAATGATTCTTATGGACACTTGCCCTCTTACCAAGCTAGATGAATGCAGGGGGGAGGGAGGGCCGGAGGGGGGTCGGGTGGATTTTGAGCAATGTAACTTGGTACTGAAATGGTTAATAACAAAAATGGTAATTAATAATAATAATAATAATAATAATAGATCTGTTTAGAGTGCAAATTGCAATAAAGCCTCTAAGCGCTATTAATAATTATTCCCCCAGTCAACGGATAGCCCCGATAGGTATCTATGTTTTTACCCAGATTTTATAAAGATATCACAAAGAGGTATGGTACATGTTTATACATTGTGTGTCTGTTTTGTGGGGGTGTAAAAAGTGTGGATGTATTTGTGTAAAGTACACATTTAAAGTGCAGTGGTGTAGCGTGGTTGGACTGATTTGGGGGCACACCTTATGTATTTCTTTGTTTAAAAAAAAATCCCCTTATGTTTTTGTTTTCCCAAAAAAATTATTGGGGGCACAGGCCCCATGTGCACCCCCCCCCCCCCCCCCCCACCCCTGTACCTATGCCACTACCAAAGTGTGATGTCACAGCTGTCTTTTCCCATGGGTTACTGGCTCTAAACAATGTCCGGTAAGCCAATTACGATTGATTTATTTATCAAACCAAACACAGAAAGTAAATATCCCCTTAAACAAATGCTCATAATTTCATAAACGATACTTGTTTCAAGATGTCATCTTACCACAATATTTCTACAGTTGTTATTTACATTTTGTGTGAAAATCAGAGATATTCATCACTTCATGGCTGAATGAGCACATATTAAAATATAAAACAAAATGACCCACTTTCAAAAGTCACAAGAACTTGCACATGCCTGTACATCTTTCTTTCTTTCTATCTATCTATCTATCTATCTATCTATCTATCTATCTATCTATCTATCTATCTATCTATCTATCTATCTATCTATCTATCTATCTATATATCTATCTATCTATCTATCTATCTATCTATATATCTATCTATCTATCTATCTATCTATCTATCTATCTATCTATCTATCTATCTATCTATCTATCTATCTATCTACCTACCTATCTATCTATCTATCTATCTATCTATCTATCTATCTATCTATCTATCTATCTATCTATCTATCTATCTATCTATCTATCTATCTATCTATCTATCTATCTATCTATCTATCTATCTATCTATCTATCTATCTATCTATCTATCTATCTATCTATCTATCTATCTATCTCATATATCTCATATATCTCATATATCTCATATATCTCATATATCTCATATATCTCATATATCTCATATATCTCATATATCTCAAATCTCATATATCTCAGGCTCATATATCTCATATATCTCATATATCTCATATATCTCATATATCTCATATATCTCATATATCTCATCTCATATATCTATATATCTCATATATCCATTATCGATTTATCTATATCAATTATCAATCTATATTTTTGTATGTCTATCTTACTGTCTGTCTCCTCAATAACTCAAATAAAAAATTAACCAAAAATAAGAGGAAATAAATAACACTGTTCCCCCAATCTGACATCTAAAAATTATGATTACTTAGGGTGAACATAATGGGACCCCACAGTGGCATATCGTGACCGCGAACTGATTGATGGAGGGGGGCGGGGCACGCCAAATGATTGTATTTTAAAAACATTCTACACAAATTTCCCCCAGTATTTCGTACTGTTTTTGACAAATTATGGTGGGGGGCATGTACCCTCCTTGAATAAAATAGATTTGTTGACATTATTTGTGTCATGTTCTACCAAAAGGTGCCCTCGACTTGGCAAGCATGGCTAAATAACATAATATATTCTCTATGCAATTTGTATGGGGCGTCGGTTCTTAGTCATGCATGCCAAATATGTGTATTTTATACTGTATTTCGTTTATAATACCTATTGTTTGTTTGTATATTAATTGTTTGTGAAATATGGAAATAAATTTAAATCAAAACAAATCAAAAAATCATGGGCACGCTTTGGTTAATAAAATGCCGACATTTTCTACCTCTACGGATCTACCCAGAGCATGGCATCGAGGGGGGCAAAAATCCGACGTGGAAGCGAAGAGCAAATTTATGGCCTTCAGTTTATTCCCCATCCCAGATCCCCACCCTTCTATAAGAAGGACCGTTATACATTCATACCAAAACGAATCGATTGCCCCCTTCAAAGGTAAATAAACCAATTGATTAGTCACCGCCTATGACTAGAAGATCCGCCCGAAGCCAAACAAAGGTTTCTTTTCATTAACCCTAAATGGCTGCTATGTAGCTCCGAAATTGATTTTCTTCATTGAGCTCTGTTTTTCTATTGTTATGGACGTAGCACCGCCCCCTTTTCCATTTGGATATGCACGTTGAATGTTTGCTCTACCTTTCGGCAAGTTAAATTGTACCTGTTTAAAAAAACACGGAATTGTTGTAAGCATAGAGTTGAGCTAGATGCATTCCGCAGTTTAAAGTTTTAACGGATCCAAACATCTACCCCAACGAAGATAGTACACGGATTCAATCATTATATCATCGGCCACAATCTCCGATCCGGCCGATTCGATAGTTTGAGCAGATATCGCCAGCCACATATTTTCGAGCAGATGTCAACAACGCAGCGTGAATGAATGATGAATGGGAACGGAATTTAAAATGGATTATTACAAAAATGCTGGATTTCACTTCGAATGAACTCTTTGCTCACACTATTGGAATATAATGAAAAAGTGGGCAAGATGTCGACGCTAAGAAGTATAACAAAGGTAAGAAACAAGTATAAATTCCAGACAGAAACCGTTTTAACTCGTTCTCCTGACAGTTAGAGCCAGTCCCACAAGTGCAGTTCTGTGTAATGTGTGTTGTGAGTGGATCATGTGTTGTTGATTACATTTAAAACGATCAACATATCATCATCATCATCATTATCTAGACAGGAGTGTAGGGTAGCCCTGTAGATCTCCCTCCAGCACAAATTGATTATGCATGCGCAGCTTTAGCCATTTCAAAGTAAAATGTATACACCAATGACCAAGTTACGACTATGTTGATGAAAATGATGATGAATGATTGATGATGATGCATGATTGATGTTTACTCATGCTGGTTGATGATGATGATTGATGAATGACAGATGATGTCTTTTGACATGTTTGATGATGATGATGATGATGATGACGACATTTTGCTTTGATAATCTAATGTAATTTTATTGATATATTTATTTCCACTCTTTTTAAAACGGTAACAAAACATTATACAAGTAACAAATATATAAACAAAATTAATTTAAATATTGGATTGTATGTTGTACAATCAGTGCGTCAAAACAAAATACCAATTATTAAACAAATAATTACATTAATAAACACTATGACATTGATAGTATGATAATAATGTTGATAACAATAATAAATAACAGTGAATATAATAATGATAATGATAATAATAAAACAAAACAAATTAATAATAACAAATTATTTTGAAACGATGACAAAAGACTAAATAAGAGTAAAGACAACTATAATGATAAAATAATGTTTGTTATTTAAAAAACAATGACTTTGGTAATATTTGTTCAATTCCATTAGAAGTTGCATTAATTAATGATTTCAATTTTCAAATATTGTTCTTTCTTCAATATAACAGTGCACCACATTCATTTTTGTTTCAAGTTGTCCTTTACTTTAGGGAACCAAAGTCTTACATTTTCAAATTTTGGGTGTCCTGAAAAAAGAAAGAATACAAAACAATTATTGTAAGGTAACCAACGTAAACATTTTATCTGTAAATGATTTCAATAAAACAATAAATTTGAGTCATTCTCAATTTGTACTTGTTTGCTTGTACAATTTACAAATTGCTGATCATGCATATTTACAAATTATATTTATATATATTTTATAATCATATTTTGATGACCGAACATCAATTTTGTTGGTGGCCCGGGCCACTTCTAATGTTGAGCCTTGAATATCACAGGTACTAAGGAAAATCATGAGAATTGAATAAATTCAAATATAATGAAATAGATTAACCATATCCACCATGTGAATTTATATTTAAGTTGTTATTATAACAAAATATCCTCTTGGCCTTTCTTAGTGAATCAATATTAGGCAGGGCTCGACACTGGCACTTGCCCGCTTGCCCGGGGCAAGTCAAAATTGATGTCGGGCAAGTAAAATTTCATAAATGGTCTAGTTTGCTTGCCCGATTGGGCAACTTTAATTTCTCTTCAACTACGAGAATAGAATGTAGTTCCTTACATGAAAATCAGATCTAGAAGTAAGCGGGCAAGTAAAATGTTTGTTTTGGCAAGTAAATATGAACATTTATGATTTTACTTGCCCGAACGGGCCAGTAGAGAAAAAAAGTTAGTGTGGAGGCTTGCATTAGGGGAAAACAATACAATCTATGTTTCAGGAGCTAAGTGTCCAACTCGCTTGCAGAACTTAGATTAGAACTCTTTAATTTATTGCGCAAATTGAATCCTAGACTATGCAAATTTACAGCTGCCCCGTTTCATAAAATACTTGCAATTGTTGTAAGTGTCTTATTGTAACTATTAGGTCAACAGCCAATCAGCATTGAGCATTTCTGTTGCCATGGTAGTTACAATAATTGGACACTTACAACAATTGCAAGTGTTTTATGAAACGGGGCATGCTCTTCTATGATTTTTGGTGCTCTTGTTGGTATTTCACTATTTCAGTGACTAAATTGACCAGAGACCAGAGTCCACTTACATTTTGGTCACTGTTCATTAAAGGGGACCACCAGGCACAGGACAACACATTATCATATGCTTTGGTACCGTTTTGTGATATCAAATAGATACCCAACATTTTGCAAAGGGTTGTGTGATTCATAAACAAAGCAATTGATTTCCACCACTTACGGAACCACTGCTATCTCCTGGTTCCACACGAGCCAAGCATATGCGAATGCGCCAATGCTTTCACGCGTACGTCAATAGAATCCCGGATGATTCGTTCGGTCTGCACAGAGCGCTCTGGCTCGGCACGCATGTAGTCTACGCAATTCAGACCGCATGCAGGTATGGTTGAGAATGGTGATGCGTTTTCCAATTATATATTTTTTTCTGAAAACATATTTGTTTGAACTTGTTGAAGGAATGGAATACTAAAGATGTTACCTTTCTATAATAAGAATATTATTTTTGGGTGGTGGTACCCTTTAAAGTACTAGCACTGGCCTGATAGCTGAGGGCCAGTCAAAATTGATGTCGGGCCATTTACATTTGTATTTAAGATTAAAATGTTAGTGCTCCAATCGGGCAATTAGATTTTCATTTCAGAGTAACAATTGCAGAAATCACTGTAGAATGAAACAAATGATAGTATTCTTCCATGACAAGCCGTGTCAATATCAATTTAACCCATCAGTGCCAAAGGCCCACATATTTGTGGTTTGGTAGTCCTACACTTAAAGGGCAATGAAACCCAAGCAAAATGTTGCTTTCATAGTCTTGAAGAGATTAAGAAGAATGATCTCTGAAAGTTAGAGCATAATCGGGTAAGAAACAAGAAAACTACGGCTCTTTAAAGATGTCCATTTATACCTATGGGGAACTCAAATTGGCAACGCACTCTGATAAGTGTGTGGACAACTCCCCATATATGTGACCGGCTCTGTCACTTTGGGAAATTCATCGGGAATATCAAAATTGAGATTTTTAGTGTTTTGAATTCTCTAGGATTTCAGCTTTAAAATGATATACAACTTGATAAGTATGAGTTTCTTGAAGGCTAGAAAAACGCAAATTAATAACATGGACCAGAGCCCCGTGAATTGTCAAACAACGGAGAAAATCGCTTCTAAAGTTTTGCATCCATTCAGAAAAGCATTCTCACACACCGAGCGAGAAGTTGAAAGGTTCGCTTTCACATTTCCGCTCGTAATCGATCAGCAAACGAAATAATGCATGCACAGTTATACTGTTATTCATCGGCCAATCAGCAACGCTTTCGCCTGTATTACGTAATTGTACAAAGCCTCAGCCCTAAGTCTCAGTTGATCGACAAACTAGCCCATGTGCCGCCCTTTGATGTGCATGTATTACAACCGCGGTGTATTATGTATGTAGGTACCGCCATAAACCACCGCATCATATTCACCGTACCGCCGCTGTACCACCGGTAGACAAAAGAAAAGCGCAGTTTGATACCGTATGATATGGTACGCTGCACACGCACACTGCACACTTGCGTCATGCCCAGCGCGATTCAATGCGGTACCTACCCATAGAATTATAAACAAACCAACCACTCGTTTACTATACAGTAAGTTAAATGCCGCGCACGCTTCCCGGAAATGTACAACACACGGACAATATAACTCTATTCAGGTTAGTCTGACCAATCACTGTACAGCTACAGTGCTTTCCTCTTGCAGCTCGCTGCGGCGGTACGGTCGAATCACACATACATAGCTGGCGCGTTCGTTTCACAATCGATCATGATCAGCCAGCACGGATTGACTGAGTTTCTGGTCGAAACCGAAATGAAGGTTGCTTAGAAAAATCATTATTTACGGCATAACAAAATCGAATAAGGACCTGAAATTTTCAGAGAATGTAGATGAAACATGTAAGTATCAAATCCCATAAAGTAAAACATTTCAGCCAAAGACAATATTTTATGATTTTGAGGCTCTAAGTACTAAAGACCAATCGCGACTTTATACCCATTCTCTGGGAGCCGGTCTCATATGTTTTGTACACAAATGTTCCCATTTTTACAGTTTTCTTCATAGTCACATTTTTCCATTCCCCCAACTCATGATAAGTTATGTATAAAAGCATTCTACAAAACATATGTTGAACTCGAACGAAGGGTAAACATACATTTTGAGAAAATTGAACAAAACTGAAATTTTGTGTACAAAATGTATGGGGAGTTGTCCACAACTTTGCCAGAGTGCGTTGCCAATTTGAGTCACTCGAAGAGATACATGGCTCTTTTCAAAGAGCCATAGTTTTCTTATTTCTTGACCGATTGTGCTCAAATTTTCAGAGACTATTCATTATATTTAGTGTCTTATAGTGCATACAACAATTTGCCTGGATTTCATTGTCCTTTAAACAAGAAGAAGACTAGTTATTAAATGTGAAGTGTACAGGAAGTAAGAGCATAAATTCTTCTATTTTTAGAGCCCTATTTTGTTACTCTACCTGCTTTTCCACGGTAACTGACGTTACAATGTAGGATTTGTACAACTTTGTTTTCATTGTAGTTATGTAAATAAAGATACCTGGGGGTTATTATTTGATACATGTATATAGTTGATGAGAGTGAAGAAATCAGTATAAATTTTTTCACCAAAACTGAATTTTTAATCGAACAGCGAGCAAAAATGTGTCGGTAACTGACGTTACGCAAAAAAGACATGCAAAATGATGGTCTTGAATCAAAGTGTAATATCTCATGTCCCAGACCTGCTAGAATAATGAGTTTGATGTGACATCATCCCTAGGTAACCAGGAACAGATTTACCAAATATGGAACAATTAGCACCATCTCCCTTTATGTTATGATAACTTTACTGAAGGCATGTCGGTAACTGACGTTACGTAACTGACGTTACGGTTACACTTCCCATAGACTTAACACATGAAAAATCATGTGTTGGAATCAGTTTGAAATATTTCAATTCCGTAACTTGTTAGAATGATTTTTGGGGTATGGATTAATACCTTGGTCCATCAAGAACATATACACAAATGAAAGGAGACCTTTGTCCATTTTCTTTTAATTCTGTGGAAAGTTTATTGTGAGCATGCTGGTAACTGACGTTACGGTAACTGACGTTACAATGCTTTGTCTATGGGGTTTACATGAAATTGATATTATCACTGTTTTTTGCACTGCATCAAGAATTATATCATACTAGTGAAATGTTAAATACTGATATCAACCTAGCAAAAGATCAAACAATGGGAACTCGGGACCTATGGGGCTAATTGTCGTTTTACATGTACTTTACCTATGGGTGGTAACTGACGTTACACATGTAAATTAGGTTTAGGTTGTAGAACAAATTTGTTGATTCCTCATGAATCATACCATACTAGTCACATGTTTAATGTTAAATATATTAACTTTTAAGATTCAAAACAATGATTTATCAATAATTTGGAATGGATATGGGGTGTGGGGATCTAAGGGGTAAGCCCCTTTGCCTTTTCACGGAAATAAAGAGAGGATTTTGCCTTTTTTACTCCACTTTATTAACAAAAGCAGATAAATTAAGGGCTTTCCACCCTATTTGCACATACTGGGAGATAAAACTTACAGAGAAACAAATGAAAATTTGACTTAAAATGAGATTTTTATAATCCATGATTTTGGTAACTGACGTTACATCCCCTCCATCATAATGTTTAGTCTTTTGAAAGAACTTCATACTGATTTACATGATAATAACTGGCTTAAACAACTTAGCAAGTGCCTCCTTAAGGTTTATGAATCTATCCAATTATCATTGTTCCATTGGTAAATCATATGTTAGTTGTTACATTATGGTAATTGATGTTAAATTATGGTAACTGACGTTACATGGTAACTGACGTTACACACTTTGAAGAGCCAATTTTTACCAATGGTATGTAGGCATCCCAATTTTTTTTTGTATTGATAGAAAGAGAGTTGGTCAAAGATAACAAATCTCAAGTAGCATCCCATATATCAACTTCTTTGTGGAATAAATTGAAAAAATCCTTGTTTTTGGTAACTGACGTTACATCCATTATGGTAACTGAGCTAATCAAGATTTTTGTCAAATTCAATAATCAAACCAGCAATTTTGTTCATACCATTTGGTAAAGTGTTATTCTGGTAACTCTGTTCATGTGAAAGTTTATCAATTGAAGTAATGGTTTAGTAGATTTAGAGATAGCAAAATGTATGTGAATTTATCTTTCCCGTCACCATATTTTCTACTTTTATACTTTGATGGCCATTTTGAGAAAAAAAATGGACGTCATTGAAAAAAAAATTATTGTTCCTTAAACTTCAACTCATGTATTATTAAAAAATATGAGTTATTTGAACCAAACATCATTTTGAATTTTTGGCATCTATGTCCCATATGTCGTGGAATTGCCCTTAAGTTATTTTGTAATGATTTTTATTATTGCATAAATCACTATAATTTAGAAAAATCCTTAAATTGGCAACACATTGTAATATTTTAAAACCAGATATTGGCTTTCAAATTGGCAACTTTGCAGCAAAATCACTTCATATTTGTCTTAAATGGTCATTACTTAATATTTTCCACCTATTTTTATGTCATTGATCGGTCAACAAAATTTAGGAGTTGCCATTTTGTAGAGGAAAACAATGATCAATTTTGCCTTAAAATAGCTCTCGTCCTTGATGGGATTTCAAGCCATGTTATAGACAATTTAAATAACAATTATTATTATTATTTCTTCGACCGAAAAGAATAAATAAAAAATTGTCATGCAACTTTTGGCTAGGAAATATTTTGGGCAAAAATTATGAGAGCAAATTATTTTTACTTGGCCTGCTTGGCCACCAGCAAAAACTATTTTGTCCCTTTCACACAGATACAATGCAATTGAAAATGTATCTAGACATTTTAAAGAAATGTTATTCAAAATATCAGATTATTTGAGTAGTTACAAGAAAAACAAGGAGACATGTCTCCCAGGATGACTGCTGAGGAGAACTGGAAAAAAGTTGCGCTTCTCATATAAATTACTAGATATTTTGACACTCGTTTACAAACTTATTATAAAAATCCAATGCAATGAATCATATCATGGACATTTCTTCTAACTACACCGGTGCTCTGAACACTGATAATTATATTAGTTCAGATCTTTAGTCTAGCAATCTGGAGACCTGTTGATACCTGGTTGATACCTGTGGAAGCCCATTTCTCTTTGCACTTTCTTTGACAAAAAAAACCTCAGGACTGAAAAATCATGTTGAGCAAGGTCTGTCTAGCAATCCCGAGGTCTCGGATTCGATTCCCAACAAAGCCTTTTTTAATTTGCCCATTTTCAATTATTTAAAATATTTCTAGTCAGTTTTCTTTAAAGTTTATGTTTGAATTTGTAAAAAATCCTGGTCAGTTTTCCTATATATGTTTTTCTTTATCATACATTTCTTTTATAAATTTTTTTTTTTCAATTTTCAGGAAAAACAGGAGATGGAGCAAATGGAGAAATGCCTGAGCAACCATGGCGTGTCTCCCATGGCAACCACGGAGGAGAAGCTTGGCGCTGTGTGGAGACTGTACCAGCAAGCTGAAGATGACATCAAAGCTGGCTCCCAGAGCATGGAGGAGCTGCAGATGAAACAAGCAGAGGAAATGAAAGAGGTTAAGATTTTCAATCTCATTTCTGTATAAATTTCATTTAAATTCATTTAACCTATTAAATCTGGATACCAAGTACTGAAATGTTAGGGTTGACCTTGTCTATGGCACTAATATTGTCTCTGATTTAGAAATTCACTGAACTACTTGTAACTTTAATTACATTAACATCTAATTGACCTTGACCTTGCCTGTCACTGACCTTGACCTTGCCTGTCACTGACCTTGACATTGACTTTGAGAAGCTGCCTCACAGAGCATGGATGGAAGAGCTGCAGATAAATAAAAAAAGAGGTATCACAATTATTATGGAATGATTTACATATTTGATAATGGTCTTTAGATTCTAGATTTGATTTACCTACATGATAATGACATGGACTCTACATTATAAATGGACAAATACCTTAATACAGATGCCATATTGTTTTCCCATAACTGCAGGTTGAACTCTATGTGGAAAATATCAGGAAGTTATCTGAAGAGAGAGAGCTGCTCACCCAGGAGTTTGAAACGGAAAACGAGGAACTGAAAGTTGAGAACCAGAGACTGAAACAAGAGACGGAGCTGACTAACAAAGAAATGCGGCAGTTACTCACACAGGTAAGAGAAGTATGATGATGAAAATGATGACGATGATGTTGTTGTTGTTGAGGTTGTTGTTGTTGTAGATGATGATGGTGTGTTCATACTGAGAAAAAGAGAAACAAGGATGGAAAAGATTAGATTTAAAGATGATGTGTAAGGATGAAGAAGATGATGAATGATGAAAATGGTGGTGATTATGATGATGATGATGATGATGATATGATGATGGTGGTGATGATGATGATAAAGAAGATTATGAATTTGAAATTGATGATGGTGAAGATGATGATGGGGGTAATAATGATCATGAGGGATGAACATGAAAATGGTGTTGATTATAATGAAGGTGAAGATCATGCTGATACTGTTGATTTAAATATGTTCTGTATGAAAATGTTGATGATGAATGAGTCAATGAGACGATGATGATGTTGATGGTCATCATTACCATCCTCACCACCATGATCATGGGATCCTAGATGTCCTAACTTCTCTCATTGGACTAAAATGACCTACGGTATGAATATATGTCATATAGTCATTACAACAAAATACATGAACATAAATAAATGTACATCTTGTCTGTTGCTCCAAATTGTATGTTCTAATATAAAGTGGGGAAAGGGAGAAATTGAGGGGGGGGGGGGGGGTGTATAGGAGAGAGAATGTGGGGGTTATAGATCACAGCCTCCTGCAAAGACTAGAACTTTAACTCATCTCATGTTTCTCTTCTAACCTTTCCCTTGACCCTTTCTACATGTGTGACAACCTATAGCAGCTGTGACGACTTATATTTCTGTATGCTCACTGTCTCAATGTCACATTAGAAATTACAAGTGACTTACTAGAACATCATGTAGTTACCCCATGGATTCATTATGGGAACCTGGTGTACCATGTATTAACTCTAGAAAATGTGAAATCTTGTAGGCAAGGGGTTAACCAAGCCTCCACACTAACTATTTTGTTCTACTTGCCCATTTGGGCAAGTAAAATCATGTATGTTCACATTTTACTTGCCCCGAATAAAAAATGTACTTGCCCGAAAAACAAACAATGCTTAACAAAAGAAGAAATAGTCATCTAGTCATCCCTAACAATATTAGGGGTTCATGCATTTGGTTGCAAAGTCTTACATACAAAATTGTCTATAGACCTCTCTTCTCGAAGTCTTCCCTTTATTCTTACCCTTTTCCCTCTAAGATGAACAGAAATGTTAGTTGCCCAATCGGGCAAGTAAACTAGACTATTTATGAAATTTTACTTGCCTGACATCAATTTTTACTTGCCCCGGGCAAGTGGGCAAGTGCTAGTTAACACAGAAAGCATACATGTACACATACAGTTACATACAGTATGTACAATTTAATCACATCTATTTAAGTAAAATATATTCCCATATATATATGTATGCACAGAATATTGCGTGCATTGAGTTCACTAATGCATGTAAATTATATAATCTTGATGTAGAAAATATGGTTGGCAGGTAGCATTCACAAAATTATTGATTTTAATGAAATTGAAGCTCCTTGCATTTTTATTGATCTGTGAGGTAAAAACCCTTTTCCTTAGAATAAATTTATGTTCACTTGATCAAGCAAGATGGCATTAATTAACTTCAATTATAATGATGTGTGTGTGTTTATGATCTGTATGTGTTTTGTATGCGTGTGGGTGTGTGTGTGTGTGTGTGTTTGTGTTGGTGTGTGTTAGTGAGTGTCCTTGTGTGTGTGTGTGAGTATGTGTAAGTTTGTGAATGTACATTAGTGTGTGTTTGTGTTTATGTTTGTGTGTGTGTATATGTATGTGTGTGTCTGTTTATGCATGTATGTGTAATGTTTTTGTGTTTATAAGTGTGTGTGACTGTGTTCATTCGTGTGAACATTAGAGATTTTTTAGGATGTTTGTATAGTACATTATACATTTATAACTGCATGCATTCATGTAACAATATTACTCAAAATCCAATCCCTGATGAAAATGTAATTGCATTATTTCTCGGGTGGTTGATTTTTGTAGAGCAAAGCTACGGTGTTACCATGGTAACCGTGGAATGACCAGAGTTCTTTTTTGTAGTGAGCATTGGTATACCTTAAGCAGAGGAAGAACTTTACAATGACACAGTTTTCCCTAGTGTGTGAGTTCATTCTTTGTATGCACAACTGTATGCAGCTCGTGTATGATCTGTGCTTTTTTTAAAATTGTGTGCGGGTATGGCACATAACTACATTACAATATTCGATGATAATAATACAGACTTAGTCTCCACTTTTGCAAATTATATTTTTACCCCTTATATTATAACAGGTTTACCCATGGATCGTATCTCTTAGTACTATCCATGGTTTACCTGATTGAGTGGGGAACATTTCTTATGCTCAATTCTGATCCCTTCAACAGGTGTACCCTTTTAAATGTTGCCCCTGATTGTTTAAAATGAGTATCATAGCACCTGCCTGACTTGATTATTATTGCCCATATATATCCTAACATGAACACTGCAATAATTCCTGCACATGAAGGATTTTTACAACGATAACCATCATAGCTAGTTGCCTAATAGAAACCTGTATAGTACCGCAGGAAGAAATGTAAATTATTCTGAAATTTATTTGACAACAGAGCATTGATCAATGGTTTTTATGGTAGATTGCAAATTCCTCTCTCCCCCTGCTTGGTTTATAGTTATTCATCAAAAATGTCTTAATTTCCAATTTAAACTCTTATCCCCTACCAATTGATAATATTTATTTGACAACAGAGCATTGATCAGTGGTTTTTGTACTAGGTGCTGATACATACACCAGAGCTGCCAAGTCTCCCTGATTTCGCAGGAGACTCCTGGGCCTGAAAATAGACCAAGATATTACTGTGACATCTGATTTCATCCCATCTCCCTGTTTATTGACAGATTCTTGTCATTGGCCTAATCATTAGATTGTTGCATGATATGCATTTGATACATGTATCTCCCTGATTTCTCATGAAATTTCCCTAACTCTTCCTGATTGTTGAATTTCATTGTTGGTAGCTGTGCATACACGTAGCCTCTATGATTAATGACCATAACCATCAAATTTGAACTGTGTATGTATGCGGTAACCTGGCAACCATGTGAACAGTCTATCAGCTCCATTCATATCGCTGTACAGACAGTATCAATGTGGGGATCTCTCATTCATAAAAATACTTGGTACCGATGAGATGATGAATCATCGCTCTGTTATGAATATGATAGAATACAACCAGGAACTGGGAATTCTATAGCAATTCATTTAGCTTCCCTGAATATTCCCTAGTGTGTGAGTTCATTCTTTGTATGCACAACTGTATGCAGCTCGTGTATGATCTGTGCTTTTTTTTAAATTGTGTGCGGGTATGGCACATAACTACATTACATTATTTGATGATAATAATACAGTACTAGTCTCCACTTTTTGCAAATTATATTTTACCCCTTATATTATAACAGGTTTACCCATGGATCCTATCTCTTAGTACTATCCATGGTTTACCTGATTAAGTGGGGGAAATTTCTTATGCTCATATCTGATCCCTTCTATAGGTGTACCCTTTTAAAAGTTGCCCCCACAGACTATCTGTAATGATTGTTTAAAATGAGTATCATAGCACCTGCCTTACTTGATTATTATTGCCCATATCCTAAGATGTAGACTGTGCAATAATTCCTGCACATGAAGGATTTTTACAACGATAACCATCATAGCTCTGTATAATGCCTAATAGAAACCTGTATTAGTACCGCAGGAAGAAATGTAAATTATTCTGACATTTATTTGACAACAGAGCATTGATCAGTGGTTTTTATGGTAGTTGCAAATTCCTCTCTCCCCCTGCTTGGTTTATAGTTATTCAACAAAAATGTCTTAATTTCCAATAATCTCTTGTCCCCTACCAATTGATAATATTTATTTGAGAACAGAGCATTGATCAGTGGTTTTTGTACTAGGTGCTGATACATACTGTACACCAGAGCTGCCAAGTCTCCCTGATTTCGCAGGAGACTCCTGGGCCTGAAAATAGACCAAGATATTACTGTGACATCTGATTTCATCCCATCTCCCTGTTTATTGACAGATTCTTGTCATTGGCCTAATCATTAGATTGTTGCATGATATGCATTTGATACATGTATCTCCCTGATTTCTCATGAAATTTCCCTAACTCTTCCTGATTGTTGAATTTCATTGTTGGTAGCTGTGCATACACGTAGCCTCTATGATTAATGACCATAACCATCAAATTTGAACTGTGTATGTATGCGGTAACCTGGCAACCATGTGAACAGTCTATCAGCTCCATTCATATCGCTGTACAGACAGTATCAATGTGGGGATCTCTCATTCATAAAAATACTTGGTACCGATGATGAGATGATGAATCATCGCTCTGTTATGAATATGATAGAATACAACCAGGAACTGGGAATTCTATAGCAATTCATTTAGCTTCCCTGAATATGAATGCGCTTGGCTCCGCATGAGATGTAGTGTGCACATAATTGGTCATTCCAGAAGAGGTTTTGATTAAAAAGTACAACAATCTCCTTTTATCATCCACAATTCTAGAAAGCCGGAAGCCCCCCCCCCCCCAGTTTTTTTCCCATAGAGCCCGCCTATATTTCATAGATTAGAATGTAAAACAAATTCAGAATAGTAGCCTCCAAAATAAATCATTCCAGAAGAGGTTTTGATTATAAATAGTAGAACAGCCATTGTTTATCATCCAATATGCTAGAAAGCCGGAAGGCCCCCCCCCCCCCCCCCTCCATTAAAAAAATTACATTAGAATGTAAAACAAATTCAGTATATTTTTAAGTGAAAGCAATTATTAAGCTAGAAAAGTTGCCTACAAAATACACATTTTGTAGGTATTTTGTAGTTGGTCCTTGGAAATACATGTATCGAACTAATTGGATTAGATCCTAATCTAATTATAATTGTATTTTATTTTATAGGAGGGTTTCAATGATCTTACAAAGGGAACCGTTAGTGAAGCACTTGCCTTTATGTATGTTCTAGTTCAGTGGACAGTGTACGTGTAGCTATCAGACAATATTGATCATTTAGAGATTGAGTGGAGAAAATCAATAATTCAAGTTTTTAAAATGTGTGTTACTAAATATACTATAATAATGTTTACAGAATAAATATAGTATTATTTGTATTTTACAGGAGGGTTTTGATGATCTCGCAAAGGGGACTGTCAGTGAAGCACTCGCCTATTTTCTGGTTGAGCGAACGCAGCTATCAGACAAGGTTGATCGTTTGGAGGCCGAGAGGAGGAAATCACCCATGATGAATGGACCATCAAAACTAAATGGGGAGAAGGTAAGATATTTTATGCCTAGTACACTCTGCAGTGATTGCAGTCCATACTAAAGGGACTTAGTAACATTGTCCAAATCCTCAAAATAAAATTTTAATTCTAGCGGTTTCCTTATACCTTGTTGTATTCGTATTAACAATAAAATCATGGGACAGCTTTCGGTTTTTCAAATTTCCCTTTCGTTACAAAGATATGTACGATCGAAGTATTCAGATAAGAAAAACTCCGGGCGAGTTTTTCATCCCTGTACAAAGTGAGTGCAGTGAGTTAGTGACCTATCACTTATTCCACTTTGCATTTTCGCTCATTACTCGGCCATGCAACGTCCATTTGACTTGAAATTTTCACACAATACCCTGTGGACATATGAGATAACAAAGATATACATTGCATCAACCATTCATCACTTTTTGCACATCCCAGCAAAGTTACTAGATCCCTTTAAAGTAATTCATTAACTTCATAAGATTTTCCCAAAATATATTTCATATGAATATTATGGTAAGACAATCTGAATGATGTGTGATTTTTTCAAAAACAAAAACAAAAACATGGTTTACACTCTCTGGTTTACCATGTGAAAAAAAAAGGTGAAATTTAAGTGAAAATGTAAGGTCAGATCTTTTGACTGACATTAGACCTGTAATAACACAAAACATAACAGTAAAATGTCCCTAAATTGTGTGGATTTAACAAATTAGCCAATGTAACAGGTAATGATATTTGCGGGCATGCTGTAATGACAATCCACTATTTTGTCCTGTGCCATCTCTCTATAGATTTAAACTCCCTGTACAAATTGCCTTGTTGTTAATCTGTGTTTACAAACATTAGATATCTTCAAGGTTTCAGAAGTTCCAACATGTGCATGGTTCTCCTTTTTGTTTTGTTATAAAGTCAGTAAACATACAAGTACATTACCTTTGGACTTGTAAGCAAGTTAGCATACCAATAGCCTGTGATAAAAAGGTATACATACAAGTACATGTGCATTGCCGTAACTTGATGGGAGACTATTGCATTCTCTTGCTTTAATTAAAGTGGACATGTACAAGAGTTGACCCTTCGGCATTACAAGCAGAGAAAAGGTTACTGTATCTTGCTGTGGACATTGTTTTGTCTAGTATTAACATCTTATCAACAATTCTGACAATATAAAAAAAACAATAGAGATCTATTTGAACATGGAGAAGAAGCTGGTAAGTTAATTTTTATAAATTTGCATTTATGACATTTTGATTAGTCAGGTGGAAATAAAGATACTTTCTCTATATTTAAAGCTTACTCTCTGACTCTCTTTTGCTTTTCTAAAGCGAACAAGGAAGAGAAGTTTTGATGTATAAGCATGCACTTGAGATTGACTCAAATGATCAGCGATTGGTATTCGACTTTGAATCAAAGCCTACTTGTTACATTTGACCTTACAAACATGCGCTAGATGATGCATGAATGGTACTGAATGGTAATTCACAGACTGCAAGTCCAGAGGGTAAAGGAGTTGAAAAAGGAGTTAAAGGTGGAGCTGAACATAGAACTAGATTATACAATGCAGGAATTATTTTTTTTATTTTAGGGGGCTACTTTTTCAATCTGATGGATATCCAGACATTTTTCACATAATACCCTATGGTAATTTTAGGGGCTACCTTCTGATTTCAGGGGGCTATTTTGAAAATTAGGGGCAAAATCGCCCTCAGACCCCATATATTTCCTACCCTGAACTAGAAATGGATGCACTTCCCTATTATCTATTTATATTAAAGAACAAGAAAAATGGAAACAGGATTGAGCATGGGATATATGAATTGAGCATTTAGGGTTTGCAACTTTGATCCAGAGCCTACTCCTATGGATCTAAATGGATCATCCATAAATTTTAAGGATGAAAATGAAATAATATGTACCCTCGTTTTTTGTTTCAATCTTGAAGGCTGATAAGTTGCTACTCATCAAGAGGAGAGCCGCTGAGCCGGCAACAAGTCCAGAGAGTAAAAGAGCTGGAAATGGGACTCAAGATGGAGCTGAAGTTGGAGCTAAAGCTGGAGCTGAAGATAGAATTAAAGATACATGCACGTACCCCATTTAGTTGTATTTAGATGAAAATGAAATATGATTGTTTGTGTTGTATTTTTCTCAAAGGCTGATAAGTTGGCTGATAAGTTGCTGCTCATCAAGTCGGAGAAGGAGAAGCAGCGATTGGAACAGGAGAGCCGGCAACAAATCCAGAGAGTGAAAGAGCTGGAACTGGAACTCAAGATGCTCAAGACCCGACTGGACAAGGAGAAAGAAATGCACCACAAGGAAATCGAGCGTGTCCAGAAGAAAGCAGGTGAGGTCAAAGGTCACATTTCATAGGAATTCGTTTTTGCTTCTGATCTCAAAGATCAAGATACCTTCTGAACAAAAATGAAGAGATTCAGCACAAGAAGGTTTAAAACAATACAATAAAATAACTATTAGATTTTCAATATTTCAGTGCCCTGAAATCTGAATCTGGTGGCACCAAACAACAGAAATATAAAACATAAAACAGAGGAGGAAACTCATGAGAACACAGGAACATGGGAACGGATTTCCTTCGTACTTTCCTACAGCAGTAACCCTAAAAAAAAGATGTGGCAGTCAACTTACATGTACATGGTTTGTGACAGGTTTAAAGCTTCTGACAATTTGAAAATTTAAGAGGGTTTCAGGGAGGAACGATCTACAGATGGGCTCCTAGCTCAGTCAGTAGAGCACCGGTCTAGCAATTCAGGAGGTGTCGGGTTCGAATCGTCTGGAAACCCATGTCTCTTTGTTCATTTTCCATACTACTGGTCAATTTCTCTCTATTTGAAATTATAAATTAAATCATCTGATTTTAATTTTCATCCACAACAGAGGACAGGTCTCGAGGCAGTAGCCCAACCGGACAAAGCAACGATCCCTCGGCCCAGCTTAGAGAGACCAAGCGCAAACTGGAACAGGAACTGATGACCATGAAGTACAGGATGAGGACGAGTGAAGAGGAGAAAGAGAAGGTCGCCAAAGAGGTGAGGGTCAATTAATTTTGTATTGTTTTTGTTTAAAAGTAAATGTTGTAGTATGCTTTGAGCCTTTGGAAATAATTTAATTGATTGTAGTTGATGATTTGTTATAATGAATACATTTCTATCAATCTTGAGTCATATTATGACTCACGATTGATAGAAATGTATTTTGTTTGGGGAAGGGGGTGGATGGATGAAAAGATTATCCTCCCTAACCAAAAGAAACCAATTATGACCAGTTCTGCCTATTTATGATTTTAATATGCCACCAATACTCAGGAAACTTAATCATGATTTTAATAAAGCCTTTTATAATGAACCAGCTTAAATGCTCTCAATTACTATAATAATCAGTCAAGTCTGATTGAAATTACAGTCAAACCTGTCTTAGTGGCCACCTGTCCATAGCAGCTCACCTGCCTACAGTGGCTACCAAAAGTGATCCCCTGCAGAGAAAACCAATGTTATGGAACCTGTATATAGAGGTCACCTGTCTACGGTGGCCACTTTCTTGTTTCCCTTGGTTGGTCACTCTAAACACATGTTTGACTGTATCTTGTATTTGGTCTTTCAAAAGAGCTTTCCCTATCACTTATCCATGGATTACGAACAGGGTCAGTGAATAATGCTGTGAAAAGCCCACCTTTAAATAGAGGCTTTTGAGTATTGACCATTGTAAGTTTGGGTTTCTATTATGCTACACTGTGATGACCCTCCTTTGTTCACCTTTAACAACATCTTTGCAAATAGAAGTGGTGCTCCAGCCAGCCTGAATTATTGATTTTAGTCACATCTCAAAAGGGAATAAAACTGTTGTCTCTTTTGCACCATTTGAAGTGCTAAGCAGTTACTCATGCAATTGTTATTGGTTAATAGTTGTTAGATTGGTAGGCGTAGTTTGGCATTACCCCATTACATTTTGTTGGTGTGTATGCTACATACTACAGATAAAGCATCACATGTGATGATTTGTATCGTTAACTCTTTAATTGCTCATTGAGCTGGAAGTTTTTGAAGTTCTATGGACTGTGTATTGTCTGTCACTAATGGCAGTATGGTCCACATGTGCGCAATTCATGTTTTGATAGTTAAAAGGAGAGAGTGATATTTTCTGGAATAGCGCAATTGATGAACGCAAGACTGAAAAGGACTTGATAAATGTCAATGAATGTATAGAAGATTGGTTCACATGTGCGCAATTAGCGTTCTGCGAGTTAAAAGGAGAGAGTGTTATTTTCTGGAATAGCGCAATTGATGATTCACATTAGACTGATGGACAGGAATTGACAAATGTCAATGTGTGTATGGCAGAATGGATTGAATGATTGGTAGCTCTGTTTATTGTGAAGGATCATTTTATTGGAGACATCACAAGGAGCAAATCTTTTTCAAGTACCATAATCAAAAGTTGATCTGACCACCTTGTGCATAAATGATGCATGAAAGTGGAACTTAAGTATATTGTATTTTTACATGGAGTAACAACATCAAAGACACATTTCAACAAGGAATGTAATAATTTATGTACATGTACAAGTACAGTTTCCTTATTTACACATTTGGATGAACGATACAACACCTGACATCTGACACATGTTTTAAGAGCACTGTGTCCGAAAGAAATACTTTTATACCATTGTGTGGAGGTTAAGCACTGAACATGGCTCTGCTCCAAGAATATAGGGTAAGTATGTTTTACTCAATATATTTTGGGCATTCTCTACCAAAGCGTGCCCACGACTTGGCATGTATATAAGAACCGATGCGCTATGCAATTTGTATAGAGCATCAGTTCTTTTAATCATGAATGCCAAGTCGTGGGCATTTTGGATCCACAGTGTAAAGAAATTCAATTGCCATGGTAGTACTGGGAAATAGCTAAAAATATAATTTTTTTCTAACAACTGTGGCTTAATTTAATCTTTAAAAAGACAAAAGATGCCTGAAAAGGCCTTGATGTATCAGGGATAATTTAGTTACATGTATGTATTATCATTATTGAAAGGTTTATTTTATTCATGCATACATCATAGCCATATATGGCTAAATTGTGTACCATTTACAAAGTATGAAACTGCATAATACATCAAAGAACATTATACTTCAATAAAGCAAGTAGAAAGTAAAATACATACTTTGTCAATGAGGGAAAATATAAAACACACATATTATTAAATAAGAATATTTTGCATACATTTAACACTTTTTAGAAAAATAAATACAGTGAAACGGTTCCTCATTATAACAAGCACCTTGGGTCTATTGAATGTACCTTGTTATATCAGATATCTTGTTGTATCTGGGCTTAAAGGGACTTAGTAACATTGTCCAAATCCTCAAAATTTAATTGAAATTCTAGCGGTTCCCTCATACATTGTATTCTTATTAACAAAAAAAGCATGGGACAGGTTTCGGTTTTTCCCATTTACCTTTCGTTAAAAAGATATTTACGATTGAAGTGTTCAGATGTCAAATTATCCAACGGATTGTCAGAACCGTGTACAAAGTGAGTGCAATGAGTTAGTGAATGTCCCTTTGCATTTTTGCTCATTACTCATCCATTTAACTATTTTCACACAACACCCAGTGGACATATCAGATAACGACAATATACATTGTATCAACTACTCATCTCTTTTTGCACATGTCAACAAAGTTACTAGATCCCTTTAAAAACTATAAAATACATAAAGCCTGGTCCTGTGAAATTACCTCGCTATAGCAGGTACCTCATTATAAAAGATATCTGTAAGAGGTTCCACTGTTCTAATGATTACATTCCCCATTTAAAACTATTTAAACTGTCACTTATAACCATTATGTTGTATTAACATCTATATCAATTTAAAAAGGTATTATCTTTGCAGTGTATATATAATATATATTATATCCTAATCTCCAGAATTTTCTGCTTTAAAAAGGTCAAATTCTGCTTTATTCCGCTTTAAACATTTTGCATTTTGTTGCGGGAACAATTTGTTTCCGGCACGAACTCCTGCTATCACTGAATAAGTGAGAAGTGAAATTATATTACTTCAAATGACTAAAAAAGACTTACTTTAATACTTTTTCAGTTCCGGCGCCATGATTGCACGTGCAAAGAATTTGAGCGAGAATCCCAATCAATGCTGCCGCGATCGAACGAACGATCGAGCGGTAAACAATATATACGAATGCTAGACAACTCACCTTCAAGACAACTCGCCCATGAACAGCTCACCCTTTTAACTACGGCTTATCAACCATGCTGCATTGCACTTGCAAAAGTTCTACGATGTAGAATTGTCTCGAGGGTGAGTTGTCTAGAGCCCGTACGATACACCGTCGAGTTCATGTGTACATCACAGCACGTATTGTAATGCGCGGTTGGTAACGGGCATGGTATCGCTCTTTGACTTAGCTACTTCGCATCACGGATGAGTTTAGCGCATGCGCAAAGCCAGATGGGGATCGATCTTTTTATTTTTTTGTTTTTTAATATATTTTTATGTTTTTTCTAACTAAGTACCGTTTTTCGCGTTATTACTCAAATTCCGCGATCTTCGCGGATTTTCCGCAAAGCGGAAGATTCTGGAGATTAATATATCCCAATCCAAAGTAAAATAATAATTATGATATTAATATTATAAATGAAAAACACAATTGAGTGTATTTATATTTCAAGAATAAGTATAAATAGCCATTATTCATGTAGCCACTGACTTGCCACAAAGAGGTCACTTTATTCCTTCACCTCATACCGACCCCCCCCCCCCCTCCCCCTCCCCCCAACAAAAACAAATACATTTATTGTATATAAATAAATAAATAAATGAATAAATAAAATGAAATAAATCAATAAAAAATGAAGTTTGTTTTTTCAGTTGTTTTATTCCATTATCAGAAAGATCAATTTCTAAGATTTTATAAAATATATATTTTATACTAAATTTTGAAAATTTCTTACTCATTTGCATAAATTTACATATTTCAATAATTCAAAAAAATTCATAACTCCAAAAATAATCAAGCTAGCTTATTTCTTTTACTCTCCTGTACATGTTGATACCAACTTTGAGAATTGAAATTTATGTAATTATCTAAACATGATATTTGTAAAATTCCCATTTCCATTCACATTGCACATGTCACACATGTGACCAGGCCAAAATGTCACACACGTGACCCAGACATCCCCACATAATAACATACATTAAAAAACAATTGTTTGAATAAAAAAAAATTGTTGTGCCATTTTCTTACTAACATCTGTTGTCTGATACTAATATGAACATTTTAGCTTTTCATATCTCACAGGATTTCCAAAGTGAAATTGAGTTTTTAAAAATTTCTTCAAAAATGCTCTCGTGCAAAGTCACACACGTGACCAATGCCATTTGACCTCTGTCCTTGGGTAACGTAATCTAAATAAAATCTTTTGTGTTACACTTGAAAGACTTCATCATATGCAAGTCATATATGAAGTTCACATCATCATACCTCCTATACTTACTGAAATATTAGCATCCTATTTCAAAAAAATTCATATTTTGGGTCACACACATGACCAAGAATGGCCCTGATGCACTTTCAGAATAATAGGAAAATTATACCTCATATCAGGAGTCTTTCATGTTTATTCTTTTTCTTTACATAATCAGTACATTTACACTCTTCACAAAGTAAACCAACTATAAAACCAACCAAACTTTGTAGTGAATGAAAAATGGAATGCTGCCATCTTTAGGCCATTTGGTATTTAGGTTTCCCCCACTGGTATACTAGCAGCATAGCAGCATGAATGAAGAAATTGACTGGGGTTGTTTTATTAGATCCCACTTCATGGCACGCACTCGTGCACACACAAGTGCACACGCTTTGTCGCACACAAGTGAGACCATTAGTGCACAGAGTCGATGTACAAAGCTAATGAAACTAAGTTACCTTGGTAACAGTACACAATCGGAGCTACAGCTCTGAAAGCTTCCCTGTAGTGCAGCTGATCGAGCTATTGAAATGAAATGGGGGCTTTCAATATTGGTCTATTGACTATGTTTAGCTTGGCCTAGTGTTAGATGTGAATTATCCATGATAGCTTTTTTCATTAGAGAGTACAACTAGCCATATTTTGATTCTCACAATAATTGCATGTGAAATGCATTTTAAGCACTTACTGACCTTCAACAAATTTGTTTTCTAATGCAAAATACTGCTGGAAACTGTTTATCTACTATAATAACGCCTATATAATAACGACTGTGTAATTTTGTTTTCTTGTACAAAGTTGTGATTCATAATTGAAAGATATTTTGAGGTGTCTTGACTATCAGAAAGTAGTAAACAAAAATAAATTTGAATTGTTTCAGGTTGCAGTATATGAAGGGTTTATGCAAAAAACAAAGATTTTTTTTCTACATTTTGAAATAATTGTGATTTAATTTGGTGAAAAAAAAGAAAATAATTAGAAAGTATGTGATAGTTTTGATCTTATCTTATAAACTACATCTTTAAACAATAAGATTTATTTAGAATGCACTATTTTGTTATGATTGAGATTCAGCATCTACTAACCTTAAAGGGACTTAGTAACATTGTCCAAATCCTCAAAATAAAATTGTAATTCTAGCGGTTCCTTTATACCTTGTTGTATTCGTATTAACAATAAAATCATGGGACAGCTTTCGGTTTTTCAAATTTCCCTTTCATTACAAAGATATGTATGATTGAAGTATTTAGATAAGAAAATCTCCGGGCGAGATTTTCATCCCTGTACAAAGTGAATGCAGTGAGTTGGTGAATATCACCCAATATCACTTTGCATTTTCGCTCATTACTTGGCCATACATTGTCCATTTGACCTGAAATTTTCACACAATACCCTGAGGACATATGAGATAACAACAGTATACATTGCATCAACCATTCATCAGTTTTTGCACATCTCAACAAAGTTACTAGATCCCTTTAATTATTTATCCCCTAAGCGATGAACGTTACACTATTTTGTATATAATTAACAGAAGCTTTATTAAAAGAAGACAAAAATACAAAAATCATATACCTGGTTTTTGCATGAACTCTTCAATGATTATATGATCTATGACTTCTGGGCCCCGTCGCAGAAAGAGATACAATCAATTGTAAGTTACAATCAATTGTACGGTATGTCAGACAATTTGCGTGTTTCAACCAATCAGATTAGCACATTTTGAACACATGATCTGACTTACAATTAATGGCAACTTACAATGGATTGTATATCTATTTCTGCAATAGGGCCCTATTATGCATGCTAATCACATCAAACCCATTTACAGGTGATGTAAGATATTGACAACACTCATTGAATTGCTTTTGACTGGATTGATAGAATAACAGACGAGCGAGAAAATTATACCCCCAGCTGATCCTCCGTCAATAAACACAATTTATGAAATGGTTAGCACCCAATGTCATTGACAAAATGAAGAAAACAAATATGATAATTTGTATTGCTAAGTATTAATTGCATGGGTGTCTTTTATGCAAGAATTTCTTTTCAACAGTGGTATTCAATAAGTCGGTCTCTCCCATCAAAGACCTACCACAGTCTATGCTCCCATGAACAAAATAGAATTCATTTGCAAACCAGTGCCGATGATTAGTTGGTAATTTACACTGTGCATGCCTGTGAATGCGTAATATAGTGCTACTTAATTATTTACTCAGTGTTTATCTGCTGGACTAACATCAACTTTCCAGCATTTCTTGAAAGTATTTTTCAAAAAATCTTGGTGAGGAAGCAAATTCAACAAAATGGATTCAGATGAAGAGGTAAAAACAAAGAAAATTATATTTGGATGGAAGTATTATTTTAATGGGATGTGTTTTCTTTAAAATAGCGTGTAAACATAAATCATATTGTACATAAAATGGAAAAAAAATAATTTCATTGATCAATTTTTTAAAAAGGTATGTTTATTAAGCACTCCCATGTGGGTAATATCAATTAAATATTATATAATTGCATTTTGAAACATGATATTAAACTATATGTGACCGGCTATTGCAAAACCCAGCACTTGTCGGCAAAATTTAAAATGTAATGTTTACACCATAAGAAAAGCCTCATCACAAGCTTTCATTTGATGCTTTGTTCTAACTAATTGGTCAATTATTGGTGAAGATATGATTGTTTCAATTTTACAATCATACATTTTTGTACATGTAGGTCTTTTACACACATTGTGTGAACATAAAATTGCCCATTTCTTCAAAACATGAATTACCGACAAGTGCCGGGTTTTGCTATATAGCGGGTCACATATATCTTATTCCAAATAACTGGCAAAAACTAGAAAAAGAAGATATTTTTTCTGTGACTTAAAAAAACTTCTGTAAATTAGAGAACAAAACATGATAATTTGATGGGATACGTGGGGATACCAATTTTGCATCGTTATAATATATGTGTTCAAATTAAGTTGATATTCTCTAGAGGTTGTAGAAACATGAAACGACTCATTGTTCATTTCGTTGAGGCCGGGAGGGGGTTTGGGATTGGGTTACTTACTCCTAGCATATTTGTGCTTTGTTTGAACCCCTTGCCAACAGGGACCTGGTGAGCTATGTACAATGTCTATTGGGATTTCAGAGTCTCAAAGTGAATGGGTTAATCTTATTTTTCCATCTAGAGTTCATACAACTTTCAGCTGAAAGAAAACACTCTGTTCAAACTACTTTAGTGAGGGTATCTTATATCTACCAAGTCCTTCTAAAATACCTGCAAGCCATATGACTGCACCATGCAGCTTAGTTGCCTCAGCAACATCTTCTTAAGTCAGGGCCAGCTTTAATCTAAGTCTTTTGATAAAAAGCGTGTAATAACACAGTGAAGCTAACATTTTAATGACTGCGTTATATACTACCATGTCTTGAGTGAGAGCAAGAGCGTGTTAAACTGGGATGCTGATGCTCTATACAGGTGTATACATGTAGCATGTTAACCCTATATCAACACCATTTGCACAAAAGTGTACAAAAGCCTCATTTATTAATCAATGTCTTGATAATTATACAGAGGGTATATAATATGAGCTTCATATTTTAAACCTGTCTCTGAGTGCATGATAATGAAATCTTCAAATAATGTAAATCTCCCTGGCCAATCTCCTTTTAATAGCGAGAACAAGAGGAAGACATTGCAGTTATGTTTACTCAGGGTGTTTATTGTGTGCTTGATTTGAATGTTTGTAAAGGAGGTGAAAGAAGCTTGGGGGTTTTATAGTAGAAAGGGACGTATGTAAGCTTGGGATGTACCTCCTTGCTTTGATCAGGTGAATTGAGACTACCGTTGTGGTCTAGAACGAGGGGAGTGCTTGGGGTGGCTTATTTTGATCAGGTGAATTGAGACTAGTTTTGTGGTCTAGAACAAGGAAAGGGCTTGGGGTGTGCTTGTTTGGATCAGGGGATTTTAGACTAGTGCTACAGGGTCTAGAAGAGGGAAAAGGACTTGGATATATAGTATGCTTTCTTTAGATCAAGAGATTTTAGACTAGTTAAAAAGTCTTAGTCTAGAAGAAGGAGGCATGGAGTGTGCTCGTTTGGATTTTGGAACTGGATTTTAGACTAGATGCACATGCAGTCTAAAGTAGTTGTTGACTTAAAAAGTGAAAGTGGCCTGTTTCAGATCTAGAGAATATAGACTAGTTGCAGGACCAGGACCCGGACTTGGCCAGAGTAGAATTGAAGGGAATCATTCATATGAATATTTTCAAGGAGTATATATATCCACCTTTCATTATTCTGAGCATATAATGCTGATAAGTGTTTATAAGTTCCGCAGGACCAAAGTCTAAAGTCTGGACACCTCCCTTCTTGATAGTGAACTTATCCTTGCAGTATAAAGAATCAACATTTCATATTGTGGCCCGTTTAATAGACGCTGAAGTCATATAATATTCTTTGTGCTTTTGCTGTCTGTATTTTTGGAAGTTGCTGTTACAAAGGACATTATTTGTGGATTTGTTTTAAAAAAAACATCTTCTTCATCTTGCTTTGAGGAGATTTAAAGACATGCTTCAGTGCTTCTAATTCTTAATTATTTTATTGGACATTCTTTCGTGGAATCTTTTATTGGAAAATTGCTGTTAATCAGTCCAACACAATCATTGCTGTAGATTTGGTGTGGATCTAAATGTTTGGATGTTATCTCATTGAAAAGGGGATTTGACTGCATACTAAGGTAACCAAACCAGACATTATTTTATTGTTTTGTTTGTTTCTACTTTTGCTGCCAAAACAACCACCTTGTATTAAATGTGAGTTTGAAATGTACAATATTTAGTATCTTAGATTTTAGCATGAAACTGTCTCATCATATATTGTCTGTCCAGAATACAGACATGCATCCATCATTATTTTGTTTGCCTTGTACATGAAAAGTTTCTGACTTTTGAGAATTATTGAATGATCCCAAGCTGAAAAAGAATTTTTTTGGAAATAATGATGTTAAAGTTCCCATCATCTGATATGTATGTCTTGGAAATGGTCACACAAAGTGATTAGCAATAATATAAAACTTGTCGGTTGTCTAGCTGTATAACTGTTCAAACATATCGATAAACACTAGGGGTGGAATTCACAAAGGAGGTTTGTAGGAGGTTTGTACAAAACATGGTTTGACAATGGTTTACATCTATGTAATGCTGTTCGCATAACGTAAATTGTAAATCAACATTGTTAACAAGTATGGAGTTTACATTCCTTCTCCATCAGTTTACAAATGGCATTCCATAGATGTAAACCTTGGTCAAACCATGGTTTGTACTTGTAAACCTCCTACAAACCTCCTTTGTGAATTCCACCCATTGTGTATATCCCGCTCTGACATCATAAAGTCTATCTCCATATCATTCATCAGAATTTGACATCAGATTCTTAGAACAAAATATTCCAAGAAATTAATTGAAGAATAGATACTTTGTAAAATGTAACTGGATTCTATGAAGTCACACTTGAACAGATTTCTCGTATTTGTTTTCGCCCGCGGGTGGTCTCAAGTTGAAAAGGATTTGGGAGATAATGAAGTGAAAATCTTCACTTAGTTGGTCAGTTTATCTCGGAAATGGTCACACAAAATGACCAACAATAATACAGGACATCACCATTGTCTGTACGCTGTTTAGACAATTGAAAGACACAACTGGTAGACCGTGTATAATCCGTACTGACGTTAATGAAGAACAAAAGGTGTCAAGAGTCTTCGTAATGATCCAGAGTTTTTCTGAATGATTGCTCTTGTTGGATTATTGATCCACTTCCAAGGATTGTTTCAAGAAATCTAGCCTACATGTACTAGGGAATCAATGTTTTCATACTGATTGGGAGTTTTTTCTGAAATACCATTAAGTGCTTGAAGAGATGATAAGGCATTATATAATTCAAACCTAATTAAATTTTGAATTTACATTATATCATTGAACGATATAATGCTTGGATAGTTTGCAGTTATCGCCTTGAGTGTCATCGACTATGACCACTTTTTGTTGACCACTATAGACAGGTTGGCTGCTATAGGCAGGTTGCCACCAAGACAGGTTTGACTGCAGATAAGACAATTGAAGAAACTGGTAATATATTGGTTGGTTAATGTGCGCTGCCCTCAATCATCGCCTTGAGAGTCGTCGACTATGAGTGCCACGCCTGATTAGGCTAACAAACGGATCAATAATAGAGCCTAATTGACTTTTGCTCCAGTCGGTAGCTGGAGAACTGATGATAATAACAATTACTAACAATCTCATTCAAGCTTGGTGGTGGTGGACGTACATCCATCTAAATGAAGTGCTGTATTTGATCTCTATTATGGATATTCCATTTTAATTTGCGACATGCCATACACGTGATAGGCGAGTATTTGGGGATCATACACTGCTTTTAATATAGCTCTTGGACTGACATTCATATTTTGCACAAAGATGATAAAGATTGAGCTGTTTGATTAGTTCTACGGACCAATATTGAACCCTTATTGATTTTTTACTCCACTTGATGGTCGGAGAATGGTGGTGATGTTGATACTGGTTTGCATCATTTGATAGAGAGAGAGATAGAGAGAGAGATGAAACATTTATACAGTATACTGGTGGAATAATGTTGATATATGTTGAATCAACCAGTGCAGGGAGTTCCACAAATGTTTGTGTTCATGAAGGCAAAGAAACTGATAATGGCTCGAATGTTTTGAGATGGTTATTTTAAACGGATGAATTTTGGGATCTGGAATAATTTCATGTGGTATGTATAATATTGTCATTAAGCACTGAATGCTCAATGCTCATAGACATAGCCATTTTTTTCTACATTATTATTTGTGTACTTACAGGAATATATTGTAATTATGATTACAATTTTTTGTGGATTGGTTCAATGTTATGCAATAGTTTGGAAGGCATATTATGACCCTAATTGTCACAAATATGCAAGATTACTGAATAAATTACCTCTGAACTTGGTATGTGGCATCATCGGGTGGGTTTTGCGTAAAGAGTTACGTTTAAATGCAAGTCAGAAAATATGTGCATTTGAGCCAATCAGATTCGCCCATTTAGGCGCATTTTTGACGTGCGATCAATCAAAACTCTTTAGGCAACACCCCCCTGGTAACACAAATATGCAAAAATATCCTTTGTTAGTCTGATCACATAACGCTGGCGAGATGACGCATGGCATTTGCTTCTTGAGTAACCAATTGAATCACTATTTTCACATTTCTAATGTTTATAATGTATCGTAATGTTCCACTGAACATTGCTCATAAATAGTAACAATGTCCTTGGGGTTTTAGTTCCAAGCTTTTGTTGTATTCTCTTTGAATCATATATAATGGGCCCAGGAAAATAATTACTTAATGGTTGATTATTTATTGATTTATTTGGAATATATTGAAACGCATACTCCAATGTTTATTTTAGAATGATATATTTATACATTTTATAGTTCCATACGTAATTAATTTATTGATTTCTTTGGAAAGATGTAGTAATTATTTTATGTTAAACAGTCATGTATTGATTATTTTAGATGTTTACGGTACCACATACTGTGCCTTGAAATAATAATCTGCAAGGATAATATGTACTAACTATTCATTATCCTATTCCCTTTTAAAAAAACTAATTTTTAGATTAAAGAGCTGACTGAAACATCAGGAGACGGGTCATCGTATGAAGAGAAGAATAGAGTACAGAAGCCATGACGTCATAAAAACACTTTTTTAGAATTTTCAAATTTGGACTTCATTTTCAGAAAGAGCATAACTAATAATGTCCAAATACCGAAAATCAAAGGAATAGGTTACGTATTGGCTGAGATATGCCCATCCGAATGAATTTTACTTCAATGGGCAATCAGTGTTATAATGCACTGGTTCCTAAATTTAGGAACCAGTGCACTATAACACTGATTGCCCATTGACCAAAAAATCATTCAGATGGGCATATCTCGGCCAATACGTAACCTATTCCTTTGATTTTCGGTATTTGGACATTATTTGTTATGTTCTTTCTGAAAATGAAGTCCAAATTTGAAAATTCAAAAAAAAATGTTTATGACATCATTTATGACATCACACTTCACCACTCTATAGTCATATGTAGCATAATTCGATATATAAGGAATTTAACTGTGTTTTCTCCTGGAAATCTAAACACTCTACCCTTTTCCATCTCTTCAGTACACCATTATGAAATCCATATTTTTAATACCATTACAGCAAATGCAGGGATACTGAAGCCAAAAGTAAAGAGTGCCCCCCAAGTGGCTGGCGTGCGGAGTGACGACCTCTTGCACTATGTGCCGGACGAGGAAGGACTGTTCCATTGCGTCGACGGGTCGGACAAGATTCCCATGAGCAGTGTGAATGACGAGTACTGCGACTGTCCCTCCGACGGCTCCGACGAGCCGGGAACGGACGCCTGCCCAAATGGGAGGTTAGTGGCCCTCATACATGTACATGTATACATTATCATTCTGTTGTGTGTCGTACGCAGTGCATAGACAATACATGGTTGGTGTTTGTTCATCGACTTCTGACACATGTATTTTCCATGTTTACTACATGTAGCATGCAAATGGTTATATTATATTTGCTAGTATGACCATTTACATTGTAGATGTGGTAAGTGGTTTACATTGGTAACAAAAGAGTCCCACCCGGACAATCTCTAACCTATTTAAAACTAGTCTAGGAAAATACTTGAACTGACGTCTATAGAGAAGAGAATGCATGTAATACCAAAATCATAACATCTCCAATAGGTTAAAGATGAAAATTTAAGTATATAAACCTTCCTCAACTTTTGATTCCCAGATTCTACTGTGACCTTGAAGACAAATTCTTGCCATCGGGAAAGGTAAACGATGGGATCTGTGACTGTTGTGATGGCAGTGATGAGCGAAAGACCAGCCTCGCGGCTCACAAAGTTGAAGGTAAGATATATATTTCCAAAAAATGTTTGGCTTTCTTTTGTCCTCTAAATATGAATAATTTTGTGGTGGTCTTCAGTTCACATCATCTTCAAACTCTACAATTGTGGATTTGATAACTCTGCAGTAGTTGTAACACAAACAGAGATAAAAAGAAGATTGTCGATATTAAATTACAGGGGAAGGTGAGTTAGCTCAGTTGGGAGCGCGTCTGGCTTAGACACGAGAGATCCCCGGTTCGATCCCCACCATCGGACAATGCGTCTTTTATCACGCAATAAATTTGAGCTAACTCTCGTTGTGTGTCATCGGGCTCCCCCGTGTTTCCTATGCAGTAAAGGATTCACTCAAAACACTCCGTCCCTCGGATAGGACGATAAATGGAGGTCCCGTATATGAGACAGTCACACCTCATATACGTCAATAACCTAGTCTACTTCTCGAAAAGAGTAGGGTGTTAACCCGGTTGACTAGTATCAAAATCCTGCACATCACAACCAAATTAATATAATAATTAGTGTGTGCACCCGTCCGGTTGGCTCCTTCATTGTGGCGTTGGACAGTACTAAGAAGAAGAAGAAGTAATTGAAGTCTCTTGCAAAGTTACATTTAGAACCATTTAACAACCTTATTCGTTATAAAATAATGCCATCAAGAATATCTTTTTAGTTTGTGTTTCTTATGTTTTTTCATGCAGCGATGATTTGATACATTTTGTTGTCACTCTGTATAAGTATACCATGATGCAGGTTTTCCATTCAGCGATATAATCCAGCATGCACTGTGCAGAGATGTATTCAGCAGTAATAATAATAAATAATAATCTTATATATAGTGCTAAATACATAAATGTTTCATAGCGCTTTACACTATTATTACCCCCGTCATAGGATACAATGCTAACCAGCACACATTGTGTGCACCATCTCCACTCCCTGGGGAGCATTCCATCCAGCGCTCATGGGCTCAAGAAGATCATTAACATAAAGACTTTCACCTCCTACCGGTCCCCATTTTATACATGTCACAGGTCCTATTTGAACCTGGCCCCAGTTCGGGTTTTCAATATTTATACAGGAGATTATTTACTCAAATAAATCAAAAAGGGACAAAAGTGTATACGATTAATTATCTTAGCCTTAAAGGTAGACTAAAACGTTTTAATCATAAAAATAAAAGGTCATCAAGCATGAATCAAACAATCATATATATAACAACTATTATAAGCAGTGAATTAACTCTAATTCAACCTAACTTAAAATATCAACTTATATGAATCAGATCAAAAGCTATTCACCTTAACCTATACAATCAACTATATAACTTTAAATCTAAAGTTATTTGACTAAATATCACCAAGGGTTTTCCTAACTTATACAAGTAAATGGGCTTCTATAAATGTATCTTGGTTGTCTTGGTTGTCTTGGATTCCACTCGGGGAGAGCAAAGATATACCGAGGGAGCAGGGAACCTGAAACAAGAAACAAGACAAGGAGAACTTCTTAGCCGCTGTGGTGAGTTCTGGAGGAATTCACAAACACGTCTGTTCTCCTCGCTAGCAATATGCATCTCCGCTATATTAAACTAATATTAGGACTTACTAAAAGTAACATTTCAAACAATCTTTATAAATCATTATATTACAAGTAGAGAAAGAGAGAAAGATAACCCAACCATGAGTTCGGAAAGAGAGAGACATGAAGAGAGAGAAAGAGAGATAGAGACATAGTGTAAAGAGTAGCCAAAGTCTTCAAACAAACTCCTACTTAAAGGTTCTTCTAACGTTAAAGGGCAACAACTTCCTAAACACAAAGAATAGTTTGTATGTACATGTTTACACGTAGGCTACTAGTCTCACTCATTCAATCCAGCCTACTTAATCTCTAAATCAATGAGGCTATAATAATCAGGCACAACTAAAGTGCTGGTATGTACATCGCACTCTTAACAAGTTGCATATAACTTCAATGTATGTGAATATCCAAAGTATAATTTTGAGTATATTATGTTTCACATAAGACATATAGAAATGCCTAATAATAGTTGCAATTATCAAATTAAACCAGTTTCTCTATAAACGTTCATATCAAATGGCATCATGTAAGTGTTATGCCATATCGATCTTTATTATCATAATTATTCTCATAAAACATAAATGTGTTAGTATTACATGCAAGTTATGGTTTTGCGAGTATTGTTCAGCGTCGGTTTATTATAAACCATTGGAGCTCATGAAATATCACTGCCACAGGATTAGAGCTCTTTAAACCTGTTTGACCTGGGTGATACTTCGCAATTTGGATTTATCATATAACATAATCACAATATAACTTCAATTATTCTTCTAATAATTTCCATTAAAAGTTAGCACCACGTGCAGCGTAACCATACTGAACAAAGAGCGCATAACCATGTGTACAATACAATGGGTTAGATACAATTTAGTTTACAAGGAGATGGAAAAGGTATTCCTCCAACTAAATCAACTCATTTAATACTTGTGTATGAATCAACTAAATTGTAAGCTTAATTGATCATATAAATATTCTAAAAGAAAGCAATGTGCAAGAAAACTATGACACAGATAGACTACTAAATATAAAGATGGATGTTGCTTACCTGAAACAAGAAACAAGACAAGGAGAACTTCTTAGCCGCTGTGGTGAGTTCTGGAGGAATTCACAAACACGTCTGTTCTCCTCGCTAGCAATATGCATCTCAGCTCCTACTTGTAACTAAACCAAGCTAACAGGAGGTGAGATGCCTTGTTATCTTATTTCAAGTCAACATCAATGAATCACCATTTAGCACACACAAAGGCTTTGTTTCCCATTAATCTTAAAGCACAGTGCACATTAAATAAATCCCTATATGGCTACCAGTAACTGTTATAAATGTCGATATATAAGTACCATGTATGGTCTACATGCAAAATGACATTCTTTTGTACCAAGGAACTGCATACTCTATAAAACTTAAATAGAGACATAAAATGTGTACTTAATCTTACATTACCTAAACTACAGGGTCTGACATACACCTGGGTAGAGAGCAGCAGTAGTGGATAAATTGTCTTGCCGAAGGACAAACGCGGTGGGGCAGGGTTCGAACTCTGGATCTCACGATTGGAAAGCGCGCGCTCTACCAATCTTGCCACACCACATCCACATCCATAGTATAACAAATAGACAGTAGTTATAGACGTGAGAAGGCATTTAACTGTTTTGAAATTTTGCCTGATGTGTTTTGCAGCCATAGCCTGATGTCTGCTTTTTTTTTTGTAACTCAGGTTTTCCGTTCAGTGATATTATCCATCACGCGCCGTGCATCGACCTGTGCAGCAACATAGCAGATAGACGGGTGGAGGAGAAGAGGGTGCGTCATATAGGACAACGACTCAAGCAGCAGTACATTGCAAGTGCCAAGGGGCATGTCAGGGGAGAGGTAAGACAAGTCTCCACACTAACATTTTTCTCCACTTGCCCATTCGGGCGAGCAGAATGATAACTTTTCAACTTTTACTTGCCCAAACAGAAAACCTACTTGCCCACTTACTTCTAGATGAGATTATAATAAAGGAATAACATAATTCTCTGGTGGTTGACCAATAATTTAATAATCGGGCAACCAAACTAGGCCAATTATGAAATTTACTTGCCCGACATACATTTTTACTTGCCCCGGCAATAGGGCAAGTGCTAGTGTCGAGCCCTGGGTTAGATAAATGTAACTGGATAGCACAATCCTGCACTTGTCAGGAAAAAATCAAAAAGGTTGTCAGTTTGTCCAACCAGGAGGGTGTTTCACAAGGATCCTAAGTTGAACTTAGCTCTATTTTGGACTTAAAAAGTATGGAAAGCCATTAGTTTCTTTGAAAATTGTTTTTAAATTCCTTTTCCAAAGACAGAAAATGTTGATTCAAATCGTTATTATTTTCTATTATCAGGGAGAATTCATGTTCTTGATGCAACATTTATGAAAAGAGTAATATTCTTGCTTTTTTGCTTTTGAAAATATTCATATTCTAAAGCAACACATGGCTTTCCATAATTGTTAGGTCCAACTTAGCGTTAAGTTCAACTTAGGATATTTATGAAACACCCCCCCAGAAATGTTTGTCCTTTTGGGGAGGTGAGTGAGCTCAATTGTGAGTGTGTCTGGCTGAGACCCTCGCGGACGCGTTTCTAATCCCACCATTGGACAAGAAGTCTTCTACAATGCATATAATCTTGGCTTACACAATTTGGTGAAAAATACACCCTGCTTCCTTTACAGGAGAGGATTCATGGTAAAACATGCTATCCCTTGAATAGGACGTTAAATGGAGGTCCTGTGTATGAGACGGTCACATCTCTGACACGCACCCCAACGAGAACCTAGTCTACATCTTAAAAACAGTAGAGTGTTGACCCAGTTATTTGGTAACCCTGCACTTGACAACCAAAATAGTGCAAGAATCTTCGGAATTGGTGGGGGCGGTAACTACGTTACCTGCAAACCTGTAACAGGTAGCCTGGTTTGAATGCTCCCCAGAGAGTGGAAAGCATGCACATTATGTGCAGGTTGTGTCATATGATGTCTTTGCGAAGTACGTAGGGATGTTTATCCGTATTATTAAGGGTCTTATAAATAAAAATGTAATGTTTATTGTGTAATATTAGTGGGTTCAGTACAGCTCACATCCTATATATATAAATAGTGAGAAACATTTTATTGATTCAATCGTCTTGTTTTCCACTTTCCTAACTAGATGTACGGCAAGCAAGGCGAGTTCTATCAGTTGAGCAAGGAGTGTTACGATTATGCCGATTTCAGCGCTGTCTATAAGGTATGCCTCTGGCAACAGATCGAACAGACACAGAAGGGTCACATGTTCCGGATCGGACGCAAGGGCACGTGGGACCTGGGCCGGGCCGACGGGAAACAGGTCCTGGTCATGGGGGAGGGAGACAAGAGAGGGTGCCCTGGTGGATCCCGGAGAGCAGAGGTGAGTAAAAAAATAATAACTTGTAGATTGTTGATTTGATTTCATTTATCTGATTGTGAAATTGGTAGGTAAAAGAATTGTATTTTTTGTACATAATCAATCAGCTATTTGGGACTTGATGTTCCGAACATCAGAGATCCTCAGAAGGTGAACTCAGAAGTCGTCTAGTCTAGACCAAAATAGTAGTCCAAGAGGAATTTGACTGCGTACAAATTAAATTCTTTGATCTAATAACTTGTATAATAGATGAGAGAATCAACAGAAAGCCTATAAGATACAGAATAGGCATTAAAAAGAAAAAAACAAAAACATATTGTGTGAATATATATATGTCGACATTGGATAAAAGACATGCAGACATGGTATGTCTTGGTATGACATAACTAAATTATCTCTAAAGCAAAAAAAGAAAGTTTCACTTGAGATATGAATGTTATGTCTTTTTATTTGTGCTTATTTCTCTTCCATAATTACAGATTGTATTCAGATGCGGACTCACCAACTCGGTTGCCAAGTTACGGGAGGACAGTAAGTGTGAGTACATCGTCGACTTCATAACGCCAGCCGCCTGTTAACCCACTGCCTATATAAATGGGAACCTGATGGGACCTGTATTAACTTTATGCAGACCTCATTTGTATGACGCACCTCTTGACCCCCGGGAAAGGTGCGTCATGGATGCGTCATGTACTCCCATATTGATGACGCACAGTACCGTCATGGAAACAAACGGTCAGTCTCTTTACCATGAGTGCGTCACAAGGTTCATCAATAGGACCGTCATGTAATTTGGCAAGGTTTCTTTCCGGTGCGCAAAATGACGTGCGTCATGGGTTGGTAATTTTCATGAAATGGTGTGTCACAATTTTGACTCAAATATGCGTCAATGTTTCCTAATGGTGAGTCACTTTTTCTGACGGAGGGTGCGTCATGGTGCATAAAAGGGTGACGCACATCGGTACAATGACGCACCTTTCCCGGGGGTCAAGAGGTGCGTCATACAAATGATACCTGCATTATAAGGATTACCAAAAAATCTAGTAGGGAACAGGTTAACCCATTGCCTACAGGAACCTGGTGGACCCTGTATTAACTCTTGCAAAATCTAGTAGACAACGTGTTTACCTATTGGCTACAGGAACCTGGTGGGTCCTGCATTAACTCTGTGGGGATTACAAAATCTTAGTAGGGAACCGGTTAACCCATAGTGGATAGCCTATGGGGAAACTGGTGGGTACTGTATTAACTCTATGGAGTTTGCAAAATCTAGTAGGGAACAGGTTAACCCATTGCATACAGGAACCTGGTGGGTCCTGTATCAACTCAATGGAGATTGCAAAATCTAGTAGGGAACAAGTTAACCCATAGCCTATGGGAACCCGGTGGGCCCTGTATTAACTCTATGGGGATTGCAAAATCTAGTAGGGAACAGGTTAACCCATTGCCTACAGGAACCCGGTGGGTCCTGTATCAACTCTATGGACATTGCAAAATCTAGTAGGGAACAGGTTAACCCATATGCCATGGGAACCCACCCGGTGGAACATGTGTTAACAGTTTCAGGATTTCAAAATCTAGTAGGGCACAGGTTAACAGTTAACCCATAGCCTACAGGAACCTGGTGGGTCCTGTATCAACTCTAGATGGAGATTGCAAAATCTAGTAGAGAACAGGCTGACCCATTGCCTATGGGAACCTGACGGGCCTTGCTCAAATATAGGTGGAAAACAATTAATGTTACAAAAGCATGGTATGTGTAAGTCTTTACTTGTATTGACTTTATAACTCACGCTGCTTGTATGTTGGCCATTGAGCGCTGAGTCTTGGGTACCTGAGTAATAAGGAATATAAATTTTGTAATTTTGGACCTAACAATCCTACAAACGCTTCTGTTATTGGTGAATATTGAATATGGGTCCTCATTTGGTTCCGATTCTAATACGAGGGATGAAAATAATATCCCAAATCTCTTGAATACTTTGTGTTGGTTGCAATTAAACTGATCCATGTACTTTGTTAGATATTGCCAAAAATGACATCTGAGACAAGTTTCAATCCTATATCAAAATCATTGTAATATATGTCTGAATGATGTGTGAAAGTTTCATTGAAAAAGAACACTGCTTTCCTGGTTAAAAAAGCTAATTCTGAGTTCTTTGCCGTAGATTCGAATGTGACCTTTATGACCGTCTGTAGACGGTCTCGAGCTGAATGATTTTAAATGATGGATATTTCACACTAAAGGGACATTTGAACAACTCTAAGCCTATTTTATTCTTCTCTTACCATAAGCTAAACAACACGGTAGAAGAGAAATGTGGAAGCTCAAAGTAATTTTCGTAGAGTTAGACAGAATACATGGATCACTTTAATTGCTTCTCCTTTTACATGTTATTTGGTCCTAAGTTTTCTCAAGATAAGTGTGGATTATTCTGGATAAATCCTAGAATAAATCACCATCATATGGCTTCCAATGTATTGCTTTCAAATGTTCTGCTCACATCATTCCAGACAATAAGTACAATCCATTTAAGCAGTGAGTCTTGCCAGAGCCGAGCTGCTAGCCATGATGCTTGGCCATTTTGATCTGATTTTTTTTCTTCTTTCAACCACTCCATGTAATCAGACTACTGCATTACAGATAAACAAAATAAACAAATAAACTAAATCAAAACGCTTAATCTTAATATGAGGTAAACCGTAATTTAAATCCAGATAATTATGTATTTTAATCATGTAATAATGATCACTGCTGGAGTCAACTTGTAACATTTCCAAGCAGTACTAATATGTAATAGGAAATATTGATACATTTTAACAATATATATCCTTTGAATAGTATGCATAATGCTGGCCTAAAATTTGACTTTCTTCCAGTTCTAGGATGGCCATTACCATTGTGCTATAGCATTTTAAACCCTGCTTTAATTGAAAATTTTGATTATTTTGGTGAGCAAAAATGTATTATTTTATGTGCCAAAAATCAATTTAATTATGCAAGACAATAAATTATGAGCTTTTGTTTACATATTTGTATGTATTTTTAAGTGCCTTCAAAAACAAAAAGTATTTATAAACAAAAAAATATTATGTTATGTATTTTGATGGTGACTGAATATGTTAACCAAAATGTGTGATACCTGCATCTTTTATGTATATTTTGCTTTTTGTAATAGGAAAGAGAAAATATATTGAACATTTATATGACAGAGGGTGGATTTTTTATGTTTTACGTTTGACATATAATACATGTATTAAGAGTGCAAAATCATGTGGTGGTTATATTTTCTATGTTTAGGCACTGCTCACCCTGGGGGGTGTTTCACAAAGATCCTAAGTTGAACTTAACTCTAAGTTGGACTTGGAAACTATGGAAAGCCGTTAGTTGTTATAAAAACAAAATTGTAAAAGGTTTGTTTAAGGCATAACATGTCGATTCATATCATTTACATTTTCTATTATCAAAGACATTTCATGTTCTTGATGTCAAATTTATAAAAAGTCTAAAATACTTGCATTTCTGCTTTTCAATATGAATTATTCCTAGGCTACAAATGGCCTTCCATACTTTTTAAGTCCAACTTACTATCTTTGTGAAACACCCCCCTGGGCTACTAGCAATGAATTGCTGCGGAACAATATTCAACAATCTCGTACGTATGAAAGGTAGTTAATGTCAAAATGAAAAATGAACATTTCAGTATAATGATAAACTTATGTATATAATTATATTGTGATAAATAAGCGCTCTGCCCCAGCGCTCTGCCGCTTTGTTCCCTCAGGACTCATTCTTGGCTGTAGGCTATGTTGTTGGATTATACATAATGTGGCATATGTTTTATGTTGGAACTGTGTATTACACTAAATATAATATTTGTGTGTGTGTTGGGGTGCATATTTATTAGTGTGTCAATCATTTTTTTTCTTCTTGAAAAATATATTAAAAATTTCTGGTCGATCAAATCATAACACGCTTTCCCAGATACAGTTAATCTTAAGCTCGAATTTCCTATCTAGGTATGCACCAGATTGCACAATTTCAAGTCCAAAAATGCAAAAGCTCCCTACCGTGGGAGGGGGGACACCCCCTCCCCCCGCTCAGTCACTTCGCTCCCTTGCAATGTCTCACTCTCACCTCTGGCTCAAAGTTTGCAACCCTGTGAGTGTGGTTGGACATGAGCCCCTAAACAACAAAAATCGTGAGCCCTCTTAGGTCTTTGCCCCCCCAATCCAAATCTGCTTCCGGCGCCCCTGTATTCATGTACAAGATACTGCTTATTTATTGCGATATAATGTTCATGTAAATGAGATATAAAGTATGTAGTTTTTGACATGATCTGCCTTTCATATCAGCGATTGTTGGTTCACAGCTCATTGCAAGACCTGGGGGGTGTTTCACAAAGATCCTAAGCTGGACTTAAAAAGTATGGAAAGCTGTTAGTTTCTTTGAACATATTTTGTAAAAGTTATATTAAAAGGCATACAATTTTGATAAAAAATCATTGATATTTTCTATTAATCAAGGACATTTCATGTTCTTGATGTAAATTTTATGAAAAGTCTGAAATACATGTACTAGCATTTTTTCTTCTGAATATATTTTATTCCGAGGCTACAATTGGCTTACCATAATTTTAAAGTTCAGCTTGGGATCTTTGTGAAACACCCCCAAGGCACTGTTGCAGAAAGAGATGCAATCGATTGTGAAGTTACAATTCATTGCAAGTCGGTTCATGTGACTGAATGCGCAAATCTGATTGGTTCAAATGCGCACATTTTCTGATTCGCAACTAAATGCAACTTATACAATAGATTGTATCTCTTTCTGCAACTGGGCCCTGATCTGACAACCCTCCAATGGTTTTAATGACCACCCTACCCACAGTTGCCAGATAAAGCCGTGGTTAATTGAAGTAGGGGTTTTCCAATTACAGTCAAACCTGTGTATAGTGACCACCGAAGGGAAGTAAGAAAATTGGCCACTGTAGACAGGTGACCTGTATAGACAGGTTCATTCCATTGTTTTTCTCTGCAGGGGATCATGATTAGTGGCCACTAATCCACTAATAGGTTGGCTGCTATAGACAGGTGGCCACTAAGACAGGTTTGACTGTACTTGATTTATAAACTTTAGTATTTATGACAGCGATCATGATAATTATTAATCAAAATTTTCAGAAGATCAAAGTTCTTGTGATGTACAGTTTATTCAACTTCTTGAAATTTCAATTGGATTGTTTTTTTCCAATATTAATATTATTGTGGGGTTGTGCCATTGGCCTTTAATAATATCTTTTTGTACCATCGTCCTTTAATAATATCTGTTTGTACCACCGTCATGTAATGTATAAAACTTCCTTCTTGTTGCATTGGCGTTCTCCGATAGTGGTTGGTTATAAAGATTTGTGGCGTTTGATTATCATGTCAAATTATCATGTCAGTATATATTTTTTCAGTAAAACTTTTTTTTCAACAGTAATGTTTGCAACATCTCCGTTTATTGCATTGAAGCTGTCCAATATTGAATATGGTTGTAAATATTGGTGGTATCTGACATTCAAATTTAACCTTTTTTTACCTGTAAATTGATGAGAATAAATTTGAGTCCTTCCATGAAAATGTATATTTTGATTACTTCAGAATTATTATGTTGGTTCTATATTAATTTTGTGTTCAGGTTCTTGAGAAGTGTTGTGACATATTACGACGGACAGTCAACCTGTTCGAAACGTCGAGCCCCTCCTACCACCAACCCTCTCCTTACAATAACTATACCGGCGCTGTAGTTCTTATCAGAACTACAAGCTCAGAAAGAATACCAACAGTCCTTTCCAGGACTACCAACAGTCCTTTCTAGGACTACCACAGTCCTTTTTAGGACTATCCTAGAAAGAATACCAACAGTCCTTCTCAGGACTAACCAATCCTCTCCTATTATACATGGTGCAACCGCAAACCACACGTATTAAATATTATTACATGTACTGTCCATTTTGTTTGTATTTAAAATAACATTTTTAGCAAACAATTCAACTTAGTAGTCTTAGATAAGCGTCGAAAAAAGAGAACACAGACAAAAATAAGAAATATATACAAAGTGAGTAATAAATATAATTTTATTACAAAATAATACAATTGAAATTTGATTGTTACAAATTTATATGAAACTATACAAGAATACAAATGTATAAATGTTCAGACCACTAAGTAATACAACATAACAATATCTTTAACAGAGCAGTACATGTAGTTCCTACCCAATATACACAATTTGGCAAACGATTTAAAAACGATACAATTGCAAATCGGCCAACAGACACCCAGTGTAGATTTGTTTTGTACAATTACAATGCTATGTATTTGAATTGTTGGAAATGAAATTAATTAAACTGAACTGAACTGTAGTTGAGAAAGCTATGTTCTCTGGATATTTTTTTTCTAACTCATCATGTTGCTAGGTACTTTTTTCTTTTGTTTGTGTTCATTTTGATTTTATATGGGTTCTCCTGACAATAAAGTACTTCTGCAAATGTAAAGTGCTCCGCTCTGGCTTTCCGGGTCGGCAACATGTCTAAAAATCCATGTAATATGCCTCTTTTCCATTTTAAACGATATAGAACAAAACAATAAAACAAAGTAACATATAGCATGGTCCCTCCCCTCCATTATTAAAGGTGCACCTGTAAAGTGTCTAACTCCACAAAGTTCTTTTTAATGTTTACCATATAAAATAAGTATACTACAGTACTGTATTATTTCTATTTCTATGACTTGAAATGTGATAATAATGTGATATAGATGAATTAATCATTTAGGCACTTACAATATTTCTAGTTCACTTATCTATGTTCTAATTTAGATTAGTATATAAGAATAGAATGAATAAGATTAGTGTGCGGCAACAGACTAATGTGTGGTAAAAGGTAATTATTAAGTTCCTTTTTGTTTGGGGGGGGGGGGGGGTCTTTTCTCATAAAATCAGGGTTGTAGTGTAACTGACATTCATCGTTTGTTCAAATATATAGTTAATTCGTTTGCAAATTTTTTATCATCTCTAGTTTTTGTTCCTCTGCTTCATGGGCTTCCGTTAACTCTGCGGAAATGGGCCTGTATGTAAACCATGCCATGAGAAACATTACTCCACTAAGCATTTTCAAAACACACGAGAAGACAACCAGTCTCCACGCCAGGCTTTCGTTGTGGTACAGCCAGCACGATCCCGAACCGTCGCACGTCTGTTGCCACTGAAGACACGTGCTGTCGATAATGATGCCAAACAGAATGGGGCCTGGGATCGAGCCTAGACATGAAAACAAAGATTTTAGGAAATTAATATCAACGAGATACATTATAAAATAGAAACACCTTTAGGACAGTTATATTCCAACAAATCCCTGAATTAATTGGTATCAGATCGTTTTATTCTATACACTAGAAATCATAAATTGTTGAAAAAAAGTATATAATTTGTTTTGATACAAAATTATATTCATTATGACTATCAAGTAAACATAATTCACCGACATTACCACAATTAACGAATTATCTTGTCACTGCCTATCAACAAATATATATTTTAACCCCATAATCAAAACCATGAGAAAAAAGAATAAAAGATTATTTTTACCTAAACATCTACTAATAACTGACTGCACCCCAAGTGCCATTGATTTCTGCGATTCGGGAACACATCTTTAAGAAAGAAAAAGAAAGAACAAAAAACGTTCAGAAATGTTTATTAACTCACAATAATATTCTGTAAAGTAAATACGGTGAATATCGTGTCCATCTATTTTGATTAGGTAACATTATTCAAGCTTTTAAAATAGTGATTTTGTGGTTGGACAGTTTTGACTATAAACATCTTATAAAACTATTCAGATCGAAATTAAAAACGAACATGTCATATACTATTTGTTGATTTCTTTGTTTGTTTTTTGTTTGGAATTATTTCCATATGATAACATTATTAATATATTTACACTATGATTAATATATATAAAATCATATCTAAGTCATAACTTCTTAACCATAAAACACATCCTACAAACTCGACACTGGGTTAATAGACTTCACAATTTTATCAAGACAGATATTTTCTCGTACATATAGAAAATCCAGCAGCCATTTCCTGACCTTAAGGTAACGTTGAGAGCGGGTACCATCGACATGAATAGGATAACCAGAATGAAGACTAGCAGACACACGAAAACGGGAAGAGCGATGCAGTTGGTGTCGCAGTTTCCCGACTTAACCATAGAGGTCGTCCCATTCGTCACCCGCTCGACGCATGCGCAGTTGGAGTAAGATGATGTCTAAAAATAGGGAGTGAGGAATGTTTTTTATAGTTACAATAGTACATAATACAATTATCTGAAAAGTGATATTATTTGCGGATAAGAATACCGCCTAGTCGTCGTGCGCTATTTTGTGTAAGACGATATCTACAAATTTGAATACAGTTTGATGACAGTGACTTATTATGATAATCGAGTGTCTATTTCTTAGAAGCAATACAAATAACAATATTTTGTATCTACCAAATTCACAATCAGATTAATGTAATCTTATCAAGGATATAATAATTATGACGAAGAATAAGTCATAATTTGTGTAAACATATCATGTTACTGAATATTGAAGCCAACTCGATGAGACGTGTTGTAATAAAAGGGGGGGGGGAAATGATAATAAATCAAAATGAAACAAATATATCCACATCTAATGCAGATCGCATCACGATAAGACATTACCATGGTTACCTATAAAACTACTACAGATGGCTTTGGGGGATATGTACCCTATGCAATAGACCATATTATCCCCCTGACTTAGTAAAACAGTACATCCGCTGCCATGTAACATTTTTGGATGTTACATGGCAATTCAGATGATAAAACAGTTGTTAACTTTGCTGTCGGGAAAATCATGGAATGTTCCCCTCGGGATTTTAAATGCTATTTCGTGAAGAAAATAAGTCCCTCGACTACGTCTCGGGACTTATTTACTCTTCCCTCGATAGCATTTAAAATCCCTTGGGAGTGGAACATTCCGTGCTTTTCCCTCCACCACCAGTTAACAACTGTATAGTGTGCTCCACCTCAACTTCAAAACATCAGTATGGCAAATAAAATGTATGTCTATAACCAATGTACAGAGAACACTAAATTTTTTCAATCCGAATATATTTTTTTTCTTCATATTTTTCCTATTAAAAAAAAATACCTCTGAGGTGGAACGTACGATGATAACTATTTTATACAATAGTATGGTATATTAATTTACAAACCTCATTATCAAAGTCTTTGGCTGTGCACCCGGCGTGACAGGGACTGAAGTATTCAAGCCCTAGCTCCTCGACACAAACTGGAACGTACTGGCTTGTGGAACACCGGCAGTCTGCGTTGCATGTATTCAGGATACCAACGTCTGCGCGAACCCCGGATGTTGATCTGTATAATGTTACGATAATTTACAAAAGTTGTTTTCAACCAAAGACTTGGGGGTCTATCACAGATATTCTAAGTTAGTTGAACTTAAATTTTTAAGTGTAGGCAATTCGTAGACTTGGAATGGTATACAACAAAATTAAAAACAAAACTGCACATATGTAAGACGACATTTTACATGAACAGCATTACATCTCTTCCATAACAGAAACTATTTATGATTATTGCCGACAAATTTTAATACTGTATTTTTAAAATAGCATATTAATTTTACATACCAAACTAAATGTCTTTCCATGATTTGAAAAAAATAGCAGTTGCAGTAAGGGAGAACTATATTCCGTGCAGACTGAATAAAGGCATACAATATGGATTAATGTTAGTCAGACCTCTAACGGACCATCCACTAATAATCGCACAATGCATTCAAATAATTTCTCCTGACTGATTTGTAAGTTGTCCCTAGTAAAGACAATCCTTTCATTCTTTATCAAAACAATACTAGATGCGCGCGGGCCCGAACTGAATCCGTAACATTTGGGGGCTGGTCCGGGAGATGGCTTTATGGCGTGGCAAGATTGAAGGAGGAAAGGCTAGCCTTGTCGAAATGGTATAATAATAATATTAATGAAGACCAACGTTACTTATACAACAAACAATTGGATCGAAAGATATGTAATACAAGACATCTGTCTTATTGCCTTATGCAAAAACATACATTAATCAAGTCATGAAAGGGGTTATCCCTTTCATCAACTTTCCCCGCTAATTCTAGCTTCAGAATATGGAAGGCACTTAATGCTTAATGCTTTTTTTTTGTTCGTCTTCGGGGTCTTCTGTATAATTATGCAGACCCCATCAAATATTTTACTTACGTTTTGCCCATGTAGTCCGCCGTTATTCCCGCCAGCGCGCTCTGCGGACATTGCAAGAAGAAGCTGGGCAGAGCTAGTACCGTGATGAGGGTCGTCAGCGCACATAGTTTGAGCAGCCCCTTCACATCGAGCTGCAGCCTGCGGGCTAGCCACCCTCCCAGGAAGGAGCCGCCTGCTCCTCCGGGCACGATGCACAGACCTGTTAGTACCAGGAGTGACAATACTGACTGATTATATCATTATTAATTATCAATTAAAGGGGTTATTTTGACATACATGACCAAAGATATACGGTTGAAATTAACATGCTAATTCCTATGAGCCGATTTGTCCACAGAGTGATTTGTGAACATTTCGTGTTAAATGTAATAAATATATTATGGCTAAGTGATGAGCGAAATGCAAAGTTATATTTGTTTACAAATTGCATTATAATTCCCAGGGAGTCTCCCAGGGAGACTTTCAAACGCAAACATAAATTTCAATCATAAATATCTGTATAACGATAGAGAAATTCGGAAATGTAACTATAGGTTTTCCCGCTCAATTTTGCGATTGTGTCATTCGAATTAATAATAGGAGCAAACGAATTCGCGCGATTTGCGATCGCCGTGTCAAAGCAGCATTCGAATTCGTAAATAGTCGTTCAAAATCATGTAGGAGCAAGTGAATTTGCACAAAGAGCATACCTTTTCATCAATGGTCATTCGAATTCGCGAACGGGCAGTTGACAGTTGGCTGCACATTCGCGAATTCGAGTGCCCATAAATTAATTTCGGTGTCTATTCACGAAAGCTTATGCGTATGCATGAATTCGCTTGCACTTATTCGGAATTTGGAAGACCGATACCAACGATTACGCGGTAATGCGTGAATTTGAATGACCCTTAATGAATTCGATTGAAAAAAGTGTAAAATTGAGCGGGAAAACCTATATTAGTAATACAAAATACAACATGGTGTGACAGAGTTGTCTATGTTCTAAGTAAGTTTAGTAGATTTTGAAAACGTTACTAAATCCCATTTATAATTAATAATTAATACCAGTTGAGAATGTATGAAAAATACCGATTATGTTGTGCAAACAAAAATGCTTGAATCCATTTTAGATTGCTTTTTGGAATAGATTTTCTTTACATTATGTAACATGCAGTTGTCTTCCCGACATTATTTGGACAACATCACCAATGGGTAAATTTGAAGAGAAAATAAACATAAAGACAGATAGGGAGAGACTGAGAGAAAGAAGAGCTGAAAGAAGATGCCTCTGCAAAATTATATCCAACATACAGCATTGTACAAGACTGGGAATACAATCATGGTACATTCATTTTTTATGAAAGAGATGCATGGCTTGTAAAGTAACACTGCAATGGAATGGTGTTTTCACAATTATTGTATCCAATATACAACATGGTGCACTCCTAAGTCAGAGATGGCCCATACGTAACTTGAATGACAGGCAAAGAGAGCGATACAGAGAGGAATAATATGTAGGAAGAGGGAGAGCTGTGAAAGAGATAGTAATACTTATATTGACAAAAATAAACTTAATTGAATTGAAGATGTCAGATAGATAAATACATGTGTCAAAGAGACTGATGCAGTTTAATAAGAATGTTCTGTGAAAAGAGCGTTCAGAGAGGGTCAAAACGGCGGGATAATAATGATTACGACATTGTAGAAGCTAGAGACTAATGAGTACGTATATTTACACGACGGGGTAAAGAGATTACAGGCTGGGATTACAGTAGTCCCCATAGTAATCCCGAATCCGATTATCCGACCAATATATATTGCCCAGTGATATCCTTACCAACGATTGAGGTAGCAACTGTAGCAGTTGTCGAGAACTGATTCTCGATAAATTTAGGAAGGAACACTCCGAACGCCGTGATGAGTAGCATATCCGAACATCCGGCGAGCGTGGTGCACATGAAGGTCGGGTTGATCACCAAGTACCGTATAGCACGTGGGAGATCGCTCGGTTTCGATCCGAAACCTGGTTGCGCCGTTATCTCGGAGCCGGAGTTTGCGTGTGCCTGACATTTTTTCTCCGCTCGAACTTTTGCAGTTGCTGTAGGGGAGGAGAAAAGTATAATACCGAAATAAAATGCAATAAATATTACGATAAGTTATACTATCTGCTAAATATGCACGTGGTACGGGGGAAATTGCTAGGCAAATTTATTTTCAAATATGAAATAATTATGCCTGAATTTTTTTTTATTATTTGGAAATCGTATACTTTTGCCAGCTATCAAATTTCACTTAAAACAAGTGTAGTAATGTTTTCACGTGACTGATTAAAACGAACGTTATATGTCCACTTTCGTTTCAGGGTTGTGCTTGTCGCAACAGAAGCGTTTCATACATCAAATTGTTCTTGTTATCATGTACCTATATACTGTCCATGCAGTGTACATGCATTGTTTAGAAGAAAAAAAAAACGCATTCTGCACAATAAGCGCGTCTGGTCAAATCACAGCCTACATCTACTGCCCTCTATTATAGAGGTATGGTGACCCCGACGGGATAGGTACGCGCACAAGGTATTGCTTGAAAATGGACGCGAAGTCTGGGAATGTAATTGTGGTAGATTAGGGGTGTTATATTTCAATACGTATAGGAATTTGAGAACAGAATTCAATCTCAACCGGGTAGCAGGACACTAGCTGCCATCATGTGTTGCTCTATATCAAGGTACATACAATTACTGGAGACCCCAATGTGATTGGGACGTGGACCCGATGTATTAGTGAAAGAGACATGTTAGGGGGCAGCCGCGTTAGCGTGAGCCAAACTAAATACATTGTTTATTATATCTCTTTATTTTAATTCCCTTATAAGTAGCCAAATGGTACATTACCAAGTGTTCACGTCGGGGTCACCATACCTCTATAATAGAGGGAAAATTATAGAATATGAAATAGTGACTTTTGTCATCTGTATAATTATTCGTTTCATACTCACTCGGTAGCTCACGAGGAAACCCCCACATGGGGAAAGCGAAGACCAGCATGAAGCCTCCAGCCAGCACGAACCCGATCCACCACGCCCCGACCCAGCCCGGGTCGTCCTCACTCAGTGAAGACCTGCATGTCGATAAAATGGTTAGTGATGTGTTCCTAAAGGGGCGGCGTCGTAGCGTCATAATTAAAAGCGATATTCAACAAGCTTATCAGCATGATCAGAGGGGGCGTTATGTTCAATATACGCCCAACGTGCACTCCGCAGAGTTATGTGTGTGTCGCATGCATGCAAGTATTCCACCTGGTTCTGAATACTTGGCGCAGGCTGCACCCTGTTCATTCCCGAATTGGACGAGTCAATTACTTTAAATGGAAGAGCTTGGTCTAAAATTACCATTTAAAAAGTTCATGGGTAGCAGTTTCTTACTTTCAAAAGAAAATGTAATTAAATCATAATTAGAGTCATGTTTTGGATTAGAAGATAGTGATTCTGATTGAATTTTCTACTCGTTTACATTAAAAAAAATAATGTGTAAAACTCAAATGACCGTAATAGTCATATTAACAATAATATATTTGAATACATTATCGTTACAACTATACCTGTGCGGCAGCTGGATATCGGTGTAGACTGTCAAACACACCCCTGCGATGACGTACCCCAGGGCAGGTCCGATGGCGCTCAGGGCATAAAGGATTCCTATTCACATGATTCAGGGGCAAATAATGAGTGAAATAAAGATAAGTATAACATTTATATCAAAAGTAGAAAAACATTTATATAATGATTATAAACAGAATATATGCAATACTAGAACATACTTAAAGGGTCGTTAAATTAATTTTTATTATGCTTTTATCAATTTGAGTCTACATTCAATGGTCTTAAAATGTTGCAACGAACACACAAATAGACTCTTACAACTGATGAACAGTAAACGTCATATCAACAAAAACGTCGATGGTAACTTAAAAAATGTTGATGACCTAGGCTAACTCATCAGCCCCCCCCCCCTCCCCCACCCTCCATGTCCCTTACAGAAGAGGTATATTAGTGGATGCAAATGGACTCTCACCGAGGTAAATGCTACTTTTCCGCTCTGTCACGCTCTCATCGAGTACCGCTATCCCCAGGGTGTACACCGGTAGGGACCCGAGGGCAAGCAACACCATGGCCGCCCCGAACACGTACACGTAGCGCGGCAGCACGTGGTGCGCTCCCCCGCCATTACTCAGTCTGTCATCCGGGCACTCTTCGTGCGTTGTGACGTCATCTCGGTCAGCGCCGGGGTCGCAGATACCCGAATTCTCGGTGCCGTGTGCAAAGCCGCCGCCGTACGGTTCCGTGGTGAAGTGCGGTAGCGCGAACAGCAGTGAGCCCAGCCCGACGAACAGGCAGCCGACAGACAGCCAGCGTGGTTTGTGTCCGCGACCACCGGCAAAGGTGACGAAGACAATGAAGACGATGGTCGTCGCCTCGTAGATGCTGACGATGACGCCGTAGTCCTGGCTGCGAAGCTGGAAGCGACGCTCAATAGATGTCGCGCTGCTACCGATCAGGCCACTGATAATCATACCCTATAATGGTAATTGACAAAATGTAACGTATTCAATGTTAACATTCAAAATGTCATCACACATAATTGTTTGTCACCAATGTACAAGATTTTAGATATTATCGAATATTACGAAACATTTCTACTACAAACATGGTATTGTCTATTGTGTAGATGATAATGATAGACCGAGCTATTGTAAGGTCCATAATTGTTAATCCCCTGCATGAAGTGTCTCTGCATTTTTAAGCACAACGTGTGTTCAAATTTCAAATTAAAAAAGCTAGGCTAGCCTTCATAAAGCTTTATACGACTTTAATTAAAAAGCTGTAAGCTATGCGGTATCATACACAATAGATAGGCACCTATAGAGCCCTGCTCTTACCACAAGGACATACGTACTTGAGACCAGCGGGAACGGCACGGTACGGTATAAATCGATTACTGTCCGAGGGTAATTTTTGGTCAACAGCTTATCGACATTTTAACCTGTTCCTTACTATACGTATGCATATACATGTACAACGCAATAAATACTGTGTGAAGTTTCGTGCTCACACATCATGGTTCCGCCTGGTTCGTAAAACATGGTGATGTCCTTCGTGCGCATTACCCAGGTTGACGACCCACTGGCTTTAAGCGTTTTTCGCACAATGATTCACTATCAACTGTAATGTTTTACAACAAGATTTTGCAATCCCCATACATATAATACGTACATGACCCACCAGGATCCTGTATGCCAGGGGTTGTTTTTCCAAAGAGCTCATATTCATATCTAGGCGCCATGCTTTACACGCACATAGCGCACTTATAAAGCGGAACCTCGTGAAACTGATTACTTAATTGAGGACACGAACATTTATGTTCAATTCTATATCAGGTATCTTGTTATGTGAGGGCAACAAACTAAGGACTACTAAGAGCTGGGACCAGTAAAATACATTGATAAGAAGGTTTCGTTGAATCAGAGCTCTTTATAACGAAGTTCCACTGTACTGCGTGACTGGTGTATATAATTATGTCGCGCTCGCACAAAACCTCTATACTAAAACATGCATGGCGCTACCCTATGCGCGCATTTCCTATTTTGACGACCCACTACCTTTAAGCGTATTTTTTTGAAGATGCACTAATCAGTTTAATGTTTAACAACGTTTAATGAAGGATAATCTATACATAGTCCATTGTTCGTGTCGCAGCTAAGCCCCACCTCCTTTGCCCTGTACCTGCTAAATACCCGAAACCAGCGGGAACCGGATAAAGCGATTAAAAATTAAAATCCTTGTAATGATTATTTCACAGAGAGCTGATCAAAAGCCAGAGCGGTGTCAGAGATGCGCTACATCATCTTTATCTGTCGTAACAATCATGGGAACAATGATCTTCACCGGAGCTCCTTGTTAGTAGGGCCCACTGCCCTAGGGCCTACCACCGAAAATACTTGAGCCGTCTGGTCATGCTAGTCTTGTACCGTAGAGATCTGTCTGAGGATTAGCTGGTAGGTACAGCTGATCAAATACCGAAGCCGCTCTGTGATAAAAAAGCACTTGAGCAATGACAATGAGCACGACACAATGTTTAATTATAGAGGAACATCTTCTTGATCCTGAAATCAATGAAGCCAGCAGGTAAAGTTTAAAGCGGTTTAAAATTTGTTAATTGTCTAAGGATTATTCCATGAGGCATGCAGGCCGGCTGAACAAAAAACAACGATAAAGCGGCTTTAATGCTGCGTTTACACCATGTCCCCGGCGGCCACGGCAGCCCCGTTTCAGGCTACCGTGGACAAAACGGGATGGACGTGAGGCAACGCGGGTTGACGGAATGGGCAAACGTGACACTGCCGCTATTGCCGTGGATGCCGGGCCAGATTTTTAAACTGTCAACATTTTTTATGAGAAACCTAGCAGGCCGTAGTAAAACGGGGTGAACGCAACAAAACGTGACGGTACGTAATAGGCCGTAACAAAACTAGGAGGCTGTCCTACCCGTCCTACTACGGACAGCCTCCAAGTTTTGTTACGGCCTATTACGTACTGTCACGTTTTGCTGCGTTCACTCCGTTTTACTACGGCCTGCTAGGTTTCTCATCCGCACCGTGACTGCCGTGGCAAATTTTGTGACAGTTTAAAAATCTGGCCCTGGCATCCACGGCAATCGCAGCCTGTCACGTTTGCCCATTCCGTCCCCCCGCGTTGTCCCACCTCTATCCCGTTTTGTCCACGGTGGCCTGAAACGGGGCTGCCGTGGCTGCCAGAAACATGATGTAAACGCAGCATTAGCAGCCCCTTTCCCCCACGGCCCGTCACGGATACCGTGATAGACCGTGAGAAAACTTTAATACAGAGGAAAAATTTGACAAAATCTCACGGCGCACTACGTTTTGGGCAAACGGGGCTGCCGTGGCCGCCGGGGACATGGTGTAAACGCAGCATTAGCTAGGTTAAAGGTGCAGGCACATCTCAACTCTAGCCAATATACCCCTCTCAAGTGTATGGATCTTAAAGGGTACCACCACGAAAAAATTTGTTTTATTATAAATTAAAGATAGCATTTTAAGTACAATGCCACAAACAAGCTCAGAACAATATATTCCAGAAAAATTCCATACTTATGCATGTGTTCATGGGTCTGCATAAGGCCATGTTGGTTCCGTGAGTTGTGGTAATTAATTGTATAGTTGAAAAATTACACAATCCTTTACAAAATGTTGGGCATATATTTTTTTATATTAAACAACGGTAACAAAACATATAATTATGTGTTCTTCTTTGCCGGGTGGTCCCCTTTAATACATGTACTTCTGAAATAATTGAGCCGCCAAATAGGTGGTTTTAATTAAACACGCTTGCTTAGCCAGGAAAATTGCGTTTGGTTGTATGTTTTTAGGCCAATCTTTTTTTAAAGTGGAAAGATCAGTCTTTCAAAAACACGTTTCGAAAAAAACGATTCTATGCTAGCTAGACACGTGTAATGATATGCATACTAGATCCAGTTTGGTTACTTTGTAAAGTTCTGGTCACAATCAACATAATTTTAAACAAATAAAGCGGCTTTGCGATCTAAAATACACCTATACAACGGTCATATTTATCCAAGTTTCATAACGTATCATCTTTCCGATAGTATACATACATGACCTAAGGTGTACAGTATATTGCAGTTTAATATTATTCACAGACATTTTTTTGAATGACCGTCAAAGATGCATAATTATCGCATACATGTCAAATGTCACATATCAATGCTTCTTCCGGATCAAAGATGCATCCACCTTTAATACCGTAACGTTTTTTTTTCCAATCAAGATACTGTTTATTAAAACATAATATTCACTAGAGAGTAACCAATAGTAATCATCAAACCTCGAACGCCCTTATCGAGTTTTAAAGGGATCTAGCAACTTTGTTTGACATGTGCAAAAAGTGATAATTGGTTGGTACAATGTATATTGATGTTATCTCATATGTCCACAGGGTATTGTGTGAAAAATTCAAGTCAAATGGACGTTATATGGCCGAGTAATGAGCAAAAATGCAAAGTGATATTCACTTACTCAATTGCTCTCACTTTGTACACGGTTTTCGCGGTCCAGTGGATAATTTAACATCCATAACACTTCAATCGTAAATATCTTTTTAACAAAAGGGAAATTTGAAAAGCCGAAACATGTCCCATGTTTTTATTGTTAATACGAATACAACAAGGTATGAGGGAACCGCTAGAATTCCAATTGGATTTTGAGGATTTGGACAATGTTGGACAAAGTCCCTTTAAAGCTTGTTCATATTGTATAAAGCATGTCTCTAATCCCTCACTTTGTTTAATCTGGAACAAGGCCTTAAAAACAAACTTTAAACAAATTCACCAACCTTGATCACGTATTCACGTACCCCGTCCAGTGCAATCGCATTATTGCTTGAATCATATAATTATGACGGCCTTATGTCGAACAATATGCCCGGAAATAATGACAATTGCATTTAATCTCCTATTCGGAATTCCCAGGTTTCATAATCCCCCAGTGTCAATCACTCATTTCAGAAAGGAAACCTTAACAATACACATGCACCCACCGACACATTTTTACTTGTCAAACATATTAAAACTCTATTATAGTATACATATGTATGGATCTATTATCGTATAAGCTGCGTTATCAATATACGTTATAGATCTAATCGACTTTGCAAGTCAAACAAACAAATTTATTTTAAAAGTTATATTTACCAAAATTAAGTAGCTGGATACCAGACTTTGGTATCTGAAAGTTACGTTGAAAGTATGATTGCCACTTATAGTTACAAAATTATTTCAATGACAAGAACACGATTAACATTTTTTCTTCTCAATATTAACGGTCTTGAAAATTGAGCGAAAAGACAACACAATTACATAATCACAAACCTGAAAAAGAACGACAGCGCACATGACGACGAGTAGCCACGACGGTGTGTTGAATCGTTGGAGACAGTTGGGCGTCCACCCGCAGTATCCGAATCGTAACGCTTCCATCATGTCATCATCACCGACTTCAGCGTCCAATTCACTCTTGGGTGGCTTGGTGTCCAAGTCACCGTTCGCGGTCGAGTTCATGCGTCGAACGCCGCTATCATCCACCATCTGGACCTCCAGCTCCCGCTTACTAAGCTTGCTTCTATCAGTACCACCATCACATTTCCACTGCCTTCCAAAATCCAAGAGGAGCCTATCTTTGCAACCAAAGTCATGTTCGCTACTTGCATTATTGTTATTCATCGTTTTGTCGACGTCGTATACACCGCCTACATCACGATGACGATCAATGACGTCATCGAGATCACACTTGCTGGCATCATCGCTACCAGTGTTGCTTTTGCTGTCCACTTCGACAGTCCATGCAGTCTCGACGCCGCACATGTTACTATCCTGGTTGCATCCACACTTCTCTCCGTCAAAGTGCGATGTTTGCCGGGGCGCTTCGCCAGGCATGCAATAGGCGTCTGATCGCAGGGGCGCGTCAACCTCGCTGTGGCCTAAGTGGAGGGGCATTTCCTCGCCGCCCTTTGACTGTCGGGGCGTTTCCATATCAATGCCTGGTCTCAGTGTCGCTTTGATGGCACTCTGTTCTGATTGCAGGGGCGTTAATCCCTCTGTTGTCTCGACCGTCGTATCCATGTCTTCGGCAACGATCCAAGCGTTTGTGTTGTTGTTGATGTTATTTGGCCCGGTAGACCAATCAGCGCGCTCGGTAGGAGATGCTGCAGACACCTCAAGTGTCATAGCGAACGTTTGATTAACCCTGTCTATACCATGTACTATACCATTTGCAGTTTAGTGTGGTGAATCGATGGTACTTAAATTATTTGGAACGATGAGTCAATAGGTAAGTCATCTTCGTCGTTTAAAATTAGATGACCATGTAGCAGAGGCTTGAGTGTTCTTGCTTCCCCCGATTTGCTCCTGTAAATTCAATAAGACAGACAAAAATGAAGAAAACGATAATTATCTTGATAATTCAGCACACATTCAAGTTTGAAACTTGATCGTAAAAAACTAATTGCAAGTTGACTTAAATGAACCGAGAAAATGAAGTAAAAGAGATTTATACCGAGACACAAATGTTGATGCAAGTCCAATTAAATTGGTATTGATAAAAGCATAACTATCCAATGGCATGTGTGCAGAAGAAATAAGTATGTTGTGGGCACGTCCAAAAGGTGTGTCAAAATGTATGAAAATGACTTTCTTCCAGAGGTCGACTCGAATTTTCAATCAAGAAGCGATCGCCAATCTAAATTGGATCACCGGCATGAATGATCACATGCTCATGCTAGTAAGTGGTTCACAAAAAAGACAAACTATAACATCCCAACATTATACGCTAGACCACACCGAATCATCAATTGAAACGAAGCGTGACGAACTGGAGACATAAAAGATAAGTAGACGGCTATTGGTTTCATCTGCCACGCATATCACACCGCTCCCACTCTATGTTTCAAATAGTTACACCTTCCCGTAAAGGCTCGCCGTAAAGGAGTGGTCACATTGGACACGACTCCCCACGACTAGACCCACGAATGCAGTACGCATTGGTACAAATCAATGGCAAGCCGTTTTTAACATTTATTCCTATTTCTTGATATCAATAATTGAATTATTGATATCAGGTATTATATCAAGTATTACCAATACCGAAAAGTATTTCTTGATATCAAGAATGCATTTCTTGATATCGAGAATGCATTTCTTGATATCAAGAATTCGATTTCTTGATATCAAGAATTGAATTCTTGATATTAAGAAATAGGAATAAATGTTAAAAACGGCTTGCCATTGATTTGTACCAATTCGTACTGCATTCGTAGGTCTATTCGTGGGGATTCGTGTTCAGTATGACCACTCCTTTAAGGCTCGCCGTAAGGAAAGAGCCATGTAAGCCATTTTCGTGAAATTTTCGTTAAAGGGATCTATAAAGTAACTTTGTTGGCAAGTGCACAAAGTGAAGAGTGATTAATAAAATGTGTATTGGAGTGATCTGATATATATGTCCACAAATTAATTTGTGAAAATTTCATGTTAATCAGATGTTTTTTTGGCTGAGATATGAGCAAAAATGCAAAGTGATATTCACTAACTCATTGTACTTACTTTGTACACGGCATGAAATTATCCCGTAGACAGTTTCATATCTGAACACTTCAATCGTAAATATGTTTTGAACGAAAGGGAAATTTGAAAAACCAAAACCTGTCCCGTGCTGTTATTGTTAATATGAATATGATAAGGTATGAGATAACAACTAGAGTTCCAAGTCAGTTTTGAGGATTAGGACAATGTCACTAGGACCCTGTATTTATTTATTTATTGTTTTATTTATTATTATTATATATGTTTTTAATTAATGAATTAATGTATTATTTCATTCATTTGACCGTTTGTTTATTTTTTTATTTGTGTATGTGTCATGACAAATTATTTAAAGGTTACCATAAAACTGCCATAGCAACCCACATGTCGAATCGGATATTTTAAACTTTTGTTTTGGGAAAGATATATGTACACAATTTTCCATAATTACAAAATAATTCAGTAGTACACGACCCGTGCACGAGCCTGTGACAGTGTGTCACATGTAATGATAGGAGCATGAGTAGACACACGTGACGACGGGAGCACGGGGGGGGGGGGGGGGGGGGGAGGGGAAACCGACAGGATCATGGTCTATAAATGATAAGTAGATCTTGCTGTTCATCCGTGTGTATATAATCCTGCTTCCTGATGCACGCCAGCTTGCCTTTATAACCATAAAACGAGATCAGATTACGTTCTTAGAATTAACTCATTATCATCGTTATCCTCATCGTTTCCATCATCATCATTCATCATTATCAGACAGACGGCAGCCGCATATAAGTGTATATGTTTGATTCTCAATGCCGTCATCACTAACTCAAACTGGAACGTTATTTAAGCCAAATGCTCGTTTTGGGAAAATTATCGAATATAACTTTATTGGCCAAACTACTAATTGATCAGTTTGATAATTTTCCAAATAATTATATCAAGTAGTAGGCGGTTTCCAGGCAACATTTTTATAATCCCGTTTTAGAAGAAAAAAAAAATTTCTTTCACATGATTGGTAATAAGAGCGTACATTTCATGTTTTGTGTGTTACATAATGCACCGTGCGCAAGGCGTTAGCAAACTGGCACCAGTACCACGCATCTGATTTATGATTCCGATAACCCCTAAAATCGTTGTGAGTTCAAGCGAAAGAATGTAACTATCAGAGAACATCGAAAGGTGTCTTACTTGGGCGATTTTCTTCGAACATTTTTTTAGAAAACGTTAATCGCCTTCCAATGTGCATTCATGAATTATATTCGGAAGGTATGGTTTATGGTTGCATTCGTATGTATTCCCCAGACAAAACCAACGAGCCATATATACATTATATTGGCGTAATACAATAATTGTAGCACAACCCACGACCCAATTGGGCGAAATAAAAGTAGAAATCGATTCTTGAATCTTTCCACACGCGTCGAACTGCTCCCTACACATAGCATAGGGCATCAATAAAAGTGGTCCTTACAGACAGGTGATCTCCGTAGTGTCCAACCTGCCAGCGCATGAGCGCGAGTCGCTTCAGGTGAGGTACAGGGGGCGGAGCCCCGAACAAATTCGTAAACAAAGTTACTAGATCCCTTCAATGCTGTGAGGAAAGGTGGGCATGCGTTATGTATTGTGTCTATAGACTTAGTATTTTATATTCATCTCCTCATTTTATTTAGTTATTATTAGTTTGCCATGACGGGGGCCGGGGCAGGGGGGGGGGGGGGCACACGTGTCCCTCATATGTCCCCTATCATGATCAGGGGTTGGGGTCAGTGGAGTAATGATGAACAACTTCGGGGGAGGAGGGGGCCGGGGGGGGGGGGGGTGGCGTTGTTATAGAGAGCGTGAGGATGTGGAAGTGGGATACCCCCCCAAAAAAAAAACGGATGTATGGTTGATAACATGTGTATTTTTGTGATCGGATATGTCCACAGACTGAACTTGGTAAATGATTGTCATATGACCGAGTAATCAGCAAAAATGCAAAGTGATAATTGCTACAGTAATTCACTGCACTCGCTGTGCACACAGTTATAATAATTATCCAGTAGATGATTTCCAATCCGAACCCTTCAATCATTACCATCTTTATATAACTAAAGGTAACTTCATAAAACCGAAACCTGCTCCATGTTTCTACCGGTAATACGAGTACCATGATTACAATGAGGTCTTTGAGAACTGCAGCTACTAGGTATTTAAGTTCTGCGGTTTTTGACAATGTTTGAAATACATTACACTTTACAGTTTCAAGCGTTAGCAAGATGACATTGCGCGTCTCATTTACGAATTCATTGAACCACATTTTTAGTGTCAAGCCTCCCGTTTTGTCTACATTTGTACGTCAAGTCGTCAACACAGGGTGAATGCCCGGCTGGTCGTAACACCGCCATCCTGACACCTTCTTTCACGAAATGTACTTTCAAGGACCAGAACAAAATGAGCTTTCTTTCGTGTAAGCGTCTGTTTTGCAGTAAAACAGTGCTCCGTTACGCATCAGAAAATCAACTAATTGTTTTCACCGTGATGAGCTTATAATCGCTTTATCCTATTTACATCTTTATCGATTATCCTTTCTGCTAGCTTAATATATGTAAAAAAACTAAACAAAAAAAACAATGGCTCGTTACCAATCGGAGTGTGGTCTAAGTGTATTCATTCGATTGATGCCATTTTCTTTCAGTGTATATCATGCAGATCTCACAAGATTATGTTTGGAAACAATGCCTCGTTACGCATCTGTGCATCGAATTTCGCTGCCCGGCTGGTCGTAGCACCGCCATCCTGACACCTTCTTTCACGAAATGTACTTTCAAGGACCAGAACAAAATGAGCTTTCTTCCGTGTAAGCTTCTGTTATCAGTAAAACAATGCTCCGTTACGCATCAGAAAATCAACTAATTGTTTTCACCTTGATGAGCTTATAATCGCTATATCCTATTTACATGTACATGATTAAGCGCCGAATAGGCTACCACTTTCCCTACCACTTCTTCTAGGTGGATCGATGCTAAACCTGTTGTTGATGTTGCTACTGATGCTACCACTGCTGATGCGTATAATTGCACCTCCACGACCACCACCACCATTCACACCACAACTACTGGCATCACCACCACTCCCACCACCAGCACCAGCACCAGCACCACCACCACCACCACCACCACCACCACCACCACCACCACCACCACCGCCACCGCCACCGCCACGACCACCGCCACCGCCACCGCCACCGCAACCGCCGCCGCCGCCGCCGCCGCCACCAACACCACCACCACCACCACCACCGCCACCGCCACCACCACCACCACCACCACCACCACCACCACCACCGCCACCGCCACCGCCACCGCCACCGCCACCGCCACCACCACCACCACCACCACCACCACCGCCACCACCACCACCACCGCCACCGCCGCCACCACCACCGCCACCGCCACCGCCAACACCACCACCGCCACCACTACCACCACCACCACCACCACCACCGCCACCGCCACCGCCACCGCCACCGCCACCACCACCACCACCACCGCCACCGCCACCGTCACCACCACCGCCACCACCACCACCACCACCACCACCACCACCACCGCCACCGCCACCGCCACCGCCACCGCCACCACCACCACCACCACCACCACCACCGCCACCACCACCACCACCGCCACCGCCGCCACCACCACCGCCACCGCCACCGCCAACACCACCACCGCCACCACTACCACCACCACCACCACCACCACCGCCACCGCCACCGCCACCGCCACCGCCACCGCCACCACCACCACCACCACCGCCACCGTCACCACCACCGCCACCACCACCACCACCACTATTTGTACTCTTCTTAACCTTTTTACATCAGCTTTACCGGCAATGTCCAGCGATGTCGATGAGTTGAATGACCACTTGGTCATAACGTCACCACCGACCTTATTCGTTGGCACAATCTTCTTTGAAGTACTTTTAATGGCGATCAGAGCTTTAGGCCGCATGCATAAACATAATAAATGTTGTTATAGACACGGTCTCTCTAATTCGACAGGTATATCAACTCAAATCAAAAGCTTAGCAAAACAAATAAATGCTTACTTTCATTACACGGCCCAATTACTCGCCGCACCTAGGGCAGGGTCGATGAGTTTTTTTTAATCCATAGGACACGATTTACTTTCATTGTTTGTACTTTCAATTGCCCAAGCATCTTTATCGAATATCCTTTCTGCTAGCTTAGTAATGTAACAAAAAAACAAAAAACAATGTCTCGTTACGGTCTAATTGTATTCATTCGATTGACGCGATTTTCTTTCAGTGTATATCATGCAGATCACACATGATTATGTTTGAAAACAATGCCTCGTTACGCATTGGTGCATCGTTTATTGTATTCTAGCTTTTCTAAATATTCTAGTTTTTAGTGACGATTATTATATTCAAGTCTCTCTTGTGTCTGGTTTTGAAAGTGTCTCGTTACACATCGGACAATGGTCTAAGGGCATTCCTGGTCAAAATCTGCTTCCAGGATCGGTGATTAGTAGATTTTCAGTCTTTCCTGTTTTAAGCAAATTAATGACCCGCCACAACATGGCCGATAGCCTTAATTTTAAAGGAATTTAGTATATGTTTTCCCGGTCAAATTCGTAAAAACAGCAGCCAAACTGACGATTCGATCATTCAAATTAGAGCGATTTTTCTTCAAGTGCAGTTCGCTATATTCATTTTCACTTTTAGAGCATTCAAATTCGTTAATAGGCATTTGATTTTGTACTCCTGTTCATTCAAATGAGCTTTTTTATCGTTCAAATTAACACTGCACAATCGTCATTCAATTTCGCGCTGGTATAGAAAAGCAACAAATCTGTACCTCAATCAACATTCAAATTATATTAGTTTATAAGCACCCGATTTCGCACATTAAGCATTCTAATAAGTTTGGTATATCAATATTCCTTTTTCATATCATTTTTGCATTTGTTCTCAATTGGTATTTATCCGTTGGGATGTTTCACACACTACTGTGCTAATTCAAAGACATATATTCCCCAAAAGCGTGATAAGTACACATTGTGCATGTGAATCACAGTGATTTTCATAATGAATTACAATCTCATTAATTTCAACAGTTTTTATTTGAATAAATGCTTATACATGTATATCTAATCTTCATTTAATTTATCTATCAATTTCATCAGTATTCATCTTGTCGATTTTTCTTTGTTTTGTTTGATTAATTTAATGCAATTCAAACATCCCGCCCTCTATATTTTTTTTCTTTTCATTTACATAGTGAGTGTACGCCCATGACGAATTAAAATGCCCACGTTTACGAATTTGAATGCCCGAATGCACACGACAACATTTTTTTCTCTAAATTGGACGATTTAAATTGGATGCTCCTTTTAAATTTAATTTTGGCCGGAATTTACGATCGCATGCTTTAAAAGTTAAATTGAATGACCATTTTAGTAAATCAATAATGATCCCAATCATCAGTCAATTTCGTGCTAAATTGAATGATCGAATCGTCAGTTTGGCTGCTGTTACTACGAATTTGACCGGGAAAACCTATTATTATTGTAAAAATCCACAAAACTTATTAAGAACACATCGGAGATTGGGCTAATAATTCTACCTTGTTGAATTTCCGATCTATTTATCCTCTGAAATTTCGATTTTCAGTGTGTCAATTGCTTCTACAACTAGATTAGATTGCTATATACTTACTCCAGCATGGGGCCATGACGCTAATAAGTATGGGGGGGGGGGGGGGGCGGATGCTGTCCCTCTCAAGGGATCATCATCATCATCATCATCATCATCATCATCATCATCATCATCATCGTCGTCGTCATCAACATCATCATCATCATCATCATCATCCTCATCATCATCCTCATCATCCTCATCATCATCATCATCATCGTCGTCGTCATCAACATCATCATCATCATCATCATCATCATCATCATCATCATCACATCATCATCATCGTCGTCGTCATCAACATCATCATCATCAACATCGTCACCATCATCATCATCATCAATCACCATCATCATCATCATCATCATCATCATCATCATCATCATCATCAAATTCATCCCCATACATACATACAGCTCTACAGTGTGAGGTTAAACATTATTACACTAAATTAAGTCTTCAATGTTTCAGGCGTTTTCTAAATCCATAAAGCAACAGCTAAAAGAAAAGTGAGACTGAAAACATGGACAGTTAAACCGGAAATATACTTCAGCAATTTCCTGGGTATTTTTTTATCATATTTCCAGTTAGTACTATTGTTTTGGTTTTTGATAATATTATAGCTACCACCTGAAACAAACTCACAGGAATTCCATGGAAATGGGTAGTTTATGTTTCATGGAAAAATACAGTCACTTTCCATTTCAATTTCAATGGTCGTGTAGATAAACAGAATGTAAACATACTCAAATCGAGGAAATGAAATATTTTTAGGAAATGAGGTAAAACGAGAAACTACAACAATTTTCTAAAAATATTGTTTTGAATGATATTTCCTGTTATTATGCTTCTTCACGTACATTATATTAAAAGTTGTTCAATCGTTGTTATAAATTGCAATCTGTACACACCATGTATAATAGGTGCCCTATTCCACATTCAGAGGCGCATTATTATTACCCTCGGTCAAAAGGCACAGCATCTCAACTCCATGGGGAGCATACTAGCCCAAGCTGCTATACTGGTCGAATTTGCTAATGCAACACCGCGATATACAAATTTGCAATAAAATCATGCCATTGTTAGGAATAATAATATATGTCTAAATGTATGCCAAACCAATGACCCGCATGCATTGTCCAAATCCTCAAAATAAAATTTTAATTCTAGCGGTTTCCCTCATACCTTGTTTTATTCGTATTAACAATAAAATCATGGGACAGGTTTCGGTTTTTCAAATTTCCCTTTCATTACAAAGATATGTACGATCGAATTATTCAGATAAGAAAAACTCCGGTGGAGTTTTGAAACCGTGTACCAACATGACAAAGTGAGTGCAGTGAGTTAGTGAACACCACTTTGCATTTTCGCTCATTACTTGGCCATGCAATGTCCATTTGACTTGAAATACCCTGTGGACATATGAGATAACAACAATATACATTGCATCAACCATTCATCACTTTTTGTACATGTCAACAAAGTTACTAGATCCCTTTAACATGATCTAGTAACTTTGCTGACATGTGCAAAAAGTGATGAATTGGGTGATAAATGTACATGTTTGTAATCTGATATTTCCAATAAGTAATGTGTGACAATTTCACGTCAAATGGATGTTATCTGGCCGAGTAATGAGCGAAAATGCAAAGTGACATTTGCTAACTTTTTGCACTGACTTTGTACACAGTTTTGATTATATCCAGTGGATATAGTTCTGACAATCTGAAAACTTCAATCGTAAATATATTTCTAACAAAAGAGAAATTCGAAAAACCCAAACCTGTGCTATGCTTCTATCAATTATACAAAATATACAACAAGGTATGAGAGAACCACTCGATTTCTGATGAGGTTTTGTGGATTTGGACAATGTTATTCATTTAACTTACACAGAAGATGATGCGACCTTTAATAGATAAAGGCGCAGTCAATCCGACTAAACTTACGTCACCATAATTATACCAATAATAGTAAATTTTCAATGAAAAATGTGCAAAAATGTATTCGTTTTTTATTCAGATGACATTAATTTTGAAAATGTATTTTTATTCACAGACCTGATAACAATATGACCGGTTCAACCATAGTCGATTGGCGTAAAATATGTGGCATTGGACAGTTTAACGACACGATTGTCATGTTGAACCATGGAAGGTTACGGTTAACCATAAAAGTCAATTCCCCTTGAAAATATAGTTATTTCTAAAGATTCAGATTTGTTTCTTTCATTTTGTTTTGGATAATTGTTATTCTACTTTGGTAGAGCAAAGAGCCACATGTATATATCAGCGTACGGGACACGACACCGAACTACAATGAGTCACCATTGCGTTTGTATTAAAGGGATGTATCATGTTTATACTAGTAACATTGTCCAAATCCACACATTTAAAGGGGTAGTTTAGTTTTGGTAGAGAGGGCGCTGCACATCGCAATTTTTTTGTGAGGTAATGAAAAACTGAGTGTCGAATTTGAGAGAACATGCAATTTTAATGGCAGAATAAACTTTATTTGGTCAAAATCAACCCAGAAACGACTGAAATATCAATAAATATATCTGATCTTATAATTATTTGGGGCCCAAATAATTAGATGATTTTTTAAAAAAAATAAAAAAATGCTTGCACTTTTTCAAAAATTTTAAAAAGCGTTTTTTAAATGGTTGTTGATGATCTCGCTATTTAATCATTATATCAACAAAACATCACATGCATAATTTTGGTTGAAAATGGTTGAAACCAATGCCTTTTAAAAAAGCGCCCTCTTGTGTTTTAATGGCTCTTTTTGAATGATAACAGGCGTTTTACTTGGTCGTTTGTAATTTTGTATACCTTTCGAGCATGGTGGAGTTATAACTATTAGTTTATAATGTTACTGTGCAGGTTTTGGCTGCTAAAGTTCAGCCTTACCAAAACTAAACTACCCCTTTAACATGGAATATCAGATCACAAACCTACATATTTCATCAACAATGCCTCACTCTGCTCTCTACACATGTCAGCAACGTTACTAGATCCCTTTCATATCAAGTTATATGGGAAATTGTACATTGTTTTTTTTCTTCCTCAGATTATTATCAATATTACCATGACCTGTGCTCTGTCTACCGACCGTATTAACGGTAACGGTTACTGATTAAAACATGATTGTTTACTTATATTGAATTCGAATAAATAACAAAATCATTTCAACAGCAGGTGAGAAAAGTCGCGTTGGCATACGAACATTTTTGAGAACTTTTGGAAGTCCCAGTCTGCCGGTAGACTAATGCCCGGCGCAGACAGAGCCGACTCGACTGGTTGTCATTCCGATCGGCTCAGTTTTCAGTGCCTCGCGAACACACATTTTGCCAGTCGAGAGACAGTCGGATGGCAGTTGGGGCCGATTCAACAAGATAAATCTGCTCCGACCGACCGGGGCCAGTTCTAGCCTGATTGAAACCAGTCGGATCGGGTCGAGTCGGCTCTGTCTGCAGAGGGCTTAACTGAACAGTTCTCGGGCTGAATGGTGCACACTGTACATTAAAGGGATCTATAAACACTGTCACATTTTTTTCTCGAATTTCCCTTTCTTTAAACAGATATTTACGATTAACGTGTTCGGATTGTTAATTCCCATGCTAACTGTGTACAAAGTCAGTGCAAAGAGTAAGTGGATATCACTTTGCATTTTCGCTCATTTCCTGGCCATAATTATAACGGATTACTCGGTGAGAGAAAAAAATTGTCAAAATCCAAAAAATATATTGAGACCATTTTCACATACATCATTGGTATTTGTATTAACAATGGAAACATGGAACCGGTTCAGGTTTTTCAAATCTCTCTTTTGTTATAAAGATATATATGATTGAAGTGTTCGGATTTATAAATCTCCATAGGGATAATTTAAACTGTGTATAGTCAGTGCAATGAGTTATATGAATATCAATTTGCGTTTCCCCTAATTTTGTAGGTCATATGACACTCATTTGCCATGGAATTTACACACATCAATCACTTTGTGGACACATCAGATCACATAAATAAACATGTTATCAACCATATAATTATCAGTTTTTGCACATGTCAACAAAGTTACAATTAGATCCCTATTATACTGAGTAAGTGTGTATTGTTCAAAATCGGCATCCATGAGCAACTCATGTCATGGTATTTCCATTTCTTATGTTTACCAAAAATAAATATTTGCATAATATGTTTTAAATGTATCCCCAAAACATTTCCATTTCTTATGTTTACCAAAAATAAATATTTGCATAATATATTTTAAATTAAGTCAAGAACAACACATACTTATAAGTTTTGATAACCTTTTGTGATATCAAATAGATACCCAACATTTTGCAAAGGGTTGTGTAATTCATAAACAATGCAATTCATTACCACCACTTACGGAACCACTATCATTTCCTGGTTCCGTACTCGCCAAACATTTGCGAGTGCGCCAATCTCTATTCACGCGTACGTTTGGAGACATCCCGGACGATTCGCTCTGGACACAGGTAGTCTTCGTACCTTTTTATTTATAAGAATATTGTTTTGGGGTGGACGTGGTACCCTTTAAATACGCAACTCCTGTGATAATGGATCATGTGACATGCTATGCCACCCAAAACGAGACTCGATCATGCTAGTAATAATAATTTCACATGTACATGATGTATGTGAGGTACTTATAGGAAAAGAAAATGTATTGTGACTCAACATTTTAGTGGCTGAAACATGTGTGTTATCGCCGAGAAGTACAATTCTAACTCTGCCATGCCTGATTGATAACGATGCATTATTATTAAATTGATTACATTTTGATCAAACGCACTTTGTTTTGTTTTTAAAGTATATTGTGCTCTTGTGGTAATTCCTACGCTTAGTTTCCCTTTCCTCACAGTATAATTTATGTTAAAGCGCCCTCATAACCAGAACTTTACTGCCCCCTTTAAATCCTCTTCTTTAGGAATCGTCAATGAAAAGAGGAAAGAATAATACACATGCACAACAATGATGAAGGACGTTTGTAAATAATGGGCCGATAATAACGCTATTCATTAATTGTTAGTATGATTGGCCTTATTGTGACGCGCGGTGCTTCAAGGCGCTTACACGCAACGCACGGGCGAAATAAAATAACCAATTCTTTCATTATTTTGTGTCGAGGCTTAAATGTTTCTGTCTAATTGCAATTATTGTGATCTGGCCGCACTATTTGAAGACCACACGTGGGTTATAAACGAACGTTTCATAATTTATTGCGCTGTCAGAAAGCTGCTAGAATGTGAATGATTATGTATAGGCTTTGTAAGTAATACATTGTGATAATTTAGCATTTAGTTTTGAGAAAGGTTGTTGTTCAGAATTAGATTACGATCTCGATGTCACCAAAGTAATACAACTTGACAGCCCGACAGATTTTTCATAATGATAACACAGTCCCGCGTAATTATTTCAATAATGCTTTATTTAAAGTGATCCATTGAATTGATCAAAATCAGCCAAACCACTCGGATCTTTCACAATAATGATTCTCTTGCACCTTGTTGTTTGGCTTTGTATGTATTATGCTTATCGCTTATTATGATGCGCGAAATTTCAATACGCGCGAAGTTTGGAGTCTTGTCCATACTATACACAGGTTTGACTGTAAAATAACTCAACCAGCATGGTGGGAGGGACTCTGTAACCATGGTAACCATAACATTGCATTGCAGGGAACTTCGATAGACGTACTTCCCGCACATATTGTGTGCACCATCTCCGCCATCTCGGGAGCATTCCTTCCAAGCGGCTCGCGTGCATTGCGACGATTCGTCATACAAAAGATTTGTTATGGGTCAGAGGGTGAAGAGGGGGGGGGGGGGGGGGGGGGGGGGGGAGGGGGCTGTTGCAAAGCGAGGGAGGTTCAACAAATCTCATGAGGGGTCAAGTACATTCAATTGAAAGATGAAAACCAATTATCCATCCAACCATAGACCTACTATGATCCAACCAACAAACCAACCAACCAACCACAGCAACGTTGGCATGCTGTCATCCTAGAAAACAAGGAGCTTTGAGACACAAAGTCTACAATCATGTTAAACACAAACTACCTACATACCTGTCTATGTAAACAGAATGATAAAATCGCTCCTCCGGGATCACTGTCTGATGTAAGGCAAAATAATACTGTCGGAGTATAATAAAGCATCAAAATCCGCTGCGTGCTCCCTCCTCAACACCACTGTATGTCTCGATCCATATTAAATTGTCCAACATATCATACTCACATGGACCGCTCTTTTGACTGTATCAATTTTGCACCTCACGACTCACGATTCATCGGACAGTTCTGCATTCATGAAAATGCTGGAAGACAACTACAACATCAATCCACAAAGAGATTCAGAAAGTTGTGAAATGAAATTTCCGGTTGAAAGGTACTGTCTAGCGTGACGCAGCGGTGCACTAGAACACGTGATTGGTTGTGATAATCAGTGCACTAGCAGCTCCCAGCCAGAATGACCAAATCGCATGGCTCTGCATGATGTAACTACATTTCTATTCATGCATCCTTCGATCGTCGTCACACCTCGGGAACGTGCACGGGGTATCACCAGCGACACCCGGCG